>CM065717.1:61058053-61080553 GCA_033310375.1 Conus canariensis
AGCGAAATAAAGCCCCTGTAAATTAAGCAAAGACCATTTTAAAATTTAATTAACACACGCATAATTTATTATGTAGCTCAATAAGATATTAGATACGAAAGAAAATAACGTTTTGAGGGCGTCCCGTTGGATCTAATCTTTTTGGGTACGAACGACTAAATGGTAACAGGTCACATTTAAAACGGCAAAACGAAACGGACTCCATGCTGCCAATGGGTGCGAGGTTACTGGGTACAGCCCATTTGGGGATCGTGCTGTCGTCCTCTCCACCTGGAGTTTGGAACATGCTGAGTAGGCACAAAAAGTTGGGTAAACCACGTATCTTGAGGATTTGAAAGTGGACGTATTGTTCAGCCACCTGATAGTGACAAACACGTTGCTAACCGCCTGTGCGTTATTATACTCTGCTGTACACAGACCTTCGTTCCATTTGTTCTCAATGTTTAGAGTGACTTTTGTACATGGTCCATGCCTCTCAGCAACAGCAATACTGACTGTGACGAGAGTTGGGGGTGGTCGGTGTGTCCTCCAGGGGAAGGACTTGGAATATTTTCTCTATTAGAGTTATGTTAAAATTTCACCTCCACCCTTTCTCTTACTAGTTATGGAAGGAGCAACTTTCCGGTACTAGTCATCCAAAGTAATTGTTATTTTTCTCGGTGTCACAGACGAACATTATATTTAGTGGGGGGGGGGGGGGGGGGGAGGCAAATGGAATTTTCCCTTCCCTTGGTTACATGTCAGTTCTGCAAGCTTGTTGGGACACAAGAAGCACTTGTCGTCCGTGACTTTTTCTTCTCTCATACTCCAACAGTTCACTTTAAGCTTTCGTTTCTTCTTACTTTTTTTGTACTCCCAGTTCTTATAGAACAGGGAGTACTTTAGAATGGGAACGAAGAAATGCTGTGTGTGTGTGTGTGTGTGTGTGTGTGTGTGTGTGTGTGTGTGTGTGTGTGTGTGTGTGTGTGTCCGTCCGTGGTCAAAATGTGTTCCACTCGCTCCAGAAAAAACTATTGGGCCGATCTTTCTGAAAATTTGTAGGTATGTTCATTATGTGTCATGGATGATGCCCGATGTTTTAGTTTACCGTTGTAGCCGTTACTAACGGCTGTAACGGCCTGTAACGGTTTTTCTTCTTTATGGAATATCTCAGAGAGTACTTGGCCGATCTTTGTGAAAATTAGCAGGTATGTTCATTATGGATCACAGATGATGCCGATGTTTTAGTTTACTCCGTTATAGCCGTTACTAACGGCTGTAACGGTTTTTCTTCTTTATGGAATATCTCAGAAAGTACTTGGCCGATCTTTCTGAAAATTTGTAGGTATGTTCATTATAGGTCACGAATAATGCCCGATGTTTTAGTTTACCGTTGTACCGTTACTAACGGCTGTAACGGCCTGTAGCGGTTTTTCTTCTTTATGGAATATCTCAGAAAGTACTTGGCCGATCTTTGTTAAAATTAGCAGGTATGTTCATTATGGCTCACGAATAATGCCCGATGTGTTAATTTACCGTTATAGCCGTTACTAACGGCTGTAACGGCCTGTAACGGTTTTTCTTCTTTATGGAATATCTCAGAAAGTGCTTGGCCGATCTCTGTGAAAATTAGCAGGTATGTTCATTATGGGTAACGGATGATGCGCAACGTTTTAGTTTACCGTTATAGCCATTACTAACGGCTGTAACGGCCATAACGGTTTTCTTCTTTATGGAATATCTCAGAAAGCACTTTGTCGATCTTTCTGAAAATGTGTAGGTATGTTCATTATGGGTCACGGATGATACCCGATGTTTTAGTGTACCGTTATAGCAGTTACTAACGGCTATAACGGCCCATAACGGTTTTTCTTTTTATATGGAATGTCTCAGAAAGTACTTGGCCGATCTTTCTGAAATTTTGTAGGTATGTTCATTATGGGTCACGGATGATGCCCGATGTTTTAATTTACCGTTATATCCGTTAGTAACAGCTATAACGGCCCATAACGGTTTTTCTTCTTTATGGAATATCTCAGAAAGTACTTGGCCGATCTTTCTGAAAATTTGTAGGTATGTTCATTATGGGTCACGGATGATGCCCGACGTTTTAGTTTACCGTTATAGCCGTTAGTAATGGCTGTAACGGCCTGTAACGGTTTTCTTCTTTATGGAATATCTCAGAAAGCACTTTGTCGATCTTCTTGAAAATTTGTAGGTATGTTACTATGGATCACGGATGATACCCGATGTTTTAGTTTACCGTTATAGCCGTTAGTAATGGCTGTAACGGCCTGTAACGGTTTTCTTCTTTATGGAATATCTCAGAAAGCACTTTGTCGATCTTCTTGAAATTTTGTAGGTATGTTCATTATGGGTCACGGATGATGCCCGACGTTTTAGTTTACCGTTATAGCCGTTACTAACGGCGACCTGGGGACGCAGCGATAGCCCGCTACTACCGTTACTAACGGCTATAACGACTGTCACGGTCGCTAAGCCGGACGGCCCTACCACCCCTACCCATGCCTATCACACACTAGGTCAGACAACACAGCACACACTAACGCAGCTTTACAATCATGCACACTTCTTTATTTCACACACACACACTATGGCGCCACCACTCTCGTCCATCCGCAACCGCACACCAGTATCCCACTTCCCCGCTGACCCACCCTACCCTGCTACGACCTGGGGGACCCTAACCTATCCTAAGACACCAGTTGCGGTATATCACTGCGACCTGGGGACGCAGCGATAGCCCGCACACGTGGTGGCTAACTACTAGGGACAAGGACTCGAATCTCTAAACTACTACCACCCACCCCTATCCGCGGGACCCACCCTTCTTTTTTGACCCGGGACCACTACCACACCGATCGCTGCGTCCCTAAGGGAGGCAACGACAGGTACCCTATTCCGTGCTGGCCACTACGTCCCTAAAGGAGGCAGCAGCTAACACCCCTAACCCTATTGCCTAATTGCTAGACCCCCTTCCTACCACAAAAACTTGGACACCCTTCCTCCCCGGAAAAACACTGCTCCTCGGCGCTGTCCGTGGCCCCTCGCAGGCTGACTCCTCCCCAGAAGACCCCGCTCCTCGGCGCTGTCCGTGGCCCCTCGCAGGCTGACTCCTTCCCAAAAGACCCCGCTCCTCGGCGCTGTCCGTGGCCTCACGAAGACGACTCCTCCCCGCGAAACACAACACTCACACACACACGGCCCCCCTCACAACGGGCCCGACTCTTGAAGGAAGCCCTCCTCCACCGAAGGCTCTGCCGGAACTGAGGGTGAAGGAAGGCCTGGCGCAGCACCCCCTCACATGGCGCCTGAACAGGGCGGTCCTTCCCTCCAGGGAAAGAGGAACAGGTGGCTGGAGAACTGCCTCACAGACGGCAGACGGCCTGGGTGGACTTCCCCTCCCAGAAGAGCACAGGTAGCAGGAGAAGAACTGCCTCACAGACGGCAGACGGCCTGGGTGGTCTCCCTCTCCCGGAAGAGCAGCAGGTAATGGGAAGCCGCCGCTCACCTGCCAGCACGCGGCAGCAGAGTGCGGTGATCTGGCCCAGCCTCGGCAAGGAAGCAGGATACCTGCTGAAACAACTGTAGGCCACTACTGTAGTGTTGCGACTACCTGAGTCATCAAGGCACATAGGCTACTTGGTAAGGCTTTAACTCTCCATCTCCCGTACTTACTTCCCACTTGGACATGAGAGTGACTCCTTATATTTTGAATACATCCCCCAACCCATTACTCCCTTTGGGGTTATCAGACCCATTTCCTGCCAACCCTTACCACAGCAGTAAAGCCGTATTTCTCCCTGAGCCAATCCACGTTATTACATATGAAATTAGGTATCATACCCAAATCTCGGAAAAGAAAAGAAAACTAACCCAAACGACTCCAACCCGGCCCCCCTAGAAAATGTTAAGTAGTCTAGGAAGTGGGTGATTTCACAAGGAGATGTCTCCACATAATAATCAGTAGTAATAAACATCTCTCTACAAAAACATATCGATTTCCAGCTGGATCAATATTCTTACGAGGGAATGGTCTCCCGGCCACAATCCCTCACATTCTTACCCATCCTTGCACTGTCAATTATAATCATACACCAAAAACAACATGATTCGCTCGCCAAAATTTCCATCCATCACCCCACTCTCATGTCATCTCTTGTCAGTTAACCCAGTTTTTAATCCTTATTATGCCAAAATAACCACACTTCGTACAATATTACATGCTGCACACCATCCATTCTTTATCCTACCGACTGCTAAGCCACTCGCCTTAACTTTACCTCTCCCTTCTTCCTGACTACTAAAATTCATAATGGGGCTGCCTCCCCACAACCTAAGGTATCTTTCTCCAACCCTGTTTTGTCACAATTTTATATATCCCCGTACGTGTAATGACTGTCACTTGATCTGCAGAAAACCTGGTGCGCTTGTTCACACACACACGTCAAAGATACAGTCTGCACGCGCACGACACCCGCGTCGAGAACCATGACTCTTAACGAAAGTGAAAGGACACCAATATAACTTGAATGGTCACGACCTTACCCCGGTATAAACCACTCACCCACAAATCGGCCTTGGCCCTACCGCACAGTTAACCGATTCCAATGCTGTGCAGGGCAACTCCGAAATCGGTACTCAACTTAAACATAATACTACTATTTACAACTGAAAATTGAACACAATCACCACACCTCTTTATGATTCACGCAGACACAGCTGCACCGGAATCATATTGTGGTCCTCATCAAAATGCAACCTCATATTACCCTCTTACTGAACTGACTGAAATTAACATGAGCTAGCCACAGTCAATATCTGCCTCACCGTCCATCAATGGTTATTATATCGAACCCAACTTGTCTAGCCACCCAACTTGTCTAGCCAAACTGTCCTATGACAACCGAACTCCGGAACCACTATGTACACTACTTACAAGATAGACAGAAAAAAAGGTGACAACACAAACCGGCTGACAACAAATTTCAACCACGAAACCAAGACATCATACCAGACAACCAGTATACGCAACGAACACAATACCAACTAATCACAACACGAGACAACCACAGTACAACTCGACCATAATGCAAGACAACACGACGAACCACAAACACCACGAACATAACAGATCACCAACCTGGACAGACAGACGATCAACCACACCTGTTCTGCAACTCGCTGAAAGTGGCTGCCAACAAGGACGACACAGAACCCAGCACAGGCCAAGGGCACACCAAACCCGACGAGGACCTGGCCCTAACTATGACTCGATGTCACACTCAGCACGAACTAACGGCGCTCCCGCCGCATCTACAAGGAACACGTCCACTCCGACGAACACCAGGGACCGAAGTGAAGCTACCCTAACGCATTCCGCCCTGGTCGGAATCAAGCGAACCATTGGTCAGAACAGTGTGTCCCTCCGCAGAGCTCACACACCCGACCAACGAACTAGTTGTTGCTCGTGCAACAACACGACAATTTACAACACAACAACAACAGCCGATATCCTGCTCCGGCCTCTCTCATACGGAACCAAAGCAACAAAGGGTAACAGTCGGAAACGAAACCAACTTCCTCCTACCACTCCCTCAATAGATGAAGACTGGAAGGCAAAAATACTATATGTCCTACTTCCCCTGCCTACCTAGCCCAGCCTTCCTACCTAACCCCGAGGACCCTATCCTAACTCCCACCTAACTAAAACCCCAGCCCTACACACACGCATACATATACACACGCACACGCACACACTCGCGCACACTCGCACGCAAACGCGCACACGCTCTCTATCTTGAACCACCACTCTGAACACGTGGACGTGCTGGTTCAGTACCGCCGATCGGTGACAACGACCCGTAACGGTTTTTCTTTTTTATGGAATATCTCAGAAAGTACGTGGCCGATCTTTCTGAAAATTTGTAGGTATGTTCATTATGGGTCACGGATGATGCCCGATGTTTTAATTTACCGTTATAGCCGTTACTAACGGCTATAACGGCCCCTAACGGTTTTTCTTTTTCATGGAATATCTCAGAAAGTACGAGGCCGATATTTCTGAAAATCTGTAGGTATGTTGATTATGGGTCACGGATGATGTCCAATGTTTAAGTTTACCGTTATAGCCGTTACTAACGGCCCATAATGGTTTTCTTCTTCATGGAAAATCTCAGAAAGTTCTTGGCCGATTTTTCTGAAAATTTGTAAGTATGTTCACTATAGGTCACAGATGATGGCCGATGCTTACCAGAATAGCCATTACTAATGGTTACACCAGCCCAAGACGCTTTTTCCTCTTTATGGAATATCTGACGCGTATTCAGGATAAACTGGGAGTACGTTTATATGCTTCGCATCTTGTTTCCCTTTCCGTTTACCTTCCATGAGTTTCTTTTTCGAGGTCGTCTCGTGTAGATCCACTGGGTGTGTTTTGCACGTGGTGCAGCGGCTAATGTCATGTAGTGACGCACGGTTTCCGCGCACATAGGCGAGCTCAGCGTAAGTGCACCTCGCGTGAGAAGTGTTCACTGACACTCAGGTAAACAAGCAGACGGTTACAACGGCTAGGCCGGCAGTACGACAGGGGAGCTTGAAGAGTGGGGTCCTGCTAACTTGTTGTTAGTTTAGCGACGCTAGGCCTTGAGGAGAGAACGGACTAGCTAACTTGTAGTTAGCTAGGGAGCTCGACACTCGGCCTTGAGGAGAGCGGACTAGCTGACTTGTAGTTAGCTAGGGAGCTACGTCGTACTACAGTAACACTAGTGTTAGACCAGTGTTAGGGCCTCCAGGTTATAGGAGACAGTTTTGCCCTAGCACTGCGACAGTACAGCCGTAGACGATTACAACGGCTAGGACGGTTTTGACAGTACCACTGCTGGGCCCGGAGGTGGACACTGACAGAAAGACAGTGTACCAGCTGCTTGACCCTCTGACGCAAGCTGAACGTGGACAGCTTGGACAGACTGCGTCGCAGACTGACCTAGACTGTGTGTGACAGACCTTACTTGTACCAGCTGCTTGACCCTCTGACGCAAGCTGGACGTGCACAGCTTGGACAGAGTGCATCGCAGACTGTGTGTGACAGACCTTACTTGGTAGTTCATGCCAGTGATGGGCTTGGGAAAGAATCCTGACGAAGCCCCCAAGCCAGAGTCTGGACTGACCAGGTAAGGTAGAGTGCGTGTGTGTGAGTGCAGAAGTGCTAGGTATATGAACGAACTTCTCTTGAGTGTAGGGAAAACACTTCACTGGTGTCAGAAGTGGGATATACTTAGCACTTTCAATTAGTACAACCCTAGCTGTAAGTTAACAACAAACGGAAGTTGTTAGTAGTGTTGGTTGTGTTGTGCACAGACCAGGCACTAACTGTACTTCACACTCGCACTTTCCAGCTGCTCCATTAATAAAAGGGGGAAAGATTTATTCAGTACACCACAGGGCTGAATGTAACACAGCCTCTGGATCGAGCAGTGCAGCTTGTGTGTTCAGGGAAAAGGAAGGGGAAATTGAGATTGTCCATGGATGATTCCCGGTCCTCTCTTCACTCAGGGGCAAGCGAAAGCTTAAGTCAAGTTGCTGAACCCAGTGATAACAGTTCCCTGCTCGCCGAGTTGCCACCAGTTCCGACTCATCCACCAAATTTTGTAGACAACCTGGTTGAGTTGGGAGTGGGCTCTCCTGGGTCTGCTGAAAAATTGGAACCCCATCTCTCCAGAATGGTGAGAAAGCAATCACCAGGAAGGAGCGAGTCTTTTAGACTTGATTACTCAGATCGAGGACACAGGCAGTGGCGGAGGTCTACGTCTTTGTCAAGGTCAGCCTCTACCAGACAGCGTTGCCACAGATTTGGGTCAGAGTCTCTGGCGTGGGTGCACAAGCAGAGTCTGGAGCAGTCGAATCCTGAAGCAAGGTCACAGGGACGACAGCACAGACACCATGGCGGGGACTTTAGACCTAAAGATTCAAATACAGGTTTAACAGCTATAGAAAAGCCCTCAACTGGTCAGAAATGGAGAGTCGGGATTACCTGGGATGGTGTCTGGAAGGAAAAGCCCTAGACTTTTTCACCATAGCCACCAAGCTGGGCAGACAGTGCTCATATCGCCAGATGATGAGGAAGTTGGAAGCTTCGGGGCCAGAGAGCTGACTGAGACAGCCAAGCTCAAGTTCCAGCAAGCCAGCCAAAACCCAGGGGAGTCGTAAGAGGACTGGGCAGACAGGGTCACAGTGCTTGCTGATTCAGCCTTCAGAGACCTGCCAGAAAGTTATGTACAGGGCGAGGCGATCAGCAGATTTTGCATTGGTAATCTGGACAAGGAGACAGGGAAATATGCCTATCTGGAGAGACCCAGAACCATGGAAGAAGCCGTCCATAAAGTGAAGTGGTATCAGCACGTCTCCCTGGTCATGGATGAGGCACCAAGGAAAGTTCAAGAGGAGTCACAGATCAGTTCTGGTTTTTCCAGGCAGGATCTGGACAGCTGTATTAAGCAGATCCTGGAAAAGTTGACCCCTCATCTGCAGCTTCTAGCTAAAGACTGGACAAAGCAACCTCCTGACAATCCAGATTCTGGTATCAAGTGCTTCTACTGCAAACAGGTTGGGCACCGAAAAAAAAGACTGCAGGCATTACCAGAAGTGGCTGCAGAACCAGTCTGGCAAAGGGGATGGAAGGAAGGAAAGGGACCCCAGCTCTCCAGTCAAGGTTCCAGTTCCTTCGCACCCTGGCAATGCAGTAAGGACCATCTCCCATGGCAGGATTTCTAAGGTGCAACCTTCGGTACGGTCCAAGGCAGTGGGAGCTACCGGCAGTACTCTGCCCATGTGCCTAGTGCTTCACCACTAAAAGTATCCAACCAGCCCCAGGCAGTCAGCACCCCATGCAAGAATTTGAAGGAATCGCCTCAAGCAGGGCCTGAGGTTATTCGAATTGCTAGGGTCAGGGCCGGTTCTAAGGTGAAAGTGACCATGAGGGAGAACAGGTCAGGATGCCAGAGTCAGGATTCAAGTACAGCTGGCAAATCAAGTTGCTCTGGAGGACCACGTGGGAACGTGTCAGCCACGGTTACTCAGGACAGTAGGGGTATTGGGCAGTCTAGCCAGCATCAGGAGAATCCCAACACAGGTCTTATAGGATCAAGTGAAAGGGACAGGGAATCCTCTGACAAAGGGCCCACAACAGGGAAAAGACATACGGACTCAAACCCTACTGCTGAGATCCAGGATGCCAGAACTTCTCGCAAGGACATGTCTGTACTTCGCCACAGATCCAGGAAGGCAAAGGAGGCCGGTTCCACATGCCAGGAAACCCAAAAGAGGGGCAAGAAGTGTTTGATTCCCGGCTGTGGGGAGGCTAACAAGTATCCAAAAGCTCATGCCTTCATTCACCATCTGCCCGGCATATTTGATGAAAGGTTGCCATCTTCATCAAAGGCTGTTTTGCAGGGTCGGACACAGGCACTTAGACAGGCAATGGCATGGCTATTGGGGCCATGTGGAAGCTGGGAAAAGCTGGTAGACTTCATCAGCAGGCGGCACTGCACCAGCTTGGGCAATACAGTCTTCACCAACTGCCAGGAGGAGGCCATGAAGGCTTTTAGCCAGCATGTGGGAGAGCCAGTTCCAGAAACACTTCATCTTAAGTCTGTGCCAGCTCTCATTCACTGGAAGGCACTATTGGTGTTGACGGCTAGTATGAGCCCAGAGAGACAGAGCTGCTGGCGGAGGAAGTACCCAGCACCAGTGGACATGGAATCCCCTGAGCCTTCTGCTTGCTGTTAGGGTGCCTGAGAGAGAGAGAAGAGAGACTGTGATGGTATGCTGAGGGGCGTGCAGGGCATTGTGGCAGACCATGGATTGGTTTGTCGCCTCACCGGATGGCTGGAGGTGATTGGTCCGGTTCACCCGAATGCAGCGTCTTCTGTCCGCCCTGGGTGACGTACGCATCCAGGATGGGCAGAGGGAAGCGATGGCCACTTTTTGCCAGTATATTGGGGGGGGGCTGGTTCAGGGTAGCTTCCACATATGCCTGGCTGAGGCGGCAACCGTCCTGGTTCATTGAAAGGTCATGCTGCTTATGGTGGCGCGGATGGACCCACAGGGAAAAAACTGGGGGGAACACTATCCAGCGCCGGAGGCCTGGGAGCCTGCCCAGGCAGTGATACCTTAGGCGTCTGCTGACCTTCCGAAGTGGCTGAAGTAGTGGAGCCTTACCGGTCGAGGTCGCAGACGGGCAATGGATCAGTTTCCATGGGCCTGTTGGCACACAGTGCTTTTCGCGTCTCCGGCTGCTAAACAGGAAGCACTCGACAGAGTGCATCACAGACTGTGTGTGACAGACCTTACTTGGTAGTTCATGCCAGTGATGGGCTTGGGAAAGAATCCTGACGAAGCCCCCAAGCCAGAGTCTGGACTGACCAGGTAAAGTAGAGTGCGTGTGTGTGAGTGCAGAAGTGCTAGGTATATGAACGAACTTCTCTTGAGTGTAGGGAAAACACTTCAGTCACATGTCGCCTTTCGATGGGCGAGTTGTGTTACCCGCATGGGACTGGAAAAGAGAAGATAGTCACTTGAACCTTGACTGCCAGGTGGGGAGAGCTCTCTGCCAGCTGGTATTTTTTCCTGAGGTCTCCCAGACCTGGTCTTCACTTCGCTGTAGGACACCCGAGTCGTGGTTATGGTCGTCCAGCCTTCGTTGGGCCTGACGGCGACCTAGTTTTCTTCCCCAGTCCACAAGCCATTACGGTAACTACCTTTTTTCCCATTACGATTGAAATTTGTAAATTTTCGCTTCTTTCCATGTGTGAACAGTCGTTTCAAAACTAAGTCATATTTCATTTGAATAGCGGTTCGATAGGTGTTCGTTATCGAGGTTACAAATGTTTCGTCGTCAGTGCGAATATGTCGAAGTTGTGACCAATTTGTTGGCGAAATAATTGATTTGTTGGCATCGAGATTTCAAATTATCAATGTTCAATATGTCATTAGCTACCCTGGGCGGGTAGCTTCGCGCTTTGCTTGTAGTCAGAGATTAAACTCGACATTTTGAACAGTTTTTCGAATGGAGACAACTGGGGTTCTTTTTTTATGGCTGCTTGGTCGTACTTGTCTCCCTTATTGCTGCCGTTTTTGTGTGTTTAGTCTTCTGTCATGAGTCGAGTCGCGGAACGTTGGTTGGGTGTGTACGACATAATATTTATAAGCTGGGAAGTGAGGAGTCCTTCCTGTCGCACCCCTACCTTCTGGCCCCGCTCGTCTCGTACTTGTTTGTTTGTCTGTGTGTCAGGAGAGTGAATGAAGGATTATCATATTCATGTTGATTTGAATTATTGGTTTCTTTGTCATCAGATAAAAAAAAAAATTCAAACTAAAAATATCCATTATCATATTACTTTGTACAGTGTTCACTCACTATGGAAAAAAAAAGAAAAATTCCTTCAGAAGAGTGATAACGTTAAATGAATTGAAAAGTAGACTGACTTATGGTCATATGTCCCGTGTTCGATCTGTGGAATTGGCACCGTGTCCATGGGAAGGAGAATTTACTCCAATTTTATCTATCTATTTATATCTTTTTATGTGTAAGGGCCTGTCTTTGACTGTGACAACACTACTGGATAATCTAGCCCCACTGACTGTTACCTCTTCCCACTGACTTTTCCACTACTGTGCCTGCCACATCCCACACTTAAACTGACAAGGACAGTCTAGATTTTAAACGGCAATACAAGATGTTGATCTCCGCCATAGAGTTTCTTTTTGCATGTAGTATCCCAGGAACAACCTGTGGGGGTCAGCACAGAAGAGCCGGAGCACCGCTGCCAGTAGCCACCACCAGTATCTGGCGTAATTCGTGAAACACCATCTGCCCTGCCTTGACTCGACAGTCCAAGAGCACCACCCTGAGTTGGATCCTCTGGACTAGCCCTGGAGCCAGTCTTCCACCAGGCAAATGTTGTGAACATCTAAAGGAACTATTGGTTGAATGGGGGTGTAAATGGTCTAGGCACTGGAAAGTATGGGATGCCTTAATATCTTTTATGTATGTATTTTTTATGTAAATAAAGTAGGCAATTTTGCATTTTTTTCTTTTGATTGATTTTTTTTTGTCAAGACTGCCAAACAAATTCTATGTTGTGTGGTCATGATATTATGTTTCTTCTCCTATTTCTCTTCTGTGGGGGAGGTGGGGGAGGGTATTTTGAGTAGTGGGCTATGTTGGGACTTGGCGGTTTTCCTGGGCACTCATGAGAGATATTTCATTTTTTCTGTCCACCAGGATAGCTTTGGACAAACCTACCTTCTTCTTTGTTCCCTCTTACCTTCTATGCTCTCAGTCTATACTCCCTCTTCCTACGTAGGGCCCTTCTCCAAAAAGGTCGTGTGAATGAGTGTATGTATATTTGTGTAGTAAAGTTGTGTATTGTCACTCTTGTTTCGTGTGGTTTGGTGGTGTGCACATTGAAGTGTTTGCTTTGCCACACGCGCACACTACAGAACCCGTCAGGATAGCCCCCCCCCCCCCCCCCCCCCCCCCCCCCCCGACACTTGGGACTGTTAAACCTACTCGAGAGTGGCTGAGGAAAAATTTTTCTTAGGCTTGTACACTTAAAAGTACTTGTAGCTCCGATAGACAGAATTAGAGATAAGTTCAAACATTCAATACTAAATGAACAACAAAGAACTGACACAAGTTAAGTGCACTTTCGCACATCAACTTTACTTTTTGATACAAGTGTGAAATATACAAATCAATTTCAAAAAGTCAGTTTAGGCTGAGTTTTGGTTCCCCCAGTTTCATCATTTTGGAAAGTTCTGGATGAGTTGAGTTGAGTCCACTTGGAATATCAGGACTTATTTGATGTTGGAGGGGATAGCTGATCTCTCTCTAGTTGTTGGTGACCGATCCATTTCTATGTAGACCTGCTGATCATGTGTTTGTCCATTACCAGGCATGCCAGGGTAGGTAGGAACCTAGGTTCTAAAACAAACAGAACCTGGTCTGCAGTTAAGTGGCTGAGAGTCTTGCTTGTCGAGTTCCCACACTTGCCCTCTGGCTTTCAAGTAAATGTGTGAGATCTCAGCCAACAAAGGATTAGACTAGTATACATATATCTGCCATAATTATCGGTCTCCAGCTTCATTCAGAGGTTGACTGAAACAAGGCGTAGGAGACAGGAATATAATGTTAAAACTTCAATTTTTCTTATGAATTAAATTGCAGTAACATGGAATACACTTAGCCCAAGTACAGATGTGGTGTACACTTTGTCTCACACTACAAAGCATTCTGACACTCAACAGTATTCATAAATCAACTTAACAGTTTGCATCTAGTACAGGCATACAGTTTTTCCAATCAGAATTTGCCATTCATTTTCATCTTAACTGATAGTATTGAATACTGGCAAAAGTCAGATGGTTAACAATGAATGTTAATCAGATTGTTAACAAAGAATAATAACTAAGCATCTTAATAGTTTTAAAATAAACCATTACAACAGAATACTAATTCATCATCTTGATAGATGTCACCAAGTACTGGCATTAAGTCATACTGTTAACTGACATGGCATACACACAATCGATGCATAGTCTCAAAATTTAGAAAGGGAATTTTCCTTCTAAAATTACATTTTATCTAACATACTTACCGTGGCTCACTAATGCAATAAGCGACAGCGGTTTGCTATCCCTGTCTCTACACAATGAAGTCTGTACGGACAAAAACCCGGATGAGGCCTTGTGCCTTGCGCATGCTCAGATCATTCCTCTTTTCGAGGTAACTAATACCCTGCCTGTGAAATCCAAAGGGAACCAGGAAGGTTGGGAGGAATGGAGGGACTCTGCGTGAGCCACGGTAAGTATGTTAGATTAAACGTAATTTTAGAAGGAAAATTTATACTGTGGCTCACTAATGCAGCTAGCACTACCCGGAAGGAGGGCTCACCTAGTTAACATCTGGAGGAGTGAGAAGAGCCTGGGTATGTGGTGGAGATAAGATGCTGAGCCACCACAGCTGAGGCAATACTCTTGGAACCATCCTCGCGCAGGTGGGAGACGTCGTGCAGGTAGAACTGGATGGAAGTGCCCAGGGAACGCCAATACGCAGCGTCCAGGACATTTTGAATGCTGGCATTGTGGGCGACTGCCAACGACTAAGCTCATGCTCTAATTTCACAGGGCATTGGTGAAAAGACAGCCAAATCCGCGTCAGGCCTCGAGTACGCAGCTTTGATTACTTCTCTGAGCCATCGAGAGATTGATGAGCGTCTGATGTCCTCCTTATGATTTTCATTGTAAGAGAGAAACAGGTGGCGCTGCTTCGAGCGAGAAGACTTCGTCCGCTTTCAATACATTTGCAGGGCGTGCACCGGACAGAGTGTGCGGTCTTCATCATCTGGGGCGAGGATAGAGGTCAGAGGATGAATGGAGACAGCAGAAGGAGAACCTGGCGACTGGTTTTCGGCTAAGAATTCCGGGAGGAACCGAAGAGACATCGAGCCATCCGGTTCGAAGGCTACGTCTCCAGGAAGGCCACTAAGAGCATGGACTTCACTGCAGCGCCTCCCCATAGCCAGAGAAACGAGAAAGGCTGTCTTGAAGGACAGGAACTTCAGAGAACACTCCCTGATGGGCTCATAAGGAGGGAGCCTCAGGGAGGAGAGGACTAGAAAGAGGTCCCATGCCGGGGTACGGTGGGGGATTCGAGCCTCTTGTAGAGCGGCTCCCCTGATAAGATCCCACAGGAGGGGGTCGTCCGCAAAGGAAGCGCCGCCTTACTGGCGGATGATGGTGCAGATAGCAGCCCTGTGAACTCAAACAGAGGGGCTGCAAGTTTTTTCTCAGATGAGAGACAGGCGAGGTAGTTCGCTAACTCAAAGCGAGGGGGGGAGTGGGGCGCCACTGCATGGGAGGAGCACCAAGAATGCCAGCCGTCCCAGTGGACACTGTATACCCTCTGTGAGCTTGCTCCACAAGGCCAATTACCGCGGGGGAAGCATCTTGTGTAGACAGCGCGTCCCGCACAGTAGCCAGGCGTGAAAGTTTAGCATGTCTGGATTGCCATGTGGAATGCCTGACCGTGCTGGAGCAGGGACCTTGTTGTTAGGGTGAGCTTTATCGGAGGTTTGTGGGACAGGTGTAGCAGATTCGGAAACCACATTTGGGCCGGACGGCAGGGGGCCACGAGGATCAGCGTGGCCAAGTCTTCCTCGCTTTCCGTAGAACTTTTCCCAGGATGAGAAATGTAGGGAAGGCATAGCCTATCAGGCCCGATACAGGATGGATAGAGCGTCCACCGCCAGAGCCTCCAGATCTGGAAATGGAGATACATATAGCTGGAGGTGGCGGTTGAACCTGGTGGCAAACAGGTCTGCTTGTGGTTTGATCCACGCAGCCCAGACTGGTTCCAGGACTGAATGGACCAGAGTCCATTCCGAGGGAAGGATCATGTGTGACCTGCTGAGAGAGACTACAAGAATGTTTATCTCTCCTGGATCGTGCTTGGCTGAGATCCGGATGGACTGATCCTCGCACCAGAGAAGTTGTTCTGCCCCAGGGACAAGGAGAGTGAGCGTCCGCCCACCTCCCGCTTGTTGACGTAACAAGCCACGGTTGTGTTGTCTGTGTTGAGGAGAACCTGTTTCCCTGTCGGAAAGGGAAGAAACTCCCTAAGGGCTTGAAAGACCGCCTCCAGCTCCAACAGGTTGATGTGCCAGGAACTCATCTCCTTTGGCCATCGCCCAGCCGCCGTCAGAGAGCCCGCGTACGCCCCCCACTCTGAGTTGGACGCGTCCGCGAACAGGTACTCCTGAGGAGGGGGAGGCGTAATGGGGACTCCATGGGATAACCAGGAGTGGGAGTGCCATTGGGTCACTGAGGTTTGGAACCAATGGCCTAGAGCAACCAGAATGTTCCAGGCCTGCGACGTTTGGGACCAACGCTTCCAAAATCGGTGTTAGAACTGGAGTTTGTGGAGCCGACCAAGAGGTATTAGGGGGGCCAACGACTCCATTAATCCCAGAAGAGAGGCCAGCTTCCTGGCCGTTGCCTGATCTAGAGACAGGAGGTGGGCTAAGAGAACCCGGAGGCATACTAGACACTTGGGGGTTGGAGATACCAACCACCTGGTAGTGTTGAAAGACATGCCCAGGAACTGGAATTGATGCGACGGGGTGAGGTCTGACTTCTCGTTCCGAACAAACCCCAAGTCTCGACAGAGGTCTAGAATCTGTGGAGTTTGTTGGGAGCACAGGGTGCTGGAGGAGGCTAGGAGAAGCCAATCGTCAAGATAGGCCTTGAGGCGAATTCCCCTCTCCCGAACGTGCATGCAAAGTTCCAGAGCAACCTTCTTGAACACCCATGGGATTGGGGTCAGACCAAAGGGAAGGGCTCTGAACTGGAAGACCCAGTCACTCCAAACGACCCAGAGATACTTCCTGTCCCTTGGTTGGATCAGGAGGTGGAAGTATGCATCCTTCAAGTCGATGGACACTGCCCAGTGGCCTGGGTGCATGGCATCTCGGATTGACATGGGGGTTTCCATCCGAAAGTGGAGGTCTCAGAAGCACCTGTTTAGGGGTAAGAGGTCCAAAACGGGCCTCCAATCCCCAGAGGATTTGGGGACCACAAAGATACGGCCATAAAATCCTGGAGAGAAACAGGAAATGACCTCCACTGTCTTCCCCTTGGCTAAAAGTGAAAGGATTTCCTGGTCTAAGACCTGAGAGGCCAGGGGGCCCCGAAGAGGGGCGAAAGAAGGAGGGAAGAGCATGAGGGGGGTCTTTCATGAACCCCATGGAAGGCGGCACCCTAACCTGATCACCTGCAGGGCCCACTGGCTTGCGGGAAGCTGTTCCCAGGCACTGCGTCACCCGGACAGACTGCCCATGGGGTTGCCTGTTGGGGGTGATGGTCCCTGGTCAGGGGTTAGTCATTGGGGGGTGAGCCAGCTGTGAAGAGGCAGGTTTCTGGCTCTGAGGTCGGGAACCTGATCGGCCTTTGGCCAGTTGTCTAGCCCTAGACCCTTTGTGTCTGAAGGATTTGCAGGCCTTGGCCGTTGGGGTGCCCTAGGAAGAGGTAGCTGGAGCAGGGCACTTCCCCATGGGGTGAGAGGGACCCGAGTGAAGGGCGAGGTCCTCCTAATTTCGGCCTGGCTCTTGATGGTCGCCTGTACATGGTTCCCAAAGAGGGAACCAGTCTTAACCGGCAAGATTCTGAGAGGCTCGAGAGGAGGAAGATCGTGCAACCGAAGATGCCAGGAGCATGGCATCCCACCTTGCCAAAACTGAGTTTAGGTGCAGCCTGGCAAAAGCACCTGCTGAATATTTGAGCCCTTCCGCCATGGACTGGATGAAGGCCACGATGGGTCAGCGGACTGGTGGAGAGCGAAGGACTCAGAGTCTGGGCCCTTAAGGGTGGATACCAGACCTCCCGAGAAGGAGTCCATGACCGAAACCGCCTCCAGGCCCCTCCTAGCTATCTCCTCCCAGTCTGCGAGGCAGCGCTATGAGAGAGTGACCTGCCAGTGCTGAGGCCGAGACCTCTCCTACAAAAGGAGGAAGTCCTCTTGGGAAAGGGCAAAGTGGGAATCTGGGATTAAGTCATGGGCCATAAAGGCCTTACGTGCGAATGGGAGCTTCTCCGGCTTCAGAAACTTCCCATCCGCTAAGGCCCCGGGAAAATCAGGAACAGAACCAGGCAGAATGTCCTCTGCCTCCGTGCCTCTAACCCTGCTTTGAGCCCTCCTCAGCTACCATTCCTGACTCCTTTAAGAGAGAGGTGGGAGGGGCGGAAAAAGGTAGTGCACCCAAGGCGAGCTCAGCTGCCGAAGGACAGGGAGCCTAGGCATCTTGGGAGGTGGACATGGCTCCGGGCACGTAGGACACCAGGAGGGCCACAGAGTCACTGAAGGAGAAGGAAGAGGGTATCGGGTCCTCATCCTCTGACTCCGAGTATGCCTGCTCAGAACTGCAGGCAGAGGAGGTGACCGACCTAGGTGTGGACGAGCGTGGGGGTAAACCCGACGGTTCTGGGTGGTCTGACCCCACTGGAACCCCTGGGGAGGAGTCTGCCACTGGGTTGGCCATGGGAGCTGGTGAAGGAGAGGCCTTTGCTGCTGGAGCACCGGGCATAAAGCCAGGGAAACCCCAGCGCAGGGGGCTGGGGAAGCCCCATGGAAGACAGCTATTGAGCCATGTGAGGAGCCCATTGCAACCAAGGCTGAGAGTTCTGCCCTACCACAGAGGAAGGCTGAAGCTGTGCCTGCTGGCTTGAGGGAGGCTGTAGCTGTGCCTGCCCTACTGCAGGGGGGGGGAGGGGAAGGGGGACAGAAGCTGTGACTGCTGGCCCAAGCCGGCATAGGGAGACCCTGAGTGGCCAGCCCCCTCTGGGTTGCCCGGCATGCGCCAAGGAAACCACACACTCTGTCCCAGGAGACAGAAGTAGGAGCAGGGGCGAAGCCAGGCAGCTGAGTTGAGGGGACCCCCGCCCAGGATCGACAGAACCGCAGCTGAGTCGATCACTGAGAATGTGAGGGGGGTGAGCAGAGGCTTGCCGGCACCTCAACAGAACTGCAGCTGAGTTGAGGAGACCCCCAGAAAGAAAGAGAACAAGAAGGAGGAGAGAGTGTTGAAGAGAGAGAGGGCTTCAGTATGCCAGAAAAAGCACTGGCCTGCAAGTTGGAGAGATTGACAGACAAAATCTTCCAAACCCTGGCTTTGCCACCCAAACGCTTCATGTACATTTCTCCCTTAAGTGAAAGCAAAATCAGCAGCAACAATCAATCAATTGCAAGAAAAAGTAAAAAATACTTAGCTTCTCGGAGTGCACGAGGCTAACAGGGAATATGGCTGCCAAGAAAAGAGGAATGATCTGAGCATGCACAAGGCACCAGGCACCTTCCGGGTTCTTGTCCATACGGACTTTATTGTGTACAAGACAGGGATAGTAAACTGCTGTCGCTTATTGCATTAGTGAGCCACTGTATAGTATGTGTAATTAAAACATAGTTTCAACTTACATTTCTTCTGGGTGACCAGTGAATCTTAGACAGGTCCAGAGTAGGTGAGATAAACATTCGCTCTCTCTGGTTTACCCCTGCTGGAATTCTTGATTCACTTACAGTTGGTCTGTGAAGGGCAGTGACTGTTTGAGTTTCCCCTTTATATAGGCCAAACCACTTATTCTGTTTCCTGTTCTGGTCTGTTTTGTGTCTTTTAAGACAAAGAAAACGGGGGAGGGGGAAGGAGGGATCTGGTCATCCCCCACCACGTACAGTGGGAGAGGAGGGAACAGTACAGAATATTTGAAAATGCTTTTTCTTACCAATTGGGGTTGTTGTATGTGCGCCTCCATGGTGATTGACAAAGCGCTGTTTAACACAATTGCGTCACGCACATCCGGTCGCCATGGCACCTAGTAGGGGAAAGGGGGAAAGGGAGCACGGACCTTTGTCTTAACCCAAGACGATCTCTGCGCATGAGATATGCAAGAGGGAAGGAAAGGGGAGAGAGGGAGTGGGGCAAGCGACGTACTGAAAAAGCGACCTAATCTTTTTCTGTATCAATGTTTCCAAAGCCGGGCTGCCGGCAACTTCCAAACGACTGCAGGAAGAATGAGGGGGGTGAGGGGGTTGAATTGGGAAGGAAGGGGGGGGGGGGGATGACGGAGAGTTGACATAGATTTGAAATCTATACTGCCATTTGTGAGACAAAGGGAGAAAGGGAGGGATGGCGTGTGTGTTTGTACAGTTTGTACAAGAGGGTGGGTGGGGGAGTGGATAGTGTACTGGCTGTCAATTTTGACTTGTGACACTGACAGGAGCACTGTTCCACTGTTAAGCACCTGCACAGTAGTGTTCATTTAGAGCTGGAAACTTTTATCAGTCTCCATGCTCCTTACGAACACTGTGCTGACACTGAAATATGCAGCCTCATTTCAGCATCCACAATTCAAAGATCCTCTCCAGCTGGCAGAAAAGTGTGACTTCCATGATATGAAACATGACTTCCATCTTCCAAAGGCCACTGGTGTGGCCAATAGTATCTGCAGGCACTTACGAGTGGACTTGGACGTCTAGATGCCTCTTCGCAGACAGATCCTTTGATCAAGCATAGCAGTGAACACCGTCTCCACTGCCACACTATACGCAGGCAGGTGGTGGCATTTACGTCCCAGACTTGTTGTTTACAGACCAAATTCTCTACATGGTATGTTCCATCCATTCCCAGACACACACCCAGTCAAGCTGCTGATCTCAAACAGAGGTCTGTGCTGTCATCGGGTCAATCCTGGGTTAGTTGTCTGTTACTGGCAGGGCAGGTTCCTCTTGTTTCTTGTGGAGAAGTTTCCTATCAGCAGGGTATTGTGGTCCACTTCCAACAGCTGTCACAAGCACCTGAAGGCTGTCTGGAATCATGCATGAATGGCAGTTCACTCGTTCAACCAGGCCTCGACTCGTTGACAGGCGCCAAATTTGGCAGAACACAAAGCCACCAAGCCTAATCCGGCCCACGACCCACGGTAGGGCAGCAGTCTCCACAATCCCAGTCAATAAACTGAGGCACCCAAACACACTAAGTGGCCCAACAACTAAATGGGCTAAACCATGAACCGCAGGGTAGTGGGAAGTGGGGGCGAGGGTGGATAGCAGCCCGCATCTATACTACCCCAGACCACCAAAAATCGTTCCATCCATAAATGGAAGGCTGCACCACGGCACCATTGACAGAAAAAGCGACCTGCCACCTCACCCTGGCACACCAGGCGATCTCTCTTTCTCATGCACGCGCACATACACAGACAGACAGACAGACACACACACACACACACACACACACACACACACACACACAATGTCTCTGATAATGCAAGCGCGCAACTTACTTCGGATATCCCCCCCCCCTCTCTCTCTCTCTCTCTCTCTCTCTCTCTTACTCAGACGTCAGTGATGCACTGTCCTTCTGGTACCAAAAATTCCTCACCATTATAAATAAATACGCGCCGTTACATCAAAAAAAAGAGTTAGGCATCCGCAGATGAACCCGTGGCTGGCTGACATGCGATCTCTCTTTCTCATGCACGCGCACATACACAGACAGAACTGCTGCAAGAAATGGTTCTACGTGACCAACTCAAGGCAGCAAACTTGTTTGACGAATACAATGAGCAGAGAAACTTCGTTTGAAACGAAGTTGAAAAAGCCAAACGAGACTACTTCAGTCACATGATAACGGATGCAAAAACCACAGCACCAGTGTGGAGGGGAGGGCAATAAACACTATTGTACGCAACAAGCGTACAGATCCACAAAATTCAAGCACAAACATCACCCAGGACGAATTTAATACTCACTTTCTGTCATTATCAGATACCCTTACTCAAGCTTCACAGACTATAAGAGCACCAAATGAATATACATGCCCGACTTCCCTAACATAATTTCACAAACAAAAACTTGGATCCACTAACTCAATCAAAATTCCCGTTCTTGCTGTACATGAAGTAGGAATGCACATAGCGCAATCAAAGAATTTAAAAACCCGCATTCTTCTCAAACTCGCTCTACCTTACATTGTCGAGTCTCTTTCATACATACAATTTATCCATTGAAACTAATGTTTTCCCTCAGGCGTTCAAAAACGCCAAAGTGATCCCCCTTCCAAAATCAAATGATTTAACGGATCCAAATAATTTCAGACCTATATCCTTACTACCTACTCTATCCAAACCACTTGAAAGACACATACACACACATGTATCTCAGTTCATGGAGAAAAACAAACTGTTTCACCTATTCCAATCTGGATTCCGATCTAATCATTCCTGCCACACAGCATTATCACGAATGTGTGACTCATGGCTTTCAAATATGAACCAATCACAAATGACAGGGCTTGTCTTTCTTGACTTCAAAAAGGCGTTTGATCTTGTTGATCATTCCATTCTTCTAAAGAAACTATCTGTCCACTTGAACCATACCCCGACAATCTCATTATTCCAATCATACTTGACCGATAGGACTCAGTATGTGGTGCTTAATGGCAAAACCTCTGCCTCAGACTTTGTCAGACATGGAGTGCCACAGGGCTCACTACTAGGCCCCCTCCTATTCTGCATCTTCATCAATGATTTACCATTGTCCGTATCAGATGAAAAGGTCATGACAGGTTTATTTGCTGATAACTCGTCACTCCAAACGAATGGTAGTGATCTATAGACAATAGAAACTTCTCTCCAAGAAAGTCTAAACGGCGTGTCAGACTGGTGTCATTCAAACTCAATGGTCATACACCCAGCCAAAACCAAATCTATGATTATAGCTACACACCAAAAACACCAATTGACTCCTCTTTGCCTAAAACTTCAGTTGAATGGCACTTCTATCGAGCAGGTAGATGAGCATCGTGTTTTAGGGTTAACGACATATAAAGAATTGAAATGGCAACCTCATTTCAATAACGTATGCAATGTAGTCTCAAAACACCTTTTCCT
>CM065717.1:61085553-61105553 GCA_033310375.1 Conus canariensis
CGATTCATACCTTTTAAAGAGGGAAGAAGCTCCGTGGTGCATTCCATGTCATGTGCCACTCACAATAAAACATATTCTTTTAGAGTGTTGGGACTTGCACGACGTGAGACACAAACATTTTACAGCAGATTCCATGAAAACCTTGTTCAGAGATGTTCCGCCGGACGCGATCTTTGAGTTCTTGAAAGAGATTAATATTTTTCATCGGATCTGAGATTTTACAGTGGAAAGATTTTTAACAAATTTTCGGATGTTTTTTCTTTTTTTTTTTTTTTTAATGTATTTTAAAGAATTAAGTGAATGAATGACTTGTGAGTTGATTTTAACGTGGTGACAGCCCTGATGTAGCCCTTAGCGGTCGGCTAGGCTATAAGCAACATTATCTTATCTTTTGTACAACTGCAACGATGATCGCCCAAAATAGAGAGAGAGAGAGAGAGAGAGAGAGAGAGAGAGAGAGAGAGAGAGAGAGAGGGGCGGGGGAGAGGGTAGGGGAGGAAGGAGTATGGGGCGTGTGTTGGTATATTGGTAGTGGGGGTAGGGAGTGACGAATTAATCACGGCAGGATGATGCTTGAGACTTTGCATCACTTGGCGATGACATCAATGTCATTGCATACTTTTTCTTTTAACATCGACCCAATGACGTCACTCCACGTTTGACATAAACTATACAATTTGTCAACCTCGAAAAAGTGTAGACACTCGAAATATTGCTCGTTTTTGTCTTCTCTCTCTCTCTCTCTCTCTCTCTCTCTCTCTCTCTCGATAGATTGATAGATGAACAGTGACAGTGGATACAAATCCAAACAAAGTTTAAAACGTCCCAAATTTTCGGCGTTTATGCCTTCGTCAAGGGGGTTTAGACTGTAAGAGTTGAAACGTTCGAATTTTCGAATTTCACTCTTTGAACATGATTCACAAAATCACGCGGTAGCATAAACGCACATTAAAAAAACCCCCCATAAAACATAGTGTATAAAACAGAGTGCAACGCACGGAAGCAAGAAATGGGGAAGACAACGAGGGGGAAGCGTGGGAGTTGGGGGGGGGGGGGGGGGGGGCGCAACAAGACAAAAACAACAGGTAAGCCATCATATTCACATTACACCCACCGACCATGACACATATAAATACAACAAGAGAGAGAGAGAGGGTTACACTTTCGGAGTCTGTTGCAATGGAATGTAGTAAAAGAGCACGAGAAACATCAGCAAGCTCTTGAATTGTTGTAATAGTAATCATACGACAGAAAACACTACGCTCCGAAAAACACGTGCTCAAACAGGACACGTTGATACATAAGTAACAGGAGACGATTGAAAGTTGAATTCAAGTGAGAGCTGAGAGGGGGTGGGGGGGGGGGGGGGGGGGGGAGACGAGAGAGAGAGAGAGAGAGATAATAATGAATACTTATATAGCGTCTATTCTCGGCTAGAGACCAAGCTCTAAGCGCTTTACAATCAACACTCGTTTACACAACGGGCTGCCTACCTGGGTAGTGCCGACTGAAGAGCTGCCAGCTGGCGCTTCATTCAGTCGTTTCCCGTGTCATCCAGTCAGTATCGTTCAATATCGATCACTCATTTTCCTTACTTCCTTCATTCTTTCCATTTCTCACGCAGGGTGCATGCTATATGTAACGTGTCATCCATACCAAGAGAGAGAGAGAGAGGGGGGGGGGCAGAAGGAAAACAGAGGGGACTGAAGTGTGTGTGTGTGTGTGTGTGTGTGTGTGTGTGTGTGTGTGTGTGTGTGTGTGTGTGTGGGAGGGGGGGGGGTAGGGAATGAAAACTGGAGTTTGGGGAAGTCTGAGAGAGAGACTGAAGGCAGAAATGGAGCAGGAGGGGGGAAGAGGGGAGTGAGAGCTGGGGCGGGATAAAAAGATGGAAACGTTTGAGAGGGTGCTTGAGTGGGTGAACGGGGAAAAATAAAATAAATGCTTCTCAAAATGAGCCTTTCATGATTTTCTTTTGCTTCTTTGCACCTTTGGTTGTTTTTTGAAAACTCAACAAACATACTACGGTATTGCACACCAGCCTTTTTCTGGGATAGCATTCTTCTTAAAACCGAAAAGGCAGAGGAGTCAAATTACCACTTTCCGCGGTCACTGAGGAGAAACAATCAGGTTTCGAAATATCGGTATCTGACCAGGAGTTATATGTTAGTGAGTTTCCTCCCCATTGGAGATTGTCTCCCCCTTGGAGACTATAAGCTTGCTGAAGGCTCATTTTGAGAAGCATTTATTTTATTTTTCCCCATTCACCCACTCAAGCACATACTGTTAGTTAGGCAGAATTATCTATCACTGCAGACATGAATGCTTATCTCCCCCTATTTCTTCAATCTAAGACATAACAGCAAGCTTTGTTTATATAATATATATATATATATATATATATATATATATATATATATATATAATATATATATATATATGATGGCATCCGTCTGTCTCGAGAGACAATGGTGTTGCGCCATGGATCAGTCAGTTGTGAAGCTGCAGCGCCTGCTGTGGCTGAACAGCCCGATCCTCAAACGGCAGACTCTGTTGCAGTTGTTGCAGGTGAAGTCTCGGTTATGAGTGTCTGTTGGTGCCGATGCAATTCTTTACTGTCTACGGCGCCTTTGCTCTTCCCACTGGATCTCTCTCCTCTGCTCTGCTTGTTTGATGCCGGCCTCGATGGTGGACGCCAGCTGACCTGGTCTGAAGCTGCTGTCTCCAGGTCTACTGGGTCGAGGCTGCCTGCCCTCAGGTCGTGCTTGCATACATCCTTGTCGCTACAATGGCGGGCTGTCCTGTGGGTCTGGAGCCCTCAGCCAGCTCGCCAAACAGCATGTCTTTTGGGATGCGACTGTCGTCCATGCAGCTGACGTGGCCAAGCCAGCGCAGGCGTCTCTGTGTCATATATATATATATATATATATTGAATTATAAGCAAAGCTTGCTCTCATGTCTTAGATGTTATCTTTTTAAATTTTCTACTTTTCACAAGACAATGTAGCTTATATGTTTCATAATTTTCTTTTGATTCTTTGGTGGGTTTTTTTTTTTTTTTGTGGAAAATTCAACAAACATACTATGGTATTGCACACTAGCCTTTTTTTTCTGGGATAGCATTCTGCTTAAAACCTAAAAGGCAGAGGAGACAAGTTAAGGACTATGCGGGTCCCTGATGAGAAAAAAAAAATCAGCTTTTCAAATACCAGTATCTGACCAGGAGTTATGATATGTTAGTGAGTCCCCCCCCCCCCCTCCCCCTTTGGAGATTATCTCCCCTTGGAGACTATAAGCTTGTTGAAGGCTCATTTTGAGAAGCATTTATTTATTCCCCATTCACCCACTCAAGCACATACTGTTAGGCAGAATTATCTATCACTGCAGATATGAAAGCTTATCTCCCCCTGTTTTTTAAATCTAAAATATAAGAGTAAGTTTTGGTTATAATTCAATATTTCTTGCAGTCATTGCAACACCAAGCTGCTCTGAAAATTGCTGGAATGGTGCTCAGTTACTTACTCTTGGAATTTATTAGTTTATAATAGTTCAGTCCCTTGCAGATTCATTCCAAGACCTGGCCCTCAGCACTTGTGTCTTTGGATGTTATCTTTTTATATGAAAATGTAGCTTATTTTGTTGTTTCATAATTTTCGTTTGCTTCTTAGGTGGGACCTTTGGTGTGTGTTTTTTTTTTAATTCAGCAAACATACTATGGTATTACACACCAGCCTTTTTCTGGTATAGCATTGTGCTTAAAACCTAAAAGGCAGAGGAGTCAAGTCAGGACTTTCCAGGGTCACTGAGGAGAAACAATCAGGTTTATAAATACCGGTATCTGACCAGGAGTTATGATATGCTAGTGAGTCCCCCCCCCCCCCCCCCCCCCTTTGGACATTGTCTCCCCCTTGGAGACTATAAGCTTATTGAAGGCTCATTTTGAGAGGCATTTAATATTTCCCATTCACCCACTCAAGCACATATGCAGTTACGCAGAATTATCTACCACTGCACATATCAAAGCTTATCTCCCTTTATCTTTTTCAATCTAAGACATAAGAGCAAGCTTTGTTTATAATTCAATATTTCTTGCAGTCATTGCAACACCAAGCTGCTCTGAAAACTGCTGGAATGGTGCTCAGTTACTTACCCTTAAAATTTATGACTTTGTCATATAGTTCAGTCCCTTGCGGATTCATTCCAAGACCTGGCCCTCAGCACTTGTGTCTTAAGATATCTTTTTTTATTTTCTACTTTTGACAAGAAAATGTAGTTTATTCTGTTGTTTCATAATATTCTTTTGCTTCTTAGGTGGGACCTTTGGTTTTGTTTTGTTTGTTTTTTTGTGGAAAATTCAATAAACATACTGTGATATTGCACACCAGCCTTTTTCTGGGATAGCATTCTGCTTAAAACCTAAAAGGCAGAGGAGTCAAGTTAGGACTTTCCGGGGTCACTGAGGAGAAAATATCTGGTTTATAAATACCGGTATCTGACCAGGAGTTATGATATATTAGTGATTTTCCTCCCCTTTGGAGACTATAAGCTTGTTGAAGGCTCATTTTGCGAAGGATTTACTTATTCCCTATTCACCCACTCAGGTACATACTGTTACTTTGGCAGAATTATCTACCACTGCACGTATGAAAGCTTATCTTCTTATTTTTTCAATCTAAGACATAAGGGCAAGCTTTGTTCATAATTCAATATTTCTTGCAGTCATTGCAACACCAAGCTGCTCTGAAAATCGCTGGAATGGTGCTCAGTTACTTACCCTGGGAATTTATTACTTTATTATAGTTCAGTCCCTTGCGGATTCATTCCAAGACCTGGCCCTCAGCACTTATGTTTTAAGATGCTATGTTTTTACATTTTCTACTTTTCACAAGAATATGTAGTTTATTTTGTTGTTTCGTAATTTTCTTTTCCTTCTTAGGTGGGACCTTTAGTGGGTTTTTCTAAAATTCAACAAACATACTATGGTACTGCACACCAGCCTTTTTCTGGGATAGCATTCTGCTTAAAACCTAAGAGGCAGAAGAGTCAAGTTAAGACTTTCCGAGGTCACTGAGGAGAAACAATCACGTTTCCAAATACTGGTATCTGACCAGGAGTTATGATATGTTAGTGAGTTTCCTCCCCTTTGGAGATTGTCTCCCCCTTTGAGACTAAACTTGCTGAAGGCTCAATTTGAGAAGCATTTACTTATTCCCCATTCACCCACTCAACTAACATAGGCAGAATTATCTACCACTGCAGCTTATCTCCCCCTGTTTTTTCAATCTAAGACATAAGAGCAAGATCTGTTTATAATTCAATATTTCTTGCAGTCATTGCAACACCAAGCTGCTCTGAAAATTGCTGGAATGGTGCTCAGTTACGTACCCTTGGAATTTATTAGTTTATAGATGTGTGTATTCTGGGCATCACCTGGCAGGACCGAGTACCGCACAGCGACATCCTGGCCAGGACTGGAATTCCAAGCATGTTCGCCATGCTGATCCAGAGACGTCTACAGTGGCTCGGGCACGTAAGGCGCATGGAAGATGGGCGTATTCCCAAGGACCTACTCTACGGCCAACTTGCCACTGATACCAGACGCACAGGACGCCCCACTCTCAGGTTCAATGATGTGTGCAAACGTGACATGAAAGTGTGCAACACTGACCCTGATGCCTGGGAAACAGCTGCCGTCGACCGCGACTGCTGGCGTCAAATGGTGCAGAGAGGAATCAGACAAGCGGAGGAGGAGAGAACCCAGCAGGCAGCAGAGAAACGAGCACGCCGCAAACAGCGAGCAGTCTCTGCTTCTTCCCAGTCGTCCTGCTTCGTCTGCACCAACTGCAACAGAGACTGTCACTCCAGAATTGGGTTGCACAGCCACACCAGGCGCTGTTCACAACCCTAGGAGAAACCTCACTTGGCGCATCAAGCATTGTCTTCCGGTACTGCATTGCCAACACACACACACACACACACATATATATTTACATATACGTGTGTGTGTGTGTGTGTGTGTGTGTGTGTGTGACGTTTTAGGGGGTGCAGGTGTGGTCCTCTAGGAGAAGGACTCTGAATGTTTTCTCTGTCAGAGTTATAGAGTAGTTGTGTATTAAAATTTCACCTCCACCCTTTCTTTTACTAGAGATGGAAGGAGCAGCTTTCCGGTACTAGCCATCGAAAGAAATTTGTATTTTTCTCGAGACGGTTAAAAATACTCAAGAGTGGTTGAGGAATAATTCTCCTTAGGCTTGTGCACTTAAAAGTGCATGTAGCTCCGAGTGAAAGACAGAATTGCGAATTAATTCAAACACGAAATAATGTATTAACAACAAACAACTGACACAAGCGCATTTTCACACATCAACTTTACTTGTGTATACAAAGGTAAAATATACAAATCAATAGAACTTTAGTCAAATCAGTCTTTCTTTGGGCTGACTTTCCCCACTTTATCTTATAAAGAGATGGAATGTTCTTGATGAGTTGTAGTCCATTTGGAATATCAGAACTTGTCTGGTGTTGGATAGGATGGTAGATCTCTCTCCAGTTGCTGGTGACTGGTCCACCTTCGCTGTAGGCAAACTGCTCTGTTTGGTCTGCTTGGCCACGTGGTAGCGTGGAATCTTGATCCTATTCTGGGCCAGTTGCAGGAAGCCTAGGAGTCTGGGAAGCCTAGGAACAGGAACAGGAACAGGAATCCAGGATCTGGTCACAAGACAGAAGCTGGTTTGTGGTCAAGCAGCCGAGAGTTCGGCTTGGCGAGTCTTCACACTTGCCATCTGGCTTTCAGTATGTGTGAGATCTCAGTTGGCAAAGGATTAGTCTGGCATAAATACATCCGCCGTAAGTATTGGTATCCACTTTAGTTCTTCACTCAGTTTTTGAGTGGATTTTCATCAGTGGTATGAGTAATAAAATGCTGAACAATTGAAGGCAAACAACTCTTCAATTTTAGCTGTAATCTCCGGTGAAATAACTTAGAATACACTTAGCCCAAGTACACATGTTGATTAGAGTCACCTGTCATCAAGCATTAAGACAATCAACTGCATTCATAAATCACCTTAACAGTTTTCCCCCAATATAAGCATACTGTTATCCTTTCAGAAGATAGCATTCAGTGATCATCTTCACAGATGGTATTGAATACTGGCAAAAAGTCATATGGTTAAAACAGAATGTTAATCAAGGATCTTAACAGCTTTTATCAAGTTGTGGCAAAAAGTTGAACTATTAGAATAGAATATTAACCTCTTCCCTGCCCGCCCCGTGTCTATTACGGGGTCATTTCCGCGATCCTGTACGCCCGTAACCGTGTCTATTACGGGGTATTTTCGTCATCGAAATTTCGAAAATCGGCACGGGAAATAACCCTACAAATTGTCCCCGACTCTATTGGGGTGTTTAAATAACAGTTCTATCCCTTTATCGGTGTACTGAAGTGTTAGGAAATTGTCGGTTTAGTATTCAAGAAGGGTCGAGCTGATTATCATAATCAAGATGGCGGATCAGAGACGAAGCTCGACACGGCGACCTGGTTTGAAGCGTTATAGCGCACTGGAAGTTTTAGATGAAGTGTTGAATGATATTGATAGTGGTGACGAAGACTTCCAAGCATCAGGTGACAGTGATAGTGATGAGGAAGAGATGGATGGTAACCAGCACCATCCACTTTTGTCGGAACTCGTGGCGGTCACGAAGAAGAAGACCCGGACTTCGACCCACGTGATGTTGGTCAAGCGAGCGATACCGGCCAAAATTCGACCAAGAATCAGAACCAGAGCCGATTCCCAGCACCAGCACAGCACCCCCTCCTGTCATGAGAGGTCGTGGTAGGGGCAGGGGAAGAGCTAGAGGCACTGGACAGCATCAAATAAGGGGGCGTGGCAGAGGGCGTGGCAGAGGGCGTGGCGCTCGACAATCTTGCCCCAGTATTCCAGAGCAAATCAGTGGGAACTTGTGCTGAACTAAAAAAGTTCCTGGCCCTGGTGTTGCTGATGGGAATCGTGCGACTGCCTGCAATTGAGCTGTACTGGTCGAAGAAGGTGCTGTACCGCATTCCAGTCTTCAGCTCAGTAATGACAAGAAACAGATTTCAAGTAAGTTTCTTTACTCTCTCCGAGCCTCTCTCTGTTTACTTGTTCTCATTTTCCTTCCACCCTCCCTCTCCAACTCCTTTCTATGTCCAAGTCTTTCTTTTTAGCATTATAGATGAGGATGATGTGTGTGTGTGTGTGTGTGTGTGTGTGTGTGTGTGTGTGTGTGTGTGAGCTTCTCTGTAATGTGTGGTGTGTGTGCGCTTCTGTTTTGTGTGTGTGTGTGTGTGTGTGTGTGTGTGGTGTGCATGCTTCTATGTGGTGTGTATGTGTGTATGCTTCTATGTGGTGTATTTGTGGGTCATTGTTTATGGTGTGTGTGTGTGTGTGTGCTTCTATGTGGTGTGTATATGTGTATACTTCTATGTGGTGTATTTGTGTGTCATTGTGTGTGTGTGTGTGTGTGTGTGTGTGTGTTTGTGCTTCTATGTGGTGTGTGCGTCTGTGTCTGTGTGTGTGGACAAATGTGTGTATGTGTACTTGATTGTTTCTGGTGTGTGTGTGTGTGTGTGTGTTTGTTTACACACACTGATCAAATGTTGTTCAATCCTATTTCAGATCATCCTACAATTTATCCACTTTCACGACAACTCTGCGATGCCATCACCAGACCATCCCCAGTATGACCGGCTGTACAAGATCCGTCCAGCACTGGACCACCTCCATGAAAAATTTCAGGTGTATGAGCCACGGCGAGCGGTGTGTGTGGATGAAAGCCTACTCCTTTAGAAGGGTAGGCTTATATTTCGCCAATATGTCCCCCTCAAGCGTGCCAGGTTCGGGATCAAGTTATACCTCTGCTACCGGTCCGACGATGAAGTGAGGCTGACGGAGAGGCATTTCATGTTCCCCATCCCACCGACACCCAACAAGGCAGCACCACAGAGGGCCTGCAGTGTCTGCACCAAGAAGCTGAAGATCAGGCGTGATGTACGGTCCCCCACTGCCCCTCCAAGCCTGCACTGTGCTATCCACAGTGCTACATGGATTATCACACTAAGTTCAACTACTGGGAGTAGTGTGGATCCTGTAGCACAGCTTAGTTTTGCAGTGCATTTTTTTTTCATAGATCTTCTTCAGTTAGTCAGTGCGTGCTTTTATCTCTGTGTTTTTATATTCTTGAGTGCGTGTGTGTTTTTCTTTTTTTTTGTCTTCATGGTGGTGTTTCTTCTGAAACTCTGGTTTATTCATGAGTGTGACCAGACTGTTCAACTGGTGGAAATAATCAGACTGGGTTATATTGGTGAGGCTGCTCAACCCAAGAACAACCCCAGAAACCTGCGAGATGTACAGAAAGAAGTAGTGTACGGGTTATGAACATGTACTGAGTGAGTACCAGATGTTTCTTCTCGCATCCAGTGAACACTAACATCAGTTTTTCTAGTGTTTTGTGTGGTTTTATATACAGCAATATGACTGTTTTTATTTTGAAACTGTCATAAGATTTGATTTCATCAAATTTTACTATACTGTTTACTAACAAAATATGACTATTAGTACATCAGGTTATAGCCAAAGATGCAAGATAAAAACATGCAAAAGATGTAAGACTTACCTAAGTGAATGAGACATACTTAGTGATCACATTAGTAAACCTACTGCAAAAGGCAAAATTTGGTCCCTTTATGTCTGGATTATGGTACCTACAATGATATATGTATGTATTATCATACAGAACAGACTTTTCTGGCAGTCATATCAATGCCAGATGTTTATATTATGTTCAGTCAATTCTAACATCATTTTTTTCAAAGTTGTTTTGTGGTTTGATATATTGCAATGTGTATGCGAGTCCTCAAAAACAGTCAGTTTAGTACAGAAAAGTTGATACTATCAATTTTTACCATACTGATTGCTAACAAAATATAAATATTATGAAATGATAGCATACCACAGGGTATAAGAAAAAAAAGAGCAAAAAATGGAAGAGATATCTCAAATAATGAATGAGATGTGAACAGATGAATGAACCTACTGCAAAAAGCAGAATTCTGTCCCTTTTCCCTTGGATTGGGGTACTCCTCAAGATGTGTATAGTACTATGCAGAAGAAGACTTGCTGGCAATAATATCAATACCAAATTTTTTGTATGATGTCCAATCAATACTAACACCAATTTTTTCCATGTTTTGTATGGTTTGATGAGCTGCAATGTATGTGTGTGTGCCCAAAAACAGTCATTTCATTACTAAAAAATTGGTTATATTACTTTTTACCATATTACTTATCAACAAAATCAAAATGTAATGACATCACATAATGCCACAAGGTATAAGGGGAAAACATGCAAACAATGTAATAGATATAGCAATAAATGAAGGAGCAGTGAACAGATAAGTGAACCTACTGTGAAAAGCAGAATTCTGTCCCTTTATCCTTGGATTGGGGTACCCCCAAAGATGTATATATTACCACACAGAAGAAGATTTGCTGGCAATGACATCAATACCAGATGTTTGTATGATGTTCAGGCAATACTAATAGCATATTTTTCAATCTTTTGTGTGGTTTGATGAGCTGCAATGTGTTTGTATACACTCAAAAACAGTCATTTCATCACAAAAAAGTTGGTTATATTACTTTTTACCATATTACTTACCAAAAAAAATCTAAATGTAATGACATCATATCATGCCACAGGGTATAAGGGGAAAACATACAAACAATCTAATAGATAAAGCAATAAATGAAGGAGTAGTGAACAGATGAGTGAACCTACTGCAAAGAGCAGAATTCTGTCCCTTTACCCTGGGATTGGGGTACCCCCAAAGATATATGTACTACCACACAGAAGATGATTTGCTGGCAATGATATCAATACCAGATGTTTGTATGATGTTCAGGCAATACTCACACCAATTTTTTCTATGTGTTGTGTGGTTTGATGTGTTGCAGTGTGTATGTGTGTGCTCGAACACTGTCATTTTATAACAAAACATGTTGATTATGTTACTTTTTACTACACTAGTGCCACCAAAATCAAAATATTATGATACCACATAATACCTCATGCTATAAGGAGGAAAACTGCAAACTATCTAACAGATATCTCAATAAATGAATGAGTAGTGAACAGATACGTGAACCTACCACAATATCAAAATTCTGTCCCTTTACTCCTGAATTGGGGTAACCCCAATGATGCATGTATTACCACATAAAAGAACATTTGATTGGAGTGATATCAATACCAGATGTTTATATGATGCTCAGCCAATACAAACACCCATTTTTTTCATTGTTTTGTGAGGTTTGATGTGTTTCAATATGCGTGTGATTGTTCAAAAACAATTATTTTATTTGAAAAAAGTTTATCATAATACTTTTTACCAAACTATTTGGCAACAGAATCAAAATATTATGAAATCTCATTATTGACCAGGAAATAAGGAAGAATCATGCAAAAAATCTAAGACATATCTCCATAAATGAATGAGTATTGAACAGATTAGTGAACCTACCACTAAAGCAAAATTCTGTCCCTTTACCCTGGGATTGGGTATCCCCAATTATGCATGTGTTACCACACAGAAAAACATTTGCTGGCAGTAATATGAATACCAGATGTTTGTATAATGTTCAGTCAATAAGAACACCAGTTTTTTCACTTTTCTCTTTGGTTTGATGTGCTGCAGTGTGTGTGCGTATGCAGAAAAAGTGTCAATTTATTACAAAAATAGTTGATTATATTGATTTTTATCATACTTATGACCAGCCAAATCAAATTATTATGATACAACATCATAGCAGAGGGTATAAGAAAAAAACATGCAAAAAATCTAAGAGATATCTCAATAAATGAATGAGTAGTGAACAGATGAGTGAACCTACTGCAAAAAGCAAAATTTGGCCCCGGCACACAGCAATACAGAAAAACACTTATACTGTGGCAGGGAAGGGGTTAATTCATCATTTTGATAGATATCAACAAGTATTGGCATCAAGTTATACTGTTGAAACATGTGGCATACATACAAGCAATGCATAGTCCCAAGACTTGGAGTTAACTTACAGTTCTTCTGGGTTTATCAGTGAAACATAACACACGATCTCAGAGTAGGAGAGATGAACGTTCCCCTATCTGGTATACACCAGTGTGTGTTACTGGCTGTGATCAATCTTATAACTTCTGGTGGAACAATAAAGTGAGGAGACTTGGTCTCCCCTTTTTGTGTGCTAAGCTACACATCCGGTCTCTGATGCCTGTCTAATTGGCAGGCTGTCAGAGAAACATGACAGCAAATAGTATCACTATAGAAAAGAGAGAAAAGAGGGGGGGGGGGGGGTGTTAGTGATCGGGGGGGGGTGGGGGGGGTCTGATTTGCAATGGGAGTGACGTAATGTGTAGACGTTTCAAAAAGACAATCTCTTAGATGTTGGGGGTATTTTTAACCTTTGCGCAAATGAACAAAGCTACGTTGCCCACACCTGTGAAACAAGTACGGATAAGGCCGTTGGGCTCGCGCAGTTAGATCGTACGACCAGGGTGAGTGTGTGGACAGAAGGGAAGGTGGGAATTTAGCCGCTTCTGTGAATTCCAGGAGAGGAACCGAGAGGCCCTCGTCTTAACCACGAGCAATCACCTGCACGCTCAGATAAGGAAAGGGAAAACGGGTGCATGGTTGAAAACTTGCTCTGATGTTACGTCAAAATTTTCTGTCCAATTGTTGTCAGGGCCCCGCGCCCATCACTGTTTCGGTTTACATTAAACGTAAGCCTGACAGACCGAATAAGAGTGTGAGAGGAGGAAGCGGTTGAGGGGTTGAAGGTAGAGATTGAAAACTGACGCACACTGAGAACCCTAAATGCAGTTTGTAAGACAAAGAAGGAGAGAGAGGGGGGAGGGGGAGGAAAAGGGAGGGGGGTTGTAGAGGATAGTGTGGCTGGCTATTGTCACGTCATAGTATGTATGCATATGTATATGTGTCACGCTCGCTAAGACTTGAACTGGAGTGGAAAGACAGAGGAATAGACCTATCGGTTCTAGCGCCCCTTTCACTAACTAAATGAGAAACCTCTGAACAGATATCATTCACACGAATTTTATTCTCTTTCATTCACGCATTCATATCCAAACAAAACAACATGACGCATCATACACGCCGATCACAAACGTAAACCCACGTAGCGCCACCCGAGGCAGCATCAAGGAAATAATAGACTATCAAACAACATATAATAATTCAAAACTTCAAGTGTGCACACAGAAACGATCCGCAGAAGGTTTTGAAGAATAACGTCCCACAACGAAGAATGATGTAGGTGCTAGGAATGTTGTCTTGAAGCTCCAGGCAGCACCAAGGAAATAACATAGTATCAAACAACATATAATAATTCAAAACTTCAAGTGCGCACACAGAAACGATCCACAGAGGGTTTTGAAGAATAACGTCCCACAACGAAGAATGATGTAGGTGCTAGGAATGTTGTCTTGAAGTCTCCAGGCTGCTTCTTTATAGTCACCTCGGCCCTCATGAAGAGGAAAACACCACAGTCACATCAAATGTCACAAAGATGACACTTGTATCAAACGACACCCCTAAACACGTTGCTGGACCCAATTTTGACTTCAAATACATCGATGATTGCACGTTGAATAGACGATGAATGAACGTAGATGGATGACCGCAATCACACTGTAACTACATTGAACTGAAACAATAGACAATGTAACTAAACGTTGCCGACGACTAGAGATGAACCAAACAGGGAGCTGATGGAGCAGGAGGCTGGCAGCACAACTGAGGACTGGCAGAAGGTTGCTGCAGAGAACGCCCACAACAAGTTAAGAGACAAATGTTCACATACAATAACCAATCAACAAACACGTTACAGATAGCAATGTACAAACCCAGCACAAATGCATGCAACAAACACAAACACAGGCCCAAAAACTAGTCAGGTGAGTTTGTCCTAGCTGACCTAGGCTCCACAGGCTCACTGTCCTAATTAAACTCTCCTGTCCTTAAATGTAAAGTGAAGGGGGAAAAAATGAACGAAACTGCCGTGAAAGTATGTGTGTGTGTGTTGTGTTGTGTTGTGTTGTGTTGTGTTGTGTGTGTGTGTGTGTGTGTCTGTGTGTGTGTGTGTGTGTGTGTGTGTGTTTGCGCGTGCGTGCATGCATGTGTGTGTGAGTGCGTGTGTGTTTGCGCGTGCGTGCATGCATGTGTGTGTGAGTGTGTGTGTTTGTGCACGTGCATGTGTGTTCCTGATATGGCCCCCGACAATCAGCTGGGCAAAATCTACATGAAAAGAAGAGAGAGAGAGAGAGAGAGAGAGAGAGAGAGAGAGAGAGAGAGAGAGACAGATAGATAAATAGGCAGACAGACAGACAGACAGATAGATAGATAGATAGATAGATAGATAGTGAGAGAGAGAGAGAGAGAGAGAGAGAGAGAGAGAGGTGTTTATGGGAAGTGAGGGTGTGCTCGTTGTCCATACGTGTGACTATGTTGTGTGCATGCATGCGCACATGTGTGTTGTGTTGTGTTGTGTTGTGTTGTGTTGTGTGTGTGTGTGTGTGTGTGTGTGTGTGTGTGTGTACGCGTGTGTGTGCTTGTGTGCTTGCGCGCGTGCGTGCGCGCTTGTTTTTGCTTGCGTGCGTGCGTGTGTGCGTGCGTGTGCGTGCGTGCGTGCGTGTGTGTGTGTGCAAGCGCTCGTGCGGATGCTGGTTTTAGGTTTCAAGCAAACTCTTCCTACACACTAGAATAGCATCACAAGCGAGACACAATTACTTTGGTGCCATGAAGATATGTAGGCCTATCAACCATCAGTTCGATTTCATTCTCACTGAAGTTACTCAGCTCGGATAAGAAGGGCCGAGAGATTGAAAGTCTAGACAGTCAAGCCATATGAGACATTTTACGTAGGTAATAATTACTTCGTCCTCTTCGCTCCGATACGTCTGCTGACATTCTAACTCACAGCGTTTCCAAGGGTACTTTTACTGCCTTTTCACTCTTAATTCTTTTATTCTTCTTTCGTCCCTCTTTCCCTTCTATTCTGTCCTCTCCCTGTTTTTCTTCTCAAGTAAATGACAGAAAACAGTGAGAAAACGAAAGTAATAAAAAATACTGACAGAAAGAAAGATTGCAAATATGTCTTAAAGAAACAAAAATCATGAAATTCCAAATATAAAACTTAAGCACAAAAGCATACGGTGAATGAGAATTGATAAGTGAAAAGGTAGGAATAGTTAAGATAATGTTGCTTTTTGAAAGGAAGGAATAGCTGATATGGTGATGTGTTGCATTATGAAAGGTAGGACATGAATCGTCACAAAACCACCACTCTCAACAATAAGACAGGACAGTTACCCTAACCAATACATTTCTATGGAGTACAAATTGAATCAACTTACAACCTACGTTTTTTGGGTACAGGCGTTGATAGAATGTTGAAAACACGTTGAGAATATTGACTGAAATACAAAACGGACCTGTCTGCCATGAAAGCAATGGCAGCTTGATTATGGATTACAGCTTACAACGCTGTCCAAGAGCAGTCTACTTAAATTAGACAGCAAAATGAATCAATGAGACCGATCTTGGGAATTTCGAAGGACACACCAACTGAAACTATGCGAAACTGGCTTGACCTTCCTTCAATGCAAGTTGGATACAATCGAGAACAGGTGAACGCATGTTCTGGAGCACTTGTAAATCCCCAAAACCCACTACATGCAGCATTCAGAGCAACAAAAAACACTCGTCTAGGACGTGGAAAATCATGGACAGGACAGACAAAAGACTGTAAAGCTAGTGTGCCAGTTATCATAACCCAAAGAAACGAAGGGATGGGAAAAGTATCTAAACTTCTTGAAACACCTCTATCAAATTGCCGTCATTCCAGAGCTTGGAAGACACTGTCGAGAATGGCCAGAGGGCGAAACCAACGCAGAAATTCAGCAGCAAGTGGAAAACATTGGCATAAAAAGACGACATTGTTAAATACAATGACGGTTCAGTCCCAAAGGTACGTCAGGCTGAGGACACGCAGTGAAGCAAAATGGCTTAACAATCCAGGAAGGCAGTAATGCACAGTGTAACAACTTCAAGTCTAATAATAGAGGCAGAAGCAATGACACAAGGACTCCTATGGCTCTTGTCCACAGACCAGCTTAGAGCTCAACAAATCATGATACTGACTGACTCCTTGAACCTGCTTCGAAACGTGGAAAGTGGAATGGGAAGCCGTGCTTGGCATGAAATAATGTGCAGCCTTCCACTGGAGAAACTCATTTAGATGCCCAGGACATGCAGTTGTCAAAGGAAATGAGACAGCAAACACACTGGCAGGCAAGGCAATGATAAGAACTGGATTACAGCTTGACTGATCTGATGTGATACGAAATCTAAAACAATCACTTCAATAAACAAGATCAAAGCCACCATATATATACCATCTTTCAGGTCTCCGTATCAAAAGAGGAAGTGGCTGCATATCCAGACCTAAAGGAACAGCAAGAAATATCACCAGTGAAACAAATATTGGAATAATCTCAAGGCCTACCCTCCGAAGACTCCCAGAGAAAGGGGCAGACTCAAACTGGGCTTTTCCAATGGTAGTCAAAAGCAACTAAACACACAACCGAGATAACAGAATTTGCATATCTCAGAATCACCCGTTTTTACTCTAAACATGTGTGCGCTGGTAAGAGTGCATCAATGAAGCGATGCAAGTGTGTCATGTGGACAGTCCATAGATGTGAGTATGTATGCGTCAGTGTGTGTGTGTGTGTGTGTGTGTGTGTGTGTGTGTGTGTGTGTGTGTGTTGTGTGTGTTTACACATAGGCGCCAACGTTTTCGTGTGAGTGAATGACAGCGTGTATACATGGTGTGTGTGTGTGTGTGTGTGTGTGTGTGTGTGTGTGTGTGTGTGTGTGTGTGTGTGTGAGTGTGTGTGTGTGTGTATGCGTGCGTGTGTGAGCATGTGCGTGTGTTCGTACGCGCGCGCGCGCGCGCGCGCGCGCGCGCGTGTGTGTGTGTGTGTGTGTGTGTGTTGCGCGCGCGCGCGCGCGTGTGTGTGTGTGCGTGTGCGTGTGTGTTGGGAACATCTAATTGCAATTATTTGTTGTTTGATGGACCGTCTGTTTACCTATTCATATTTAACGGGTGATGCACTAGTGACATGCCATGAAAGAAACACATGCTGGGGTACATCTCAGATTCATGGGGTCCTCAGCTTCGTAACCGTGTGCTTTTTGATGCCTATAGGTATACAGGTGTTGATGGATTGAGAGAAAGAGGCGGCTGTCATCTGTGCGATCCAAAGGCACGCGTGCTCATGTAGGGTGGGACCGGTGTTGGTAGAAGATGCTATGCGTGGTGAAAAGTCAGGTAAGCAAATGACTTCACACAATGTCCTGTGTGTGGATGGCTACGTTTTCTGGGTGTGGCTTTCGCAACATTGTCTGAACACTGATACACACTGTAAATGTCCCCTGCGTCTACGGGCCGCCAAAGAGCCGTTACTGCTGTACACTCGTGCAGTCCCATTTTCAGATATACTTCCCATGTATTTTCTCATGTTAAGAACCGGTCATCTTTTTGCCAGTAAAAGCTTGATTTTTGACGGGGACACACACAGACACCCATGCACGCACGCACACACACAACCCTTGCTGATATCATAGAGATACTACAGTCCATGAAAGTTCAACACGCTAGAACAAACAGTAAGCTTGACGAGGTGGAACGGTGTATGAAAGGACTAAGTGAACAGTACGTTGAATTGCAAAATAATATGATCGATTTAAAAGATGAAGTGGACAGTTTGAAAAAAGAAAATAAAAATTTGTCACAGAAAAACTCTAATCTGCTCTCTCTCGAGTCGAACAGTTGGAAAGAAAGACTGACGACTTTGGGGGCAGGTCAAAACGAAATAACCTCATATTCTATGGAATGAATAAGGATCAAAATAAGTCCAGTGAATGCAAATTGCGTAATGTGATTGCTAATAAGTTGGGCATAAACACTGACATTGACTTTGACAGGGTTCATCGTTTACATGGCAGATCGGATTCCCCGATCATCGCAGGATGCACTTTCTACAAAAACAAAGTTCAATTTCTGAAAGAAAGAAAGAAACTGCAGGACACCAATATTTTCATTGGGGAAGACCTCTCCTTCCGAGTGAGAAAGATAAGGCACAAACTGTCACCCCATCTAAAAAAAGCAAGAAATGATGGGAAGAGAGCCACGATGGTGTTTGACCACCTACTCGTTGATGGTAAGAGGTCTTTCCTTGGTGAGGGTGACAGTTTGCATGACTACTGGCCGGCCACTTTCTGGACGAACCTTTCCCTCTGACAGCAAGAGAGGGAACAAAGTTTACCGAGCACCGCCTGTGCGCTCACCTGTTAACCATGTCAGTGGCACGTTTGAACTCCGTGATGCTGATCTGGACAACAAAGTCGTGCCATCTAATTACCGCGTGAGTGAGCACGTGCAACACACGCTTTGTGCAAAACCAAAATGCTTCTTTTTTGCTATGGAACGTAATAAATGGGTTGCTATCAAAAATACATGATTCGGGTTTCGTCTCTTATGTGTATGAATTTGATTTTGTTTGTTTCGTTGAGACATTTATTGAGGAATGTCAGTTTGACGTATTTACTGGATATAGACTCTTTTGTAAACATGCGGTTCAATTTACGAAGCATGGTAGAAGATCGGGAGGACTTGTTTGTTTAATAAGAAATGATCTTTTTCCTTCCGTTAAAAACATTGATATGGACCATGTTAATTGTTGCATGCTTTTGCTCGATAAAGAGTTGCTTGGCTTAGAGAAAGATATTCTGTATGTTTGTACATATATACCTCCAGAAGGATATCCTTGCTACACTCATTTTGATATTGATAATAGAATTAGTATGCTTGAAGAGTGTTTAAGTTATTTTCTATTGCAGAATGACGTACATGTTATTTTAAACGGTGATTTGAACAGTAATATTGCTGATATTTCTCACGATTATTCTGTAGAAAATTATTTTGATCTTCAATTCAACTATTTGTCTCCTGATCTGACCCGACAATCAACTGACCATACTCTTTACAACTATGGGAAATTATTATTGAATATGTGTACTGCATTAGATTTGTGCATTTTGAGTGACGCGTGTAAAGGCGACTATGATGGTTGCTACACATTTATATCTGATTCTGGGAGCAGTGACACAGACTATTTCGTTTTCTCGCATGAACTTTTTATGATTTTGTTTGACTTCTGTGAATTATCAGTAGCTGACCCTATTGATTCCGTCCACTTGCCAGTGACAGCATGTATAATTTTTCCAAAGGCACCTTCACCTGGTAATTTGACTCAAAAGGAGGATTGTGTTATACATAAACTTGTGTGGGTCGAGAAGTGTGCTGATATGTATTTCAGTGTTTTGTGCAGTGAAGAAATACAAACCAAAATTGATCTTGCAATTGATTTAATTGATGTTGACGTCAATGATGCTCTTAAAATGTTCAATGATTGTATAATGGAAAGTGCTGAATCCATGTAAACATGTATTTCATTTATCAACAATGATACTTATTGTAAGTGGTTTGATTTAGAATGTAAACTTTGTAAAAGAAACGCTAGAAGATTGCTGCGGGTATTTCTTCGTTCAGGAAAATTTGAAAAGAAAACAGAAATGACAATTAAAAAGAAAAATGAATATGTAATTGTTAGACGTGAATATATAAATCTATTAAACCGAAAGATGAAACAACTCAACAAATCTTTATTAGATAAACTTGTAACGACCATGAAAAAACAAAAGGAATTTTGGGACGTTGTTCATAATGCATCTTTCAAAAGAAAGCAGCCTCAAAATAGCATATTTATTGATTCATGGTTTCAACATTTAAAAAAAAACAACCTTGTGGAGATGGATGCTGACAACACAGTAA
>CM065717.1:61120553-61190553 GCA_033310375.1 Conus canariensis
GAGAGAGACAGAGACACACAGACAGAAACAGAGACAGAGAGAGACAGACTGACAGAGTAAGTGAGTGAGTGAATATGAGAGAGAGAGAGAGAGAGAGAGAGAGAGAGAGAGAGAGAGAGAGAGAGAGAGAGAGAGAGAGAGAGAGAGAAGGGGATAGTTAGCCGAGTGTGAACACAATAAGCATTCGCTGGGCTTACATTCTCTTATTCGCACTTTTGTCCTTTCAGTTGTGTGCTATTATAGCGTACAGAAATGGCACATGCGTTACAGAGGTTTGCATATTATGACCGGTTGTAGTGGGATGGTTTTACTTGCTTTAAAAAGTCAATCGTCAACCAGGGTCAATCGTTACCAATCGTAAGTCATGTGTTTGCGGTTTGTCACTGAAAGGACCCATTTGTTTCTCCTAAGGCAACAACAGAAGAGTACATTTGGCAGGAAAAGAATGGCAGCAGTAGGTTGTTTTACTTAAAGCTTTTTCTTCTCAATTCTTTTTCTCCCTTCAGTCCGTCAACACTTATGGGGACGCTACACCAGGTTTCTCCAATTCTGTAGGTTGCAAACCAAGGCCTGGGTCTCTGCAAATGATTTCCTCGTCCACTCCGCATTGTTGTCAGTCCATGTTTTTTGTTTTCTGTTTTCTAGTCAGTCTCCCTCTCCGGAAGATTGTTTCAGCAAGGCCTGTGGATGTTTACGGAGTCATACCACTGATATCAGCAGATCTTTACATGGTCCGATGTTCTGCTTTATGGTTTGGCGTACACTTGATGGTTTGGCGCACCTGTTCATTAGTGATAAGATCAGTATAATCTGATGTTTAGTATCTTGCAATAAACACCAGCTCGTTTCTATGGCTTCGATTTTTCTTTCCAGATCCACTGTCAGAATCCATGTGTCATACGCATGCAGGAATATGGACTATACTGATGCACATCAAAGCGTCATCTTGTGTTACTTGGAGATGCTATTTAATTCCAAACAGGTTTAAGTCTGGGTAGTGTTGCTGTTGTGTTTGCTGGCCAGGAGAGGATTTCTTGTTTCGATCCCTCATTACTAATGATGGACCCAAGTTAATGAACTGTAGAACAGTTCCTATTTTCTGTCCATAGACAGTTTTATTAGAGGTGATGGTGATGTTGTGGTTGGCCATCAACTTCTTTTCATCACTGATTTCCATGCCATATAGTGTGGGACATTCTTTTCCTTTTCCCCCAGGGAGCAGGCAGACAAACTTTTAGCTTATTCCATCCCACACCTTCTCCCCCCAATAAAACCAGCTACCATTCAATCGACTGTAATTTAAATTCTGCACCATACTAAATGATGAGGAAACAGGAAAACACGACTCATCGTCGTCTGTCATTAATTTTGTCGGCCAGTGAACGAAACTTCACCTGAGTGGCAAATACCTTCTGACAAAACCAAACCACTTGGCACCATACATATGATAGTTTATGACATATAAACAGAAATGGTCGCATCCTGAAGCGAAATTTCTGGCGGCGCGATGATGATCCGATATAAAGTAATTTTGAACTAACCATCCGCCGTGGAGAGGTGGTTAGCGCCGCGTGCTCCCGGCTGGGAGGTAATAGGTTCGATTCTCATCAGAGCCATCTATTTGTGGGATTTTTCTGCACCGACTGGCTTCTACCCAGAGTTGAGTGTGCTACGGGCTCATTTGGGAAGTCTGGGACCACACAGTCTAGTTTCATCCACTTCATGGATGCGTCCCTAAGTGTTGCTCAAATTTCTTGACCAACACTGCAGGTATTTGTTTCTCTTGGGCCTGATTAACACCGCGATATACTATGAAAGTAAGTGTAGAGTACAATCCTGTCATGCAGTCTCATCATCTTCATCATTCTCATTCTCATCGATCAGCAAAAACTTCTCGAATTCTGTGGCCTTTCATGCCCTGCTTTCATGTTGACCTACGTTTTTATCGGCAAGTTCATGGGGACTGTCGATAGACGCACGTGATAGCGCCCTCGGGAAGAAGAGCTGAGTCACGCCGGCTCCGCGACTAACCAATTATTGTCGTCAGTAGGGGGCTTAGTAGGTGGTGTTCTGCATATGTTGGATCAAAACAGGCACCAATGAACACCACCAAAGTTACTCGACAGCAGTGCAGTGTCTGCTCTGGTGGGTTCCTCATGACGACTTGACATTGCTCCCAGTGGATTGCCGATGCCGGGGCTGTCGGGGACCGGGCCGGGCTGTGGCTGTGGATGAGGGGTCAGAATGAGCGGCGTGGATGCAATGCCACTGAAGATGCACACAAGGTGGGACAGCACAAAAACAAACAAACAAATCACTGTACTTTTAATTCTCCGCCATAGATGATAACTGATCTTGCCTAGAGGGCAGGCCGCAAAATTCACCACATGCGCGACATAACTGATTGCCTGCCCGGGTATACCCCACGGACCAACATGTTCTTAAGCGCCTCTGGCTGACAAGACCTTAAACTCAACCTCACCTGCATATGGACATCCCGTTTTGCTTTTTACCATTGCGCCCTTTCCCGTTTCGCCCTTATGACAACGGAGATTTTCAAAAAGCGTCATTTTGCTATCTCTCTGTCTCATGGATACAGATATCTACAATATTCACATTTTATTTCTTTATTTTCAAAATCACTGTTAAGACAATCATCACACACACACACACACACACACACCACACACACACACACACACACACACACACACACACACGACGCATGTACGCAAACACATACACACATGCGCGCGCACGCACGCACACACACAAACAACTTCTTGGCATAACAGACTGGAAGAGTTACTATATTACAGTAACAACATTACAACAACATTACAATAATAATGACCCTTTTTTCTCAGTGATACAAAGCTAAACGTCGCATGGAAATATGCTACGAACTCTATATGGTGTCAATTTCAAGTCTTTTGTTATCCATCACAGTTTTAGCTCTGCAACTCTGCAACTATCATTCAGCGAATTTCATTCTTACGTTTTTATGGAGATCAGTATTTCAAAAAAATAACGTCAGTTTTTCTTTGTTTTTTGGCTGATCGTCAGATCTGTGCGGCAGCGCGATTGGCAGGTCTTAGCGACCCATTTCCAGTGTTTATATCCTTTGCGAGTCTAACTCATACAATATTAGTAGCTATTCAACAAAATATCCTCTCCTTTCCGATTTGCAGAAATCACACAAAGATTGATGCTCATCGTCAATGCAGTTTCGGAGGAAAAACAAACAAACAAACAAAAGCCACCCTGACTGAGAAGTTTTGTGCTCTAGGAAATAAAACGGCTTGTGAACAGCTTGCTTCAACCAAACTTTAATTTGAAAAAAAAATAACCCAAAAAACCCCAACAGAACATCCCAGTTTTGAGTGTCAGGCACTCATTTACATTGACTATATCTAATCTGAAGCTTAATTAAAATCAAGACAGGAAGACGGCAAACTGACACTATATTGGGAGGGTGGAGGGCTCGAAACGACACGACTTAAACAAACTAAACGAAGGGGGGGGGGGGGGGGGGGGGGGGGGGGGAAGAACAATAAAGGGGCAAGACGGGATCCCGGGAAAGGGCGAAACGGAATCTATACCCGCCTGTTGAGGTAGTCAGGCAGAGCTTACTGATGTACCCTTGTTCACTGTCTTCGGGACCAGTTGTCATCTTGAAAGCCAAGTTTTGTGATGGTTCTTCCTCCAGTGCTGACACGATCTTTCCTCCAGTGCTGACTGTGCTGACATGATCTTCAAGCGCGTCAGCCATGATGCATTATCGTAACATGTTGAAAGAGTGTGGGAGATAGAAAAGCAGCCCTGACGAACTCCAACTCAGGTATGGAACCACTCTCCAATAGCATCCAGTGTAAGTACCCCACTGGTCGCTTCGGAGTATAGTTGCTGTATGGCGCTGATTAAGTTTTGTCCCATGACAGTCTTAATTGTGCCTCATCGCGCCTCTTTCCAGACAAAGTCGAATGCCTTCCTGAAGTCTATGAAAATGATTTAAAAGTCCTTCTGGTGTCGAAGGTGTTTTTCGCAAAAGATATGCAGATAAAATATCTGGTCGATGGTACTTCTTGCGGTGTTCAGCCTTTCTTCAGCAGGAATGATATGTGCTTGCAGCTGTAATCATTTTGGAATAGTTGTGAGCATTACTTTGCTGGCAAGGCTAATCAGATTTGATAGTACGGCAGTTCTTGCAGTGTTCTAAATTTCCTTTACTGGGACGGATGACAATTAGTGATCGAGTCTATGGCAGATCCACTATCCAGTGTGCCAGATGCTGTTGCAGATGGTTGTTAGGATAACAGTTACTATCTGTTCACCATGTTTCTGATAAAGTTTAAGCGTTATCTAAGGAAACGAATCACGGATCAATCCTTGGATCTGGACCTGCCCCATTCCAAATGTAATAGGTTAATCATTATGGTAGTCCTATCTTTCCATGTTAGTCCTTGTGGCACATGCTATCTTTCCAGGTTAATCCTTGTGACACATACTCTCTCTCTCCAGGTTAATCCTTGTGACTCTCTCTCTCTCTCTCTCTCCAGGCTAATCCTTATGACACATACTTTTCATCTCCAGGCTAATCCTTGTGGCATGTACTCTGTCTCTCCGGGTTAATCCTTGTGGCACGTACTCTCTCTCTCGAGGTTAATTTCTATGACACGTTCTCTCTCTCTCTCTCCAGGTAATCCTTGTAGCACGTACTATCTCTCTAGGTTATTACTTAAGACACGTACTCTTCAAGTTAATCCTCGTGACAAGTACTCTCCAGGTTCATCCTAGTGAACATACTCTCTCTCAAGGTTAATCCTTGTGACCCGTACTCTTCAGGTTAATCCTTGTGACCCGTACTCTCCATGTCAATCCTTGTGACACATACTCTCTCTCAAGGTTAATCCTTGTGACATGTACTCTCACTTAAGCTTAATCATTGCGACACATGCTCTCTCTCCAGCTTAATCCTTGTAACAGGTGCTCTCTCACCAAATGAATCCTTGTGACACGTACGATCTGGAAAGCACAGGATTTCAAAATATTGCCACACAGACCATCAGGCCCAGGAGCTTTATTGCGTTTAATGCGTGACAGGCACGCACCAACCTCATCCTCTGCCAGCTGAACGCGTGCATAATTTATGAAGGAACAAAATCGGAAATGAAATGAGGCAGGGAACAGTAAACGATAAACAGTAAACAAGTGGGGTATTTTTTGCTCCCATAAGAAAACCTAACACAGAGTAACTTTTATTCAAGACTGGCACAGCCTTTTAAACTTGAATAAAGTCAGACAAATACATAGACGAACAATCTAACAGTGGGGGAAAAAACAAGCGCAGGCCAACAACTGAACTGTCTTCATAGTAATAACTTGGCAAAGATTTGGACTTAAGGGGGGGGGGGGGAGTTTGGAGATGGAGAAATTGGGAACATGAAATTAAGAAAATATGTTACAGATATGAAAACTTCACTAGCTGCATAAGGGAACCTTCGCAATCCCTTTTGAAGGCAGATATATTTGTATTGCCTGCTCCGAGGCCTTTCGTCCGCTGGGTCGGAACTCATCAGGGAGACACGGCTGGTTGTGTCTGCGCTCCTGGCGTCAAATAGAGAGACACACCACAGTCCATAATACTGTGGTGTTCTCACCACCAAGGGTGCAAAAAAGAATCCAATAGCACCCCCAAAGCAGCCAGCGAAGAGTAGTAAATGAAACCAAAAGAAAGTGTGGGGAGGAAAAAAGTTGCTGAAAAACTAAAGACATTATGCAAATAGTATAAAATGTAGGGGACAATCTTTGAGCCTACGCTTGAAGATCCACCCAAAGATGCAAAGGAGATCAAAAGACAAACACACAGACGGACAGAAACAAATACAAATAACCTCAGTTTAATCAAAACAAAATCGGAAATGAAATGAGGCAGGGAACAGTAAACGATAAACAGTAAACAAGTGGGGTATTTTTTGCTCCCATAAGAAAACCTAACACAGAGTAACTTTTATTCAAGACTGGCACAGCCTTTTAAACTTGAATAAAGTCAGACAAATACATAGACGAACAATCTAACAGTGGGGGAAAAAAACAAGCGCAGGCCAACAACTGAACTGTCTTCATAGTAATGACTTGGCAAAGATTTGGACTTAAGGGGGGGGGGGGGGGGGGAGTTTGGAGATGGAGAAACTGGGAACATGAATTAAGAAAATATATTACAGATATGAAAACTCTTCACTAGCTGCATAAGGGAACCATCGCAATCCCTTTTGTGGACTGTGGTGTGTCTCTATTTGACGCCAGGAGCGCAGACACAACCAGCCGTGTCTCCCTGATGAGTTCCGCCGACCCAGCGGACGAAAGGCCTCGGAGCAGGCAATACAAATATATCTGCCTTCAAAGGGATTGCGAAGGTTCCCTTATGCAGCTAGTGAAGAGTTTTCATATCTGTAACATTTCAACTTTCCATTCTCCATCTCCAACTCCCCCCCCCCCCCCTCCCCCCCCCCCCCCCCCCCCCCCCCCCCCCCCCCCCCCCCCCCCCCCCCCCCCCTCCAAGTCCAAATCTTTGCCAAGTCATTACTATGAAGACAGTTCAGTTGTTGGCCTGCGCTTGTTTTTTTTCCCCCACTGTTAGATTGTTCGTCTATGTATTTGTCTGACTTTATTCAAGTTTAAAAGGCTGTGCCAGTCTTGAATAAAAGTTACTCTGTGTTAGGTTTTCTTATGAGAGCAAAAAATACCCCACTTGTTTACTGTTTATGAAGGAACAATTTCACACACTGACTCATGCTCACTGTGGACATCAGTGGTATCAAGAAAAGCAGTGTGCATTCAGCTGATTAACAAACTGTTGTGAGTTGCCTATTATTGTATCATGTTTTTTCTTGTTCCTCCCCATCATTGTGTTTAACCCATCCCATGCCCGTCTTAAATTTTGAGTACAGAATTTCTGCTCAATCTTATCCTTGTAGTTCTGCTTGGCCTCCTGCACCTTTGATCTAAATTCTTTAGTATTGGCTTGAACAGTCACATTATCGCCCTGAATGAATGCTGCTTTTTTCTCGTTTAAGCACACTTTAAGTTCCCTGGTCAACCATGGCTTGTTGTTAGGATAGTTTTAACAATGTTTTCTTCACAAAATAAAATGTATGATGTAATTATGTCTGTCAGTTCATTGGGATCCTTACATGTTGTAAAAAAAAACACATTCCAGTCCGTTGTATCAAAGCAATCTCTGAGCACCTCTTTACTCTCTTCACTCCACAATTTCAGTTTTCGTACCTGGTTTGCTTTGTTTGACTTTCTGTATATATTTTGGTAATAAGTGAACAAGATTATGATCTGACTTTCCCAATGGAGGTCTACACACAGATTTATAGGCGTTTTCAATGTTACCATAACACTTGTCAAGAATGTTGGTCATGCGGGTTGGGCCTGTGACATACTGCTGTAGTGTCGGCAAATGATCTGAAAATTTACTCGTATTAAAGTCCCCTAACAGGAATACAGGCTGATCAGTTGAGCGAGAAAGAGCATTGTGGTAGCATTCGGAAATCTTGTCAGCTGCTAATTTTAAATTTGGTCCTGGCACATAGGCTGGAATAATAGTTATCTGTCCAAATTCACGAGGCAAGTAAATCAGGCGAAATGACACGCAGAAAATTTCATAGTCCCTGGTGCACACCTGTTGATGCACATGAAACTGTGCAGCCCACGTTTTGTCCACATACATGATTCTTTTGTTGACAACACCCTGTCTCTGTCAGCCCTGATCAGATAATACACCTCCAAATTAAGCCTTTCGTCTGTGTGATTATCATTCAGGTGTGTCTCTGTAAAACACAACACATTGCTTCTTCGGAAATCACCATCAAACCTTATTTTCGTTGTAAGTTCATCTACCTTGTTGTCAAGAGATCGCACATTTGACAAAGTTAACACAGGCAGAGGATGATTGCAACCTCGTAGTTTCAGTCTGTTATTCACTCCACCTCTTTATCCCCATTTTCTTCTGTTTCTCTTCTGTGTGGCAGACTTTCTTTCTTCATGCAGTTCACTGAAGAATTCTGTGTCAATCAAAACTGGGTGTGATTCATGTTGTAACGAAAGTAGGTACTCACGGGAATATGACAAAATGGCGGAACAGTCTTGTTGGTACTCACTAACACAAAAACACAAAAGAAACCGTCAAAACCCACCATAAACAACGCCACACACATCACTCTCCACTTTCCACACATCTTCGGCCAACTGCCCGTACAACAGTATTCTCGAAAAATAACAGCAGCAACAGACTTTGACAAAAAAAAAAAAAAAAAAAAAAATTGACAAGACCACGTGGAGCATGGGTCAGCCAACAGAGCAGCGCCCCTTAGTATTTGTTGTTTGAAATGTTGGAGAAGGTTGGAGAGAGATATCTGGGTTGATCCGAGTGTTTTTATATGTGCCAACATGAGTTTACGGCTGGCTTTGAAGAGAATCTTTGTAGTGGTAGTGATGAGAGTGGTGTTGTGGAGGTTGGATGGGGTGTGGGAAAGTGAGAAGCCCCGAGGAATGATGCTAAGTCTAAGGCATTGTTTAACAAAGTTGAGATAGGATGCTGATCTGATTTTCTGAAACTGTTTTGACATAGCCTACTATGAACGGCTGGACGGTGGGTGATTGAAACTGAATGGACTTGCAAAAGCTGGCATGAGTAAGGCAGAAAATTTGGGCGGTTGGCATTGTGTTGTGGTGTTAGTTGTTGTTGGGCAGGTAGTGGGACAAAGAAGAGTTGGAGAATCAAGAATGCCGAGTGACGATTGCAAGTGCGTAGCTAGGAGTGGATGTGACGCAAAATGGGATGAGGGACAATAAAAATAAAAATAAAAATCTGACAAGACGACGTGGAGCATGGGTCAGCCAACAGAGCAGCGCCCCTTAGTATTTGTTGTTTGAAATGTTGGAGAAGGTTGGTGAGAGATATCTGGGTTGATCCGAGTGTTTTTATATGTGCCAACATGAGTTTACGGCTGGCTTTGAAGAGAATCTTTGTAGTGGTAGTGATGAGAGTGGTGTTGTGGAGGTTGGATGGGGTGTGGGAAAGTGAGAAGCCCCGAGGAATGGTGCTTAGTCTAAGGCATTGTTTAACAAAGTTGAGATAGGATGCTGATCTGATTTTCTGAAACTGATTTTCTGAAACTGTTTTGACATAGCCTACTATGAACGGCTGGACGGTGGGTGGTTGAAACTGAATGGACTTGCAAAAGCTGGCATGAGTAAGGCAGAAAATTTGGGCGGTTGGCATTGTGTTGTGGTGTTAGTTGTTGTTGGGCAGGTAGTGGGACAAAGAAGAGTTGGAGAATCAAGAATGCCGAGTGACGATTGCAAGTGCGTAGCTAGGAGTGGATGTGACGCAAAATGGGATGAGGGACAATAAAAATAAAAATAAAAATCTGAAGGGTAATGAGAATGAGAAATGGCTTATAACGTTCACAGGTACACATACAGCAAAGACGTGACATCAAATACAACACGACAAAGGGTATCAGTCAGTGTCAGTAAAAACGGAGTGACTGAAGGTGGAAAATGGAGTGTAGTGACGCACGGTTTCTGTGCACATAGGCGAGCTCAGCGGAAGTGCACCTCACGTGAGAAGTGTTCACTGACAGTCAGGTAAACAAGCAGACAAATTCCGGCAGTATGACCTTGGGCTCGAAGAGAGCGGACCGGCCAACTTGTAGTTAGTTTAAGGAGATTCGTCGTGCTGACAGAAACACTAGTAAGAGACCAGTGCTAGGGCCTCCAGTTAATAGGAGGCAGTTTAGCCCTAGCACTGCGTCAGATCAGCCGTACACGGTTACAATGGCAAGGACGGTTCTGACAGTACCACTGCTGGGCCCGGAGACTGACACTGACAGTGACTGACAGACTTGACTTGGTAGTTGGTGCCATTGAAGGCTTGGGAAAGAATCCTGACGAAACCCCTAAGCCAGAGTCTGGACTGACCAGGTAAGGTACAGTGCGTGTGTGGGAATGTGCAAGAGTTCAGTATGAAAACGAACTTCTCCAAAATGTAGGGAAAACACTTTAGGAGCAAAATTTAGAAAGAGAGGGGGTTAGCTACCACCAAGGACAGAGACAAACATAGCACAGGACAAGACGCAATGCATTTCGACCTCTTGGGTCTTCATCAGGCGAAAACAAATAACATTTAGAACAGTCAAGATGAAGACAGAAAAAAGAGACGCTTATCTCCCTGCAGGGAATCATGGGAGAGGAATTTTTTTTTTTTTTTTTAAACCCGTTGCCCTACATTTTAACCACTCCCAACACAACACAACCATGTGAAAATCTTGGCACTCTGGCAATCACAGAGTGACAACTTTGAACGCACTACACAAGAGACCCATCTCATTGCAGTAACACAGATATGCATACCAGTACTTAACACCAGTCGGCTATATCTTCCAGCAACACACACACACACACATATAATACACATACATACACACCACCACCATACCGCCCACTACCCACCTCACATAGAAGTTGCAGCCACCCTCCATTTATTTCATTTATTCTATTTTACTGATTATATATATATTTTGTTTTAATCTATTTACTTACTTATTTATTTTACCTTATTTCATTTGATTTGATTTACATGTTCAATTAAAAAAGTTTTGTTGTTGTTATTTATATGATATATTTTCTTTCTTTCTTCGTACGCAAGCTGATACTCCTGCGGACACTGCCTGTATAGACAGGCAGTGGAGTTTTGTGTGTATAACCGTTTTTTTTTATCCCGCCATTAAGGCAGCCATACTCCATCTTCGGGGAAGGTGCATGCTATGTATAACGTGTCACCCATACCAACGGCCAAACTGACCTTCTCTTCCGAAAGTTGGTGATGGGATTTTACGCGTGAGCAAGATGTTGTGCGTGCGTTCACACACGGAACCTCGGTTTATAGTCTCATTCGAAGGACTGTATGGGGAATGGAGTCAGAACCAATGTTAACTCCGAGGGAAAAATCCTCCTGTACCGAAATTCGAACCCGTAACCCCAGGATCACGAGTCCGGCGCTTTACCAACTGAGCTATTCCGGCCCCCATATGATATATATTTTATATATATATATATATATATATATATACACACAATGAACAATTAAGTAGTGGGAGAAAACAAGTGCAGGCCAACAATTCTTCAGTCATTTGAGTAATGACTTGGCAAAGATTTGAATTAAAAAATAAAAAATTGAACATGAGGGGAATATATTATAATATGAGAAACCCTTCACTAGCTGCCTGAGGGAACCATCGTACTCCCCTTCGAAGGCAGATCTATTTGTATTGCCTGCTCCTAGGTCTTTCGTCCACTGGATCGGACTCATCAGGGAGACACGGCTAATTGTGTCTGCGCTCTTGGTGTCAAATAGAGACACACCACAGTCCGTAATTCTGTGGTGTTCTCACCACCAAGGGTTCAAAAAAGAATCCAACAGCACCCCCAAAGCAGCCGGCGAAGGGTAGTAAAATGGAACAAAACGAAAGTGTGGAGAGGAAAAAAGTTGCTGAAAAACTAAAAGCATTATGCAAACAGTATAAAATGTAGGGGGCAATCTTTGAGCCCTATGCTTGAGGATCCATTCAAGGATGCAAGGCAGATCAAAAGATATGGAACAGTCTGAGTGGTCAGCTCTGCTGTTCAACAACCCAAGCATTGTGAGTGGCTAAGAACTGTACAGAACAACCTTTACTTGGATCTCCTAAGAGATGCAATCTCCCACTGATATAAATATAATATATATATATATATATATATATTTTTTTTTTTAATTATCTTATATTATTTATTTGTTTTATTTATTCATTTATTACTATCATTAATTTTTTTTCATTAAAAAAAAATCCTTTCCCATGATTCCCTGCTGGGTGGCCCCGTTTCCGCCCGGCGGCCATTTTGACCATGACTAGGTAAGTGTCTCTTTTTTTCTTTCTTCATCTTCACTGTCCTAAACGTTATTTGTTTTCGCCTGATGAAGACCCAAGAGGTCGAAATGCATTGCGTCTTGTCCTGTGCTATGTTTGTCTGTGTCCTTGGTGGTAACAAAAACCCTCTTTCTAAATTTTACATATCACAGATTTGATTTCTTTCAAATGAGACCAAGTCCTTATTGAAAAAAAATATCATTCATTTATTCATTCTCCCTCTGTCTCACACACACACACACACACACACACACACACACACACACACACACGCGCGCGCGCGCCATATTTTCACTCGCACCTCAGCTCAGTCCGACCGCCAAGTGCGGGTGGTGAGAAAAGAACTGTCTATTGTTCCCTATTCACAATACGCGATATACATGCTTCGTTTGAAAACGCGGACGACCCCAATTATAAGCACATAAATTCACAACAAACCTGCCTACCAGGTAATTTTTAAGGCGGATATTTGCATGTATGTTTTTTTTTCATCCTGTTATACAAGCAGCCACACTCTGTCTTAGAGAAGTTTCAAAGGAACTGCTGGAAAAAAGATGCCAGTCACATTGGAGGCAGAACTAAGGGGAAAAAAGGACTAAGAAAACAGAGCGCCTGACAGGCAAGAGAACACCCGACCTACCTCTCATCAAGTTCAACAGCTCCTATGGTTCCAGGCAGAGAAGGGACAGGTCTTTTATTGCACGGTTCCACATTGCATACAATGGGAGTGTTGGGGTGGGAGGGGAGGGAAAAGGCAGAAGAGGAGGAGAAGGAGAGAAATTAGTGCGAGTTGGAAGACAGCAGGTTTCATGCCGAAAAAGGAAGTGAGAAAAAAAAAAGAAAGAAACAAGCGAAAGTTTCCAATAAGTGGCTGAATATGCTGGAAATGGATTCTTTTTTCTCTCTCGAAGGAATCTGTGTATCCTCCTCCTTAGGAGGAGGTAAGAGTGGGTATTGTGACAGTATACTGCAAAATGAAAGGAAAAACGACTTCGATTTTTTTTAAACGAGAACAAATTCTGGAATCTTAAACAAAGAAAAAAAAACAGTTTGTTTTCCCCTTTCCACCCTGATATGGATACTACCTGCTACTACACAAAACTTACCACCCAAAAAACAAGCCTTCATAACATTTTTCCGGCGACCACAACATAAATAAACCATACAAGTATATAAATGAAAAAAAGATTTGACAAAAAGGAATGAATGAAGAACCAGAAAAAAACTTAAATAGCATCACCTAAAATATACTACAACTTAAAGAAACATAGATATTGAAAATTCGCAATAAACACGCGTCATGAATTTGATGTGAAATTTTCACAATATTTCTTAAACTGATTATAGTTATGACTTGCACAGAATATAACTCTGTAGCTTTAATAGTAGATACTTTTGTAACGGCGAGTTGCATGATACAAAAATGAACCATCAATATAAAAATCAAATCTAGCCACCTTTAAAGACAACAACATCATAACATAAATAACAACATCGCTAAGTAATTGACACTCGCCTGCGAAACTCAGCGGTCTAGCGGTTCAGACGATAGATCTATGCTTGCGTTCAATCACTCTTCATCGTCCACTGGACAGGCGGACGAACAAAAGAAAGTACTGTATGCCACAGTTCTTTCATCTGAGCATCACCAGAGCAGACATCTCAACCACCGCCAGCAGAGAGCGAGGAAGGACTGGCAGGAGAGCTTGTCGGCCTGAAGGTCAGACACAGAGTGAAGCAGACCCACAAGGTGACTTCTCCATCTCCACATCACTCTGGGTGTGGCGGACAGTGGATACGGTCCTCTCCACCACCATCATTGTCGGTAAAGATGGGAGAGATGGAGGAACGTCTGGAAGAGTGGGTGGTAGATGATAACAGTAGAAAAGGGGAAAATAGAGGAGATGCGGGTGGGGGAGAGCTGGAAGTCGGAGAGAGGGGTTAAGGGATGAGAGGAGAGTGGGGTGTAGACACGTACGAGGGTAGGAGATGGACGAAGAAGGGAGGAGGAGGGGAAGCGAGGTGAAGTGTGTGTTTTACCGGCCAGTCTAGACATATTGATTGGGGGACCGTGGTCACAGTTTCAACACTCAGCCAACTCCCGTGACAAGGTCGCCTCTTCGTAAAGCTCCTCAAGTCTCCTCAGACAGATCGGGAAGAGTGTAAGGGAGGTACCTAATGGGGCAGAGGAGAGGGGGAGGGACGACCTGGCACATGTCCTTTGCGAATTAGTAACTACATTCAGTTTGTTAGCTAGCAGACTGGAACCCAGACAGAGGTATCTGTACAAGAGCTCTATTCCCTACCCTATCTCTTTTTTTTCCCCTAGACATTCTTCTGGCAGACATGTGATAAACAAACTTACCATCAAAACGTGCGCGCACTTAGGAGAGAGAGAGAGAGAGAGAGAGAGAGAGAGAGAGAGAGAGAGAGAGAGAGACAGACAGACAGACAGACAGACAGACAGCGACAGAAAGAGACAGAGGTGAAGGGGGTGGGGTGAAAGGGGGTGAAGGGGAAGAAACACAAGCAAGCAGTTTCGTCACTTCCGTATATTTTGGCCGAAGCGACCAATGTCGGCGGCAGCACACGAATTTAGCTTATTGTAAAACATGTCACAGGTTCAGATGACATACGCTTACATACTAGAAAATGGCAGTGACTCACAGGGAGCGAGATGTCGCTATTCACATCGTTAGAAATAACATAAACACACACACACACACACACACACACAAACACACGCACGCACATGCACACACACACGCGCGCGCGCGCACGCATGCATACCCGCACGCACACGCTTGCGAACACACACATACACACACACACACACACACACACACACACACACACACACACTTGATAATAATCAAACGAATTTTCAAATTAACTCATTAAAAGGCTATTTTTCTTTCAATAGAAAAAAAATCAGTCTCTAATACATAAATGAAAAATTGAAAAGGAAATACACCAAGATATGTGCGTGTGCGCGCGCGCGCGTGTGTGGGTATGTGTGTGTGTGTGTGTGTGTGTGTGTGTGTGTGTGCGCATACAACACCTGACCACATTCTTTCATGTAATGCAGTAACAGAATTCTTCTCGTTTTTCTCACCACGCACTGTGCAAAACATTTAAATCACCAACACGAACTACTGAATTTTTTGTTTCTTAGTCAAAATGTGTCGTGCGTAATTATCCATCGACGAATTTGACGTTGCTGTTCTGTTCTGTATATAATGTTTTATTTCGTTATAACTTTACTCAAAGCCAAATGAAGTTCAAAGACAAATTTGACATTGCTTCTCTGTCCCCCAGGTAAGTAATGTTTGTTTGAAGTTGTAACTTTACTTAAAACCAAATGAAGTTGATGTTTCATGTTACTAGTAAATTAATGCACATATACAGATGAAGCAATCACATGAACTCATACTGGTAGGTGTACGCGAACATATACTACATGATTAACACTTAACATGATAGCACCTCCTTCCTTTCACACCATCTCGCTGCTACCCCCCCCCCCCCCCCCCCCCCAACTCTTCCTTCCTCTTTTGTCCCACTCTTCCCTCTTCTTTCTTTCTCTTTTTCAGTTTAATATCACATGAAGCAGAAAGACGTTAAGCTAAAGACATCATCATCATCATTATCAACAACAACAACAACAACAACAACACACACACACACACACACACACACACACACACACACACACACACACAAGCAGTGTTTTGTAGGGTAGGAAGGTGTATTATCTTTTATCCAATAAGAGAATACATCTTCATACCCAGCAAAATACTGCTTATTGGTGCTCAACTGAGATAGACCGCTCGAACTGTTTAATTCGGAACTGTTTTGGATTGGATGTAAAATTTATTTTACCTGTTTCTTTGTCCAAAAGTTCACTAATTCATTTCGAAAGTACCGACATGATTGCTATTCCAAATGAAAGCTTAACTTACCAATTATGAACAATCAAATACAAAACTGATTCATCAGAAGGAAGCGTGTAAGTCAACCATAAATCGATGTCCATCGCAGATCTTTCATGCTGTCGCCCTTGTGCAACCAGACTTATACGCCACCCCCTTTTCCCTTATCCCCCCCCCCTCTCTCTCTCTCTCTCTCTCTCTCCTTTGTATTGGAAGAACCTTTACATCAGTGAGACATTGCCGGTATCCCCCCTCTTTCTCTCCCTCTTTCTTATTCTCTCTCTCCCTCACCACACACACACACAACAATCAGCCACTACAGGTAAAAATGTACGTCAAAAAGAAGGACACCTCATGCGACTGGCACAAGCCAAGTACGACTTGCGCCACCTGTGTGGGCTGCTCTGGGGTGTTTGGTGAAGAAATGGCACACAACAAAAGGACTCGTATCAGGTGAAGCAGTCGACCTGGCTTTTCCTGCCAAGCATCAGGGCCGTGCTGACACCCACCTAGGCCTGCCACTGCGCGTATTGTAGGGAAAGGATGACTGGAATTCTCCCTTTCATACATGCTGAAATCTACCTGAGCTTGGTGTTTTCTTTGAAGTAACCCACATCCCTTGTCATCACTGCATGTGTTGAAACTCTCTGCTCTCCTGTCACCTCACGTCATTAATTCTTCCCAGTTTAAGTGGCAAAGGACCATTTCTTTCCTGGACACCTTGTCAGTCTTAAAGCAACCCGCATGGTGACGCAGTTCTGCAACATATTTTCTGTGTCAAGTGGTTATACATTCCTTTGTATTTATGAACTACGCATTAACAGACTTATTCTAACTTGTATCAATGTTCGTTTAAGTCTATTGGGATTATCAATCAATACCTTCGGTTGGTCATCAGCATTCAAACGGTTGACTCTGAATAATACCTGTGCTTGTTTAGCTGTCACTAAACTGGTTACATAAAACAGCTGAAGAGTTATTTCCCTTCAACTGAATAACGTGTTTCACGCTGCCTAACTCCACTGTTTAAAATCCACTTAACCCATTTATAAGAAAGGTAAAATAGAAATAAACGCACGAAACAATGTGTAAAATAATGAAGATTTTATACACAATACAAAACAAATATTCGATAAATTCGATAAAGATTCTTCAGACGTTAAAAGCAGCAAACAAAACTGTACCAACGATACTCCCCTGAGAGCTGCCTGCAGACCAGATCAACAGACCAACCTCACTGGTGACGTCTCCCAACAACAGACACACGCCCTGTCTTTCTACGCTGGTCGCAGTTAAGATAAGTACTGCCACATCGCCTGGCACTGCAGTTGAATTCCAATGGGACAATGACGACCCTAGATCCACCACAGTGAAGTGGTGATGACAGTAGTGTGCAGTACCCGGTTGGACAGAAGCCAAAACTGATTCGTTGTCCTATCTGCCAAGTTCTGACTATTCTAATTTTGTATCTTAAGCAAAGTTGTGACTATGACAACTAACTGAAATGAAGTAAAATTTTGTGTATAAAAATTAACTTAGAGGTCTACACTCGCGGTTGGCGATCCATCAGCTTGACAGGATATATGTTTGAAAATAGTAAAACTTCCTGAATCGTTTCCGATCAAGCCATAACGATCCATTGCAGTAGCTATTCTCACCTGTCTAAAGGGAAAAAAATCCCAAATCTTTGCATCGCTTTACTTTTATTGAATACATCAGCACTGCAGACAAACGAGTTCAATGCTCGATGCGATTCAGTAATCCACCCGATGTAGCTCTCTGCTCAATCTCGGAATTATTATTTAAAGGAGGCATATCGTCACCTGGAATCTACGGAACTGTGAAGACTGTCCAAAGTAAGTGTTTGAACAGAGACAACAATTATGCGCAGAGGAATGGGCGTGATGATGAGGACAAGGACATTATTCTTTTTTCACTCAAACAAAAAGACTGCATTTACGATGACAATGAGAGCAAAACAGAAGACGATACAATGTGAGATATGAATGATATTCACCGACCTTAAGAGGACTTGGGTCCAAATCCAGAGCCGACAAAACCAAATCGACCCATTAAGCGGATTAATTACGAATTGGTCGAGGTGATGAACAGACATTATTTTTGGGACTTTTTAAAAAATCAAGTCAAGCCGGAAACAACAAAGGTACAGAAGTAAAGAAAGCAGTTGTAAAATTTAATTAGAAAAGACAGCACGCGCCTTGTTAGATACAACCGATGCCGAGGTATGCAAATGCGGACCAAGATTCTGAAGGACGCTGAGAAAATCCACGTGATGGCATGTCAGATATTATTCGGGGTTCCAGAACCATCAAATAACATCAACGATATCGACTTGTGTAGATACTGCCCTAACATCTGCTCATGTTTGGATTCTCTCAGAAACTGATTAAAGCTATTATAAATGGATCCTCGCATGCGACCTTATAAAACGACTTGGACACCAGTTACCGAGGCTTACTGATCAGCACAGTGGGTCGAAGACACGGAAGTCATGGGTTCGATACCCACCTGAGGTAGTTTTACCGGGCTTTTTGGCTCCGACTGGCTCCTACCCAGTTGGGAAGCATTTCATGGACTGAATGGGAAGATTGTGTCTGCACAACACAGTACATGTGTACGTTGAGTGTTGCTCAAATTTCCTGTGTATCAGTGCGCTTGTCTCCATCTCTCGGGCCTGGTCAACGCCGGGATATAATCAGAGCTGTGATGAAATCTCAGACTAAAAATGGACCTCAGAAGTATCCCCTTTATCATCATCAACCACTTATAGTTACACAAATGTAACTTGAACTGAATAGGAAAGAAAACAAACGCTGTGCTACAAAAATATTAGAAATTAGAAATCTTGTTTGGAACTTTTAAGTATTTTAAATGTTGTGCCGCGACAATAAGGCATATGGAATGCAAAAGTTTTTCATGCACATTTAAGAAGAGCTTGCTAGATTGGATTATTCAGGAATGGTTGGGGACAAAGCAGATCGTGAGTTACAGATCTTTCACAGTTATTCTTGAAAAGGGACAGTCCACTTTGCATAGATACAAGTCGCTTCTAAGGTGCCACCGCTCAAAAACGTTTAATATTCAACCGTACTTTATACTCTCTCTCTCCCTCCTCTCTCTCTCTCTGTCTGTCTGTCTGTCTCTCTCTCTTTGTCGTTCACGACTTTATCATGTAATGTGAAAAACAAAAAGCATTGCTGTGGTGTCCATGTCAATGAGACTGTCGCGTTTTGACAATGTACACATCGCGTCGATCTGCTAAATGGGCTGTACAGCTTAATAAGTTGATCAAGGTCTCCGCAAAGAGACGCCTCTGTGAAGTGATTGTGACTGGACTGTATGCTATGTCTTGACAGTGCAACCGGCATCGTCCTAAAAATAAAAAAATAAAAAGATAGAAGTAAGCCAAGGCTAAGGGGCGAAAAGTTCCACAACGATGATAGCATTTGAACTCACTGCTTTTTAGACATCAGTCTAGAATGCTAACCACTGTGTCATTGCTCCTGGTGTAAACAGACAGAACTGTACAGACTGTGCAAACTGTGCATACGGACCGGCTGAGGAGAAACCGGAAAACAGCAGCAAACAAAACTGAGCCGTGAAACACCGCCACACGAGTGAATTGATAGAACACTCAAAAATTACGGTATCCAGTTACATCATATGTGTGTGTATGCGCGCGTGCGTGCGTGCGTGCGTGCGCGCGCCCCTGTTTTGTGTATGTAAAGATCAAGAGATCAACAGGCGAAATGACAGACAGACAGACTTAGACAGAAGGGACAGGCAGGGCACATCAAAACCCACCTGGTATAATCCAACGATAACGTCTGGTCTTTTCCAGATATAGCCTCCAAAGCCCTTCTTCCTCCCACTAAGTCTGTCCCTCCTAATTCAACTCCCCTCCCCGGCCCCCTCATCTCGCCCTTGCCAATATTGTGCTGAGACAGCGTCTGCGTACCGGCAGCGGGAGAATTTACAGCGTGGGTGACCTGTCGTCGCCAGTACAGCTAGCCAGCCTCCCAGACCAACTGACCATTTCCATCTCTCCCTCCCTCTCTCGACCTCAACACCCTCTTCCATTCCCCTATCCCATCATGTCTTCTCTGGAGACACGTATGTGGGTCCTCTTCTTGGCCAAACAGGGTTAGCAGAGGTGTGTGTCAGTGCCAAATCCGTCTTCTCCCTTCCCGCTGTCTGTGTGATTAGATCCCGAACGAGGGATTGCCAATTATCACCCCTCCTTCCCCGTCTCCCACACCTCCCTCCAGATGTGCGTATAAATTTACGTATACTAACGTGCGTATGAACACGTGCACACACACGACAGTCTCAAAGAAACACATCTAGATGCACAAACCAACAGACCTACCCATGGACAGACGGAAGTACGCCGACGCACGCACACGTCCACCAACCTAACATATTCAAGCTTATGGCAATCATCTCCCAAATCAATCACGTCGAATTCATTTTTCGGGCGATGACTGATTCACATAAGCTGCATGAGTCCGCTCTTTATTATCTTTAGCGCAGCTTTTCATAACACCCGATAAGGCCGAATACGTCTACAGGTACATCAAAATTATTTAATATGAGTGTCCTTTTTCTTTCTGTCTACCTTCTATCTATATATGTCAATGTTATTTGATATGAGTTTCCTTTTTTCTGCCTTAAACGTCTGACAGATGCACTCCACTGAGCACCTTTACTGTAGTTACTGATTTATTCTGTTTGTTTATGGCTGTTCTAACTTTGGTCGCTGTTGTGGTTGTTTTTAAACCATTCCTTTCATTTCGCGCTCCTATGCAACAGAGTCTAAGGGTGTTTTTTTTTCCATATGCGTTGGCAGCAGAACATAAACATACATTTCACTTGTGATGAACCGATTGGTTGGAGTGTGAGCCTGTACTAACAGAAAGAGGCAGCAGGCAAAATACAAATAAACACAACATAAGGTGTAGTCAACACAGATTCAATGTCCAATACAAGACAGACAAATACATTTTCAACAAACATTTTTTTTTTCAGGCGTCACAACAGACAACACACGCGCACGCGCACGCGCACGCGCGCGCGCGCTCACACACACACACACACACACACACACACACACACACACACACACACACGATACTCCTCTGATAGCAGTCAGTACAAGAGTGATGTTTGGGAAGAAACAGATATAAATGAGAAACATCAAAACACTTGCCTGTCTAAATCAAACGAGAAAACCACAAACAAACAAACAAACAAAAAGAGAAAAAGAACCCCCCCAAAAGGGGATATTTCATTTGTCGTGCAGCACGAGTTCCAAGCATTTCATGTCGTTTATAGTCCAGCCGGCTACGGGGGCTATCACTGAGCTAAAAGCTGTAGGTACATAATGACATCACATGGCTTACCTTGGACTGACACCATTTCATATCCAAAGACTCCCTGTTGTTCAAACCACCACATCAGCATCTGACAGTCATCAAGATTACAGACAGCAAGGTGTGACAGTCATCTGGGATTGCACTTTGTCAGGTGGGACCATCTGGAAATACAGTTTCCGAGTTGCGACTTTCAACTGGGATCACAGTCTGCCAGGTGTGACCTTCAACTGGGATCACAGTCTGCCAGGTGTGACCTTCAACTGGGATCACAGTCTGCCAGGTGTAACCTTCAACTAGGATCACAGTCTGCCAGGCGTGACCTTCAACTGGGGTCACAGTATGCCAGGTGTGAACTTCAACTGGGATCACAGTCTGCCAGGTGTGACCTTCAACTGGGATCACAGTCTGCCAGGTGTAACCTTCAACTGGGAACACAGTCTGCCAGGCGTGACCTTCAACTGGGATCACAGTCTGCCAGGTGTAACCTTCAACTAGGATCACAGTCTGCCAGGTGCAACCTTCAACTGGGATCACAGTCAGCCAGGTGTGACCTTCAACTGGGATCACAGTCTGCCAGGTGTAACCTTCAACTGGGATCACAGTCTGCCAGGTGTAACCTTCAACTGGGATCACAGTCTGCCAGGCGTGACCTTCAACTGGGATCACAGTCTGCCAGGCGTGACCTTCAACTAGGATCACAGTCTGCCAGGTGTAACCTTCAACTGGGATTACAGTCTGCCAGGTGTAACCTTCAACTAGGATCACAGTCTGCCAGGTGTACAGTCTGCCAGGTGTAACCTTCAACTAGGATCACAGTCTGCCAGGTGTAACCTTCAACTGGGATCACAGTCAGCCAGGCGTGATCTTCAACTGGGATCACTGTCTGCCAGGTGTAACCTTCAACTGGGATCATAGCCTGTGAGGTATGACCATCATCTCTGAATATAGTTTGCGTGGTGTGACCGTCATCAATGTCTACAGTTTATTAGGTCTGGCAGTCATCTGAGATAACATTTTACTGGGATTACAGTTTACTGGGTATGACCATTATCGGGGATTACAGCTAACTAGATGTGACCATCATCTGGAATTACAGTTTACTGGTGTGACCATCATCTGAGATTACAGTTTGCTGGGTGAGATCGTCATCTGAGATAACGGTTTACTAATGTGACGAGTCACTTGACAACTCCACCCGATTGGTCCCAACCACCCTCTTGCACAAACTGTACAAACACACGTGCCATCCCCCCCCCCCCACCCCCACCCCCCACCCCCCGTTTCTCTCCCCCTGTGTCTCACACACAGTAGTACAGATTTCAAATCTATGCCACCTCCCCTCCCCACTTTCCTTCCCCTCTCAAACCCTCCCCCCCCCTCCCCCCTCACTCTCCCACAGTCGTTTGGAAGTGCAAGCAGTCCGGCTTAGCAACATTTGTTACCAAAGAAGTTTATGTCATTTTCAGACTATGTTGCCCATCACTCCCCCTCCTCTCTCCCTCCTCTACAATGGAAAGGGAGGGTTTCCACTTAACACAAAGACAAGAGGTCCTCTCCTCACTCCCCCTCCCCCATTCACCACCCGCACGCTGACAGTCATGCATGCGGCTCGCGTGACACAATTATGATAAATGGCGCTTGGTCAATTAGCATTCATTCGTATTACCAACTGGTCGAAAATGCTACCCCCCTATGAGTGGTGGGAAGGATCAAACCTCCACCCCCCCCCCCCTTATCTCCCTTTTCTTTGTCTTTAGTGACACAAAGCCAAATGGAACGGGAACCAGACCAGATCGTGGGCCGATAAAAAGGGAACACCAAGTCCCTCCCAATCACTGATTCCTGAGACCAGCTGTAGAACAATACAGTGTAACCCACAAAGACAGAAGGGGCAGTGCACGGTTATCTCACTTGATCTAATCCCAGTCTAAGATTCACTGACTTCCCAGAAATACCTGGGATCTTGTCTACCCTGGGCAAGACTGGTAGTGACCACACACCACAGCCCAGCAATTGAGCAGCAGATCTATGCAAGTGGATCAGTCAGCAGCATCAAGACAGAGATCAACTACCCTCTCCGACATCAGTTAAGTTCTGATATTCCATGTGGACTCCAACTCAACTCATCCAGAACTTTCCCTTACTTAATGATGAAACAGTGAGAACCAAACTCAGCCTGAACGAACCGATTATTCTCTTGTAAAAGAGCTTTAAATATTTCACCCTTATGTAAACAAGTAAAGTCGATGTGTGAAAGTGCACTTAACTTGTGTCAGTTCTTTGTTGTTCAATCAGTATCGAATGTTTGAAGTTCTCTCTAATTCTGTCTCTCGGAGATACAAATACTTTTATAAGCCTAAGGGAACTTCTCTCTGAGCCACTGTCTATTATTTTAAGTTCTGATTAAAAAAAAAACATTCTTTCAATGACTAGTACTGGAAAGTTACTCCTTCCATCCCTAGTAAGAGAGAGGGTGGAGGTGAAATTTTAACATAATTCTCAAAGAGAAAATATACCAAGTCCTTCCCCTAAAGAACACACCGACCCATCCCCAACTCTTGTCACATTGAAGTGGAAGCTCATCCAGGATTGTTAAAATAAAATTTACTCAGTTTTATTTCCTTTGGCTAGTCCAAAAATTTGGACAAAGAACAGAATTTAGAGCAAATAGGCTGATTGAGTTGCAGTCCAGGAGGAAAACTTTTATGTTTGTTAGGTAATGTTTATCTTATATGATATAAGATAGCATTGTGTTTGGTTGACGTTATAATCAATTCATTTTGATATTACACTGTGTGATTGTTGCTTTTGTTGTACTTAGTGGATATTTGATTGTTTAGACTTGCATAACAGTTCATTATCATGGCTGAATCAGTTAAACTTAGACGGGAAATCAAGGAGTGGGGAGAATCCCTAGGCCTCTCTGGTCAAGATTTAGTCACATTTGTGATTGCACAATTTGAAAAGGAAAAAGCCTCCGAAGCTGCCAAGCATGAAAAAATTAGACAGCATGAAGCTGAAGAGCAAGACAAAGCTCAAGAAGCTGAAGAGCGAAACAAATAGAACTGGCAGAGCGTGAGAGAATAAGAGAGCAAGAACAGGCAGAGCAGAAAGAAATCCAAGAAGCTGAAGAGCGTGATAAAGCCACAGAACATGAACTTGCTCTCAAAAAGATTGAAAAATCAGCCTGGAATGATAGTTCTTTAGACACGGCCAGCCAAAAGTCTCAGCCTCCCATCCAAATTCCGGCCATATCATTTTCTTTGGATCCATTCAATGAGAACACTGAAAGTATTGATGCATACTTGGACCGGTTCAAAAGATTAGCTATTGAATTTGGCCTGGATCCAGAAAAATGCAACATCAAACTCGCACAAGGCCCCAGAGGTGGTGCGTATGATGTTTACACAAAGTTACCACCAAACAAAGTAACTGATCATGATGCTCTCAAACAAGCCTTACTCACCTGTTACGAACTGACAGCTGAAGCATACCAAAAGAAATTTTAAAGCTGGCAGCGTAGCAGGGGTGAAACCTACAGCCAGTTTGCATATAGGTTAGTTACCTATCTCCAAAAATGGTTGACCTTATCCAGCAAAGAACATACTTTTGATGGTCTGACTGAACTCATCCTCTGTGAGCAGCTGCATGACACTATGTCCACTGAGTTACAAACTTTCACGGCAGAAGAAGGTGCTTCCACACTAGCTGACCTGATCAAGCTAGCAGATAAGTACACTGACGCCCATGATGAAGCAAACTCACACAGAAGAAAGCAAGACAAACAAAATACAGATTCGAACCTCCCACTGGCACAGCAATCTCAAAGCCAAAACCCCACACCAAGTGGGAAACCACCACAAAGTGATAAACCACCAACTGGTAAACCACAAAGTGGTAACTCAGCCCCTGTGGGCCAAAACAGTGCACAGAAGCGTTACTGTTCACACTGTAAAATGACTTCCCACAACAGAGCAGACTGCAGAAAATTCTTTGGACCAAGACTCCAAACAACTGCCATGTACCAGGTACTGTCTACCCCTAAAGGCGGTGATACACCAACTACGGTACCCAGCATCACTACCACCCATCAGTGAGAAGGTGTCAGTCAATAACAAACCTGCCACCTGTTTGTATGACACCGGATTGTCATATGACGCAGTAGTAAGAGCATCACTTGTTGAGACAACTGCTGTGCCTTTACAAGGGGCTGACCTGACTCTGCCTTCCACTAACTTACCTGTAGCAACAATTACAGTTAAAAGTAGGTATGTCAAAGGACAGATAAAGATCACAGCCATGGACAATCCAATTCATGACCTCATCCTCGGGGGCCGTTTTGTTATCCTCGGGAACCCATCTCAACCTGCAATTGTATCAACGCTTCAGGTAAGGGCTCCAAACCAACTCAAGCCTCCTCGAAGGGAAAGAAAGGAGATAAAAGCAGCTCAGCGAGCTGATCCAACATTAGCTAAGTGCTTCGAGAAGCAGCACAAAAGTCATCACCCCCCTCACAAGGGCAAAGGAACAGAAAGAGTGCCCACCAACATCCTCTCTCTGACTTTCTGTACCCCTTCATTACCTCAGGTCATCAAAGTGGGATATTTGAAAATCCATGTTCAGGTGCCAGAAGTTGGGCAACATCAGGGATCGCTGTTCTGGGGAGAAGGTGTGTGGTGTTTGCCGCAAAGCAAACCATGATGGGCTGTGTAAAGATCTGGCTCATTGTGCAAACTGCGACGGCGACCACCCCTCCTCTTCACGCAACTGCCCAGTTTGGATCCAGGAAAAAAGATCCAAAAGGTACAAGGATCCAAAAAAGATCCAAAAGGTACAAACAGAAAACAAAATTTGATTTTTTGAGGCACGGAAGCAGGTCCTTGCTTATCAGTCTTCTTCAGTCTGTTCATATGCTTCAGCTGTAAAGAAAGTTTCAACCCGTTCTGTCTGCTGTCAAACTGATGAGTTCATCTTCTCTAAAACCTTGCAAGGAAAAATGTCAAACCCTGGTGGAGGCAAATCCACCACCTCCCAATCCAAAGTGGATGCCTCTGGTTGGGGCAATGAATTCGCCACTTTTCAGACTGCCCAGCAGTCTAAACCATCTGCTGCTGGGCTGAATGAAAAGCCAGCCTTCTCACCTTGAACTTTCAAGTGCAGTGCCTGTGCAGGCAAGGGAGTCCAACCGAATGTGGAGATGGTGGAGACGAAAAAGAAACCTCCACAGTCTCCAAAACCCAAGCCGTCTTCACCTGCAGGCAAAGTCTGCCAGCAGGTCTGGAGATCAAAACAGTCCAGTCCAACGTAAAAACAGATACGCTCCATTGGATGCAGACGATGACTTGGAGATGAACTGATTTCTCTCCTGTTCGTCCTCTTCACCGTGGACAGTAAATTAATTCATTGGAACATCTGTGGCTTAAACTTAAACTTTCACGAGCGGCAGCTTTTGTGTCATACACTAAAACCCCAGGTAGTAGCTCTTCAGAAAACAAAAATTCAAAGCCAGAAGACCTTCACTCTTTCTGGCTTCAGTATTCTTTCCAAACCTGCACAACCTTCCACACTGGGACTGACGGGCAGTGTTGCCCTTCTTATCCGCAAAACTTTGCTGTTTAGTCCTGTTCGCTCTGGCTACCCCTCTTAAGGCGAGAGTCACTCTCCCCAAAACCATCAATCACAATTTGCTCGTTATATCTACCACCTTCTGTCCTGATTTGTCGTCAGGACCTTGTCAGTCTGACTGGAGAACTTCCTCGACCTTTTTTGCTGTTGGATGATTTCAATGGCCATAATCCCTTTTGGGGTAGTGTGAATTCGTCACCCAGAGGTCTGCTTCTCGAAGATGTCTTTTCAGAGTTTGATTTGTGTTGTCTGAACGATGGATCTCCAATTTACCTCCACTCTTCCACAGGTTCACTTTCGTGTTTAGATTTGTCGATATGTGACCCCTCACTGGTCATGGATTTTGAGTGGTCTGTCCATGACGATCTGCATGGAAGTGACCATTTTCCTGTTCCAGAAAACCAATATTAACTGAAAACGCCTCTGTTTCACACCTTAACTGGCTTCACAAGGGGAGTATTGCGCATGTTAATGTCTGTACTGTTTTTAATGTTTTGTCGCTGAGGAAGGCATATTGCCGAAAATTTCTTGTCTTGTTTTGTGTCGTGCATTAAAACTTGTTTTGTGTGCTCTTCCGCTTTTTCGTCGTGTTCTGGTAACGCTGCAGTTTGTTTCATTTGCCAGAAGGCAAATTGGGATCTTTTTCCTGCAAATATTTCAAAGGAGCTCCAGGAAATTGACATACTTCAAAATCCAGACCCAGCAGAGTCTCTAACCAATACTTTGATAAAGTCTGCAAAAACCTGAATTCCAATGTCTTCTGACAAACTCCAACTGCCTAAAAAAACACCTTGGTTCAATTCTGACTGCTTACAAATATCAAAAGTATGCAAACGGGCTCAGTGTCGGGTATTCCAAAGACCTTCAGCTCCCATCGCTCGAGCCCATCAAAAACTCTGTGCCAAAACAAGACACACTTTAAAAAATCAGTAAACGTTAGCCTAGGAGAAATTTCTGCTCCGGGCTGACATCTAAAACATCCAAGAAAAAAGCCTGGAACATCATCAGGAAAATCACAGGGAAAACACCAACCCGTCAATTCATCACCTGAAACTTGCCGACGCTCTGATAACTGACAAACAAGCTGTTGCCAATCTGCTGGCCTCCACCACTCAATCTGCTGGCCTCCACCACTCATCATCTTCAAGTAAATCTGCAGCCTTTTTTCGGAACAACTCAGAGAAGAAGCTCCATACAGTTTCACATCTGACAAATCTGAAGCCTACAATTTGTCATTTTCGATCGACAAACTGAAATCAGCTCTGCAAACCTGCAGCGGTTCTGCTCCTGGCCTGGATGAGATCCATTATCAGCTTTTGAAACATCTCCCAGAAAGCTGTCTCCAGACCCTTCTCAAAGTTTACAACCATATCTGGACCACAGGGTACTTTCTGCTCTCCTGGCGGACAGCCCTGATCATCCCAATCCCTAAGTCTGGAAAAGACTTTTACCAACCCTTCAAACTATGGTCCAATAACTCTTACAGAGGTAAGCTAATGGAAAAGATAGTCAACTCCTGACTGATGTGGAAGCTGGAAACCGATGGCTTTGAAGCCAGTGAACAGTGCGGGTTCCGGAAGAACCACTCGACAGTTGACCATTTAGTCCATCTGGAAACCACCATCCGCAACGCCTTCATCAATAAACAGCATGTGGTTGCTATTTTTTTTTATCTTGAAAAAGCGTATGACACCACTTGAAAATCTGGAATCCTTATGTATCTTTATAAACTTGGTTTTCGAGGTAATCTGCCTCTATTTATTCAAAACTTTCGGGCTGATCGGCAGTTTCAGGTGCGTATTATCACCACGCTGTCTGAAATCTATGGGCAGGAGTTGGGTGTACCGCAAGGGAGCATTCTTTCTCCTGCTCTTTTCAGCATCAAAATGAACGACATTGTCAAATCAGTACACCATGATTTTTAGTCCTCTCTGTTTGTTGACGACTTCGCGCTGAGCGCAGTTGGAGCCTCTTACACAAGCATACTGCGTCGACTTCAACATTGTGTTAATAAGATTCAACAGTGGGCCGAGGAAAACAGGTTTACTTTTTCAAGCATCAAAACTCAGTCAACCCATTTCCACAATTTTCGCAAGTTTTTTGCTGATCCTGAAATTCGTCTGGACAAGTCCACCATTCCAGTTGTGAAAGAAGCCAAATTTCTGGGTGTTATTTTTGATAAAAAACTGAATTTTAAAAGTCATATTCAACACTTAAAAACTGCATGTCAGAAAGCACATGAACATTCTGAGAGTTGCACACACAGATTGGGGCGCTGACAAGAAAACTCTCCTCCATCTTTACAGGGCCCTGATCCGCTCCAAACTGGACTATGGATGCGTAGTGTACGGCTCGGCCAGACCATCCTACCTGAAAAGTCTAGGGCTGTGACTATAATACGAATACTAGACTGAGGAAGATGGGGCTGTGACTATAGTATGAATACTAGACTGAAGAAGATGGGGCTGTGACTATAGTATGAATAATGGACTGAGGAAGATGGGGCTGTGACTATAGTATGAATAACTAGACTGAGGAAGATGGGGCTGTGACTATAGTATGAATAACTAGACTGAGGAAGATGGGGCTGTGACTATAGTATGAATAATGGACTGAGGAAGATGAGGCTGTGACTATAGTATGAATAACTAGACTGAGGAAGATGGGCCTGTGACTATAGTATGAATAATGGACTGAGGAAGATGGGGCTGTGACTACAGTATGAATAACCAGACTGAGGAAGATGGGGCTGTGACTACAGTATGAATAAGTAGACTGAGGAAGATGGGGCTGTGACTATAGTATGAATAATGGACTGAGGAAGATGGGGCTGTGACAATAGTATGAATAACTAGACTGAGGAAGATGGGGCTGTGACTATAGTATGAATAATGGACTGAGGAAGAAGGGGTTGTGACTACAGTACGAATAACTAGACTAAGGAAGATGGGGCTGTGACTACAGTATGAATAATGGACTGAGGAAGATGGGGCTGTGACTATAGTATGAATAATGGACTGAGAAAGATGGGGCTGTGAATATAGTATGAATATTTAGACTGAGGAAGATGGGGCTGTGACTATAGTATGAATAATTAGACTGAGGAAGATGGGGCTGTGACTATAGTATGAATAACTAGACTGAGGAAGATGGGGTTGTGACTACAGTATGATTAACTAGACTGAGGAAGATGGGGCTGTGACTATAGTATGAATAATGGACTGAGGAAGATGGGGCTGTGACTATAGTATGAATAATGGAGTGAGGAAGATGGGGCTGTGACTACAGTATGAATAACTAGACTGAGGAAGATGAGGCTGTGACTATAGTATGAATAATGGAATGAGGAAGATGGGGCTGTGACTATAGTATGAATAACTAGACCGAGGAAGATGGGGCTGTGACTATAGTATGAATAATGGACTGAGGAAGATGGGGTTGTGACTACAGTATGAATAACCAGACTAAGGAAGATGGGGCTGTGATTACAGTATGAATAATGGACTGAGGAAGATGGGGCTGTGACTACAGTATGAATAATGGACTGAGGAAGATGGGGCTGTGATTATAGTATGAATAATTAGACTGAGGAAGATGGAGCTGTGACTATAGTATGAATAACTAGACTGAGGAAGATGGGGTTGTGACTACAGTATGATTAACTAGACTGAGGAAGATGGGGCTGTGACTATAGTATGAATAATGGACTGAGGAAGATGGGGCTGTGACTATAGTATGAACACTAGACTGAAGAAGATGGGGCTGTGACTATAGTATGAATAATGGCCTGAGGAAGATGGGGCTGTGACTATAGTATGAATACTAGACTGAGGAAGATGGGGCTGTGACTATAGTATGAATAATGGACTGAGGAAGATGGGGCTGTGACTATAGTATGAATAATTAGACTGAAGAAGATGTGGCTGTGACTATAGTATGAATAATGGACTGAGGAAGATGGGGCTGTGACTACAGTATGAATAACTAGACTAAGGAAGATGGGGCTGTGGCTATAGTATGAATAACTAGACTGAGGAAGATGGGGCTGTAACTATAGTATGAATACTAAACTGAGGAAGATGGTGCTGTGACTATAGTATGAATAACTAGACTGAGGAAGATGAGGCTGTGACTATAGTATGAATAACTAGACTGAGGAAGATGGGGTTGTGACTACAGTATGAATAACTAGACTGAGGAAGATAGGGCTGTGACTATAGTATGAATAATGGACTGAGGAAGATAGGGCTGTGACTATAGTATGAATAACTAGACTGAGGAAGATGGGGCTGTGACTATAGTATGAATAACTAGACTGAAGAAGATGGGGCTGTGACTATAGTATGAATAACTAGACTGAAGAAGATGGGGCTGTGGGTATAGTATGAATGTTCGACTGAGGAAGATGGGGCTGTTGTGGTGGGAGGGAAAAGAGATGGAGGAAAGTACAGCCAGAAGAGGACTGAAGTGGCTGTCTAGACAGCAGACAGACTACATTAGTAGAAGCCTCCACACCCCACACCTATCCCCTTCTCTGTCTCTCTGCGTCTCTCTCTCAGAAGGCCAGCCTGTCACCTCGCGCTCCTCTGATGATCAGGCAGTGAGACACAAAGGTGATCAGAGAGAAGCAGAGAAATGTGGCTGGCCAGTCTGCGAGCTTTATTTTCTCATCTTACCCTCCTCCGCTCTTTCTTATCTCTCCTTCCCCTTCGGAGTCTACCATCTACTTTCCCTTCCGCCTCTTCCCTCCTCTTCATCTTTATCCACACGAGGTGCCCCCCTCCCATCCATTTCCCTCTCCGTCTTCCCCTCCATCCCCCAATCTGTAGATGTCGTTCACTCCTCGACTCCCTTCGATCCTAACACATCGCCCCCCCCCCCCCCTCCCCCCTTGTCGTTTCTGTCTGACCGCTCACAATCCCCCTTGCCTTGTTCCCCAAAAGGGAGTGAACATTAGTCATCTCAGATCAGGGAATGACTGTGTTAAGAGCCCCGCCGACCTCGGGAGACGTCTGAGGCGGACGCGCTCGTGTGTGTGTGTGTGTGTGTGTGTGTGTGTGTGTGTGTGTGTGTGTGTGTGTGTGTGTGTCATGGGAGGAAGAAAGGGGGACAAGATAATATCAGGGAGTGTCGGTGAAGAGAAAGGGTCGCTGAAAATTGGATGGAAAGGGCTATTTGCCTGCATTATCTTTGAGGGCGGACGCGCGCGCACGCGTACGCATGTGCTAGGGTAAACACACTTAAAAAAACTCTTTAAAAAAAAACTCTCGCCCTTCCAAAATTGTTGCATCCTCCTCTTCCTCTTTCTTCCATCCCTCCCCTAGTAACCAAAAGCAACAAGTTTCGTCGAATCTAATGAAGAACCTGAGACTGACAGCGTTCAACATAAGGCAATGGACCGTTTTTTGCTTGGACTGGCTGGTTTATCTCACAGGGTTTCCGGTCCGTCTTGATCGTCTGCCTCAATGATTCACACACACACACACACACACACACACACACACACACACACACACACACACACACACACACATTGATCTGTCTGTTTGGAGCCAGAATGGGCGATTATTTTTTTACCCTCTACTCCCCCCTCCATGGATCTGGGCTTGCCTGTGGCAAACATGTCTTGTTCATTTCCTGAGTTTTATCTTTTATGAAGTGGCATGTAATCCCTAATAAGTGTAGAACCAGAGACTGTACACTGACTATAGAAGAAAAAGGTATCAGTACGAAACGGGTATTTGTTAAGGAGGAAGACGATGTGAAGACGATGATGACGATGACGAAGACCGGCTACACACTACATGATAAGGAACGTAAGAAAGACACGATTCTGTATTCAGAAATGCATTTATTATTTCAAAATCTAACCGTCGATGGCAGTCCAATTCGTTTGGTCATCACCTACTGTCTGTACGTTAATTTGCTATCATTCTGTAAGCATTTCCAATCAAATTTTCTTGCCATCATCATTCATGTCAACATGCGGCGCTCCTCTGTGAACTGATGTTAATTTTCTACACACATACGCACGCACACACGCACGTGCACACACACACACACACACACACACACACACACACACACACACACACACACACACACACACATAAAAAAACCCATCTCTTCATACTGCCCTTGCAAAACAGACTGATCGTAAAACATGTTGAAATTTATGATGAAAAAGTGCGCAATTCGAAAGTAACTGAGTGACCCATTCAGATATGAAAACTTCCATTAAATCGGTTCCAGGGGAAAATTTGGGCGCTGTGGCCTTGAAACAGATACCTTTACAAAATAACCTCTCTATGCTTTATTTTTTCTTTATACATTTATTTCTTAAAGGGAAAAACTTCTTTAGGATGGGATGGAACGAGGGACAAGATCGTGGGAAAGTATAACCTTAAACGACATCGCATATCCATTTTTTGTCTAGTGGTTTTGTCTTCGTGAAAGTACTTTGTACATGGACTCTTTCTTAGCCTGTTTAATTTCTACTCTTATGTTGAAATACTGTAAATGATATTTTGTATTTGAAAGAAATGAACCTTCTCAGCAAAGAGAAAATCGTAGCAATAAGTCCATGGTTTTAATTGACATAAATGTTGAAGACATGCACTTCAACCCTTGGCTAAACATATCAAAATGACAGACATCCACATCTGTCTACCATCTTGTGTGTTATTTACAGTTGATGTCTCCCCGTCTCACACTTCTTTTTCTTTTCTTACCAACCACACTGATGGGAACTTTAACTATTCATGTTCGGCCGAGTGCTCTCCTGACAATGTTCAAGATCCCTAATGCTACGTTAATCTTGAGTAAATTCTAATCTGTGCTGGAACTTTTTTCCCCAGATATGTTGTTTGTTCTGTGATCCTCTCCTATATGAGCGTGCAAGGTGAATGGGTAGCATAGAGAGTGTTAGCTTGGAATTAAGCGCTTTCAGCTGTTTCAATATGGCAAGATTTACTACTTGTCTCTATTTCCATCTTGACATTTGAAACCTAATTCATTCATTCATATTCACACGTTGTTTATATTCCAATCAACCACAAGCGGGCATTTCACGGTTGTTACTGTTTTCAAAATCGATTTCATATTTGGTGTCAAAACAGTCGTTGCCGATTTTTTTTTTCCAGAAATGTAAGAATGAAAAATAATGTTCATCAATACGGCTCATGACCTTAGGATCAAAGCAAAACACACACACACACACACGCACACACGCGCGCGCGCCGCGCGCGCGCGCGCGCACACACACACACACACACGCATGCACGCACGCGCGCGCGCACACACACACACACACACACAAGGTCACAAATGAAATGCATACACACACACACACACACACACACACACACACACACACACACACACCACACAGAGACTGAAACCAATTTATTGTCAGATTAACTCATAGTTGTACTGACATTTAAGAAAACATGAAAGAATGCCAACATTTTTCATTCAAAGAAAAGGAACAAATTAACACGCAAAGACACACATACACACACACACACGCCGCGCGCGCGCGCGCACACACACACACACACATAAATATACAAATACAAACATCTCTATACAAGCACCCCAACTCTCGCATACACACAAACTTACACACTCACACACACACACACCCCACCACACCATACCATCCTACACACACACACACACACACACCACACACACACACACACACACGCACACACACACACACGCACACACACACACACCTAATACTTAGCACACGTACACACATGCACTCACTCTCTCTCTCTCTCTCGTCTCTCTCTCTCTCCTCTCTCTCCTCTCTCACACACACACACACAGAAAAAAGGCATTAAAAATAGAATTCTGCCTATTACATATAATTTTGTATCCCTTTGCACCTTTGCCACTCTCTCTCTCTCTCTCTCCCTCTTCAAACATCAAAACAATAATCTTATAGACGGGATATTTCTACACACACACACACACACACACACACACACACCACACACACACACACACACCACACACACACACACACACACACAGAGTACTCGAAGAGTCGAACAGCTTATGGGTGTGTAAGAAGAGGGAGGATGTGGGAGGGGGGGATGAAAAATCCTTGCTCTATGTGCAAATCAGACGCCGAACCACGCCGAACCATGCTGGAATAAGATTTTAACATTTCAAAAATACGCGATTTGGGAAAAAATAAAATAAAAAGAGAGAAAAAAAACCTGTTGGGGTGAGGGGGGGGGGGGGGGGGGGGGGGCGGTGGAAGAGTTAAATATTTTCCAAGTGGATGAGATTAATAAGATAAATAAAAGTAGTAGTAATCCTGTCTTAATTCATTATTTCAATATTTTGACCTTTATTAGTATTCCTATCAGTAATAATTATAATTATCATCATTACTACCTTGACTCACACATTATTTCCCTTCTAACAGCCTCGTTTTCATTCAACGCCAACTTTGCGCTGAAGAGATCAAGCTAAGTGACAAACTCGTTCATTTTCATTGTCCTATTTGTTTGTGTCTTGCCTGAAGAAGACCTAAGAGGTCGAAACGCGTCGTGTTTTGTCTTGTGACTCGTTTGTCCCCGTTTCTCTTGGCGGTTCGCTAACATTTACTTAAGATAAACAGCCAACATTGCCAGACTCCAACCATTCTCATAACTGGGATTGAAAACACTAGACATAGACAGCGAAAGGTTAAAGGACTTGATCTTATCATGAAGAGGCTGAAAGTGAGTTCTTGTACTGGTACAGTCAAATAAAAAATGAGGGATATCGAGAATCTGACCACATGCACAAGCAGGTGCCGGTTTCAAATATCTGCCTAAGCAACCATTAACCCGCAACCCATGTTACGGTTTGGGATTGGCCCTGGGGGATTACAACATTTTCTTGTTGAACAGTAAACAAGTTGGGTATTTTTTGCTCCCATAAGAAAACCTAATACAGAGTAACTTTTATGCAAGACTGGCACAGCCTTTTAAACTTGAATAAAGTCAGACAAATACATAGACGAACAATCTAATAGTGGGCATTACAAATATATCTGCCTTCAAAGGGGATTGCGATGGTTCCCTTATGCATCCTTCCATAAACGAAATCTTTTTAATCCCTTCAGCAGGATCATCATGAACATGAAGACATGTTAAATCATATGATACTATCAAAAATTCCTCTCACATTCAGTCACTGTCTACAACATACATTTGTTTTTAGCTCAGTACATATTAATTCAAATTTGTATCCAAGAATTTGTGCCGTTAATTACGTTATAAACTTCTTATTTGTCTAAGACTGAATAAAGAATTTCATACAGCACAATCAATTGGTCTGTGAGTGAATGAAAGAAAATACAGTTTCAGTATTGTAAATGTATGTTTCATATGCTCCGTCTATGAAGGTTTTTTTTTTATAGTGGACAAATAGGACAAGCAGAAATAGAAAAAAAAACACAAACAAATATATATATATATATATATATATATAATTTGGAACAAATATTTCAATAGTTGAACAATTCTCAAAAATGTACTCAGTCACAAACCAATAAACACAAAAAGAGAAAGACACACTCACACACACACGCACACACATACACAAATGTATACCATTGTCAGTTGTTAGATTGGTGGGCACACGGAGAGATATTTCAAAAGAACATCTACATCCTTAATATACTGTATATGGATGGTGCTAAAATATAAATTGTATTTGGAGTTTTGCTCTTTCAGTTTCAGTCGTTGTCTTTTCATTTAATATTCCACAGTACTGTATTCAGCAGATCACTTTCCATCCTTCTTATATTCCCATTTGCTCTTCCTACTTTAAATCTTATTTTCCCGGTACATGTATACTGTTTGTCTTTTTTTTTTTTATTGCGCTTTCTCCGAGGGCACAGTCCAGACAGCTTCCGGAACCCCCATCCACTATTTCAGAAATGTTTTAGCGACACTCTCGAATTTATATATTGGATGAAGGCCCCTAAAGCCCCTCAGACTGTACCGCCGGGGTCAGCGTGCACACAGATTCATAGATTTCTTACAGAGACAGTAGCTCAAAAAAACAACAACAACAACAAAAATAAATAAAATAAAATAATGATAATAGTAATAGCACCATTTTTTATATCAGTATGAAAAATCAGTCACATTATTATCACTAATATTTCAAGCCATATAATTTCACAACATATAAGTTCACACCACAATGATTTTCTACAGGTCATATCTCAATTCCATTTAAGACTTTCAGATTTAGAGTTTTGAGGGACTGGAAAGGTAAAGGTAAGGCCCGCTACCAATCCGACACCGCAGTTGAGCCCATCCAACTAACCAACAAGCTATCTACTGGGTAGGCCAGTCCGCCGATTGGTCAGCAGAACACAGCCACAGTATCGCGTTGTCAGATCAGCAGCAGGCTCAAGACCGTACAGATGTGGCCTTTCCCTCAAATGTCCACCGCCCCTCCGTAAGCAACAAACAAACAAACACCAACAACAACAACAACAACAACAACAACAACAACAACAACAACAACAACAACAACAAAAGAAGTAAGGTCGAGGTTCTGAGGGGCGACCAGACTGTAGAGGTGAAATAATGTTGCCTGCCTCCCTCCCTTCGACTAAGGAAGAAAGGGAGAAGTAGGAGTTGTGGCACCTCCCCTATGTCCTCCATCCTTCCATAAACGAAAGCGAAAAAAACAGGACAGAGCAAGGGAGTAGCCAAGAATGCACAGGAAACATAGAGTTGCCACCCATCCTTCAATTAGGGAAGAAAGAGGGAACTCACATCAACAAATTAGACGACCTGGTGTGTTTTCATGGTTAGAGCAGTAACAACATCAGCAACTATTGTTGAGCCCACACATTATATGGGATTCTAACATAAAAAAAATTAGTAGTATTAATAAATAGTAAAGATACTAATTTAAAAAAAATAGAGAAATAAATAATTAATTAAATAAATTTAACAAAGTACCAGTACTAGTTGTACATAGCAATAACAATTTATCATGAATCTTACCCCTGTGTTAGTCAGAACTTCAAGAAGTGTGCTAATGAAGAAGGCTCCTTTTAAGATTCAATGGAGCATATTTCTAGTGGGATAAAGACCGACGGTACAAGCAACAATCTACCCCAGCATAGGTATCCACCAGAGGCGTTACTCTCCAATTACAGAAGAAAAGCTTTATGAAACTTGTGTTCATTAAAGAGAGGCAATGTGCCTTCCAAAAAGTGCATGTACCTGAGATCTGTATATCTTTGTTTCAATACACCAAGAAAGCCTTGTGTACTGGGCACTGCATTTTTCATGTAAACCTTATAAAGGTCAAATTTTGCAAGCAATAGGATATAATTAAGACGAAAGTCTGTTTTGACTCCTTCTTTACATCCAAATACAATCAATGTTTCTGAGAATGTCAAACGACACCAGTGCTGACAGTTACTGGACAACATACGGTTAAGATCGATCTAAAACTTTTGGACAACACTACAGCCCCACAATAAGTGTTGTATCGTTTGGATTTCTGTTTGACAGAGATTACATACAGGGTCCTCTACAATTTTACAGTCGTACAGATATTTCCTTGTATTTAAGAGGCGATGTAGTATTCTCACCTGGAACCATCTTAATTTAACATCATGACACTTATGACACTGTTTGAAAATTTCAAACCAATTTAGATCGTTATAGATTTCGACCCATTTTAAGGCTGCAGTAGGATGAACCTCTGATCTTGTAAGCATTGCCTGGACACTTTTGCCTCCTTCTTTGATTACTTTCCAAGTTTTAGTATCTTTTACACTACATCTAGGATCAATCTCAATTCTACATTTCTGTTGGTATTCCAAGATGGCGTTGATAATGCCATTATAGAGAAGAAAGTTCGTTCGCCTGATATTTGGATAAAGTTCCTTAAACTTTCTAAAGGTAAGGAATTTATTATCATTTAAATTATACAATTGGTGAATAAATAAAATATTTTCCTCAACCCATTCTTTAATGAATACTACATGCGTCTCTTAGTATATGCTTGTTGTAATGTATGCACTCAGCCAAAAATTCTGCAGGCTTCGGTGGGGGGCATTTCATGTACAGATGTTTGCAATGTTTCAGCACGTCTGTCAAAAAAAATTTCTTACAACTTTTCAAACAAACATGTACATATTCTTCTCCCAGTTTTGACAAATTTACAAAATCAGGAAATAATACATATACAAAAGTTTGTCATTCAATTTGCCTTCAAAATTTATATCTGTTATTCTTCTGATGTCCACACAAAACTGTATACCCAATATTTAAAAATTCCCGGATTATCACGCATATATCTCACATTTGAATGCTTCCAAACCACACAACATTTGTTTTTTCATTATTAATTCTTAAACCAGACATTTGGGCAACAAGTCTCAATACGCTTATGGTTTCACTGAACGATTTTTCTGTACCATCCAGACATATATTGGTATCATCTGCGAACTGCGACAGGAGGACCTCTTGTCCTCTCACCATGACACCTTTTATATCAATATTTTGTCTAATAAGAAGCGACAGGACCTCTGCGCCGATCTGACTGGAAACCATTTTGAATATTGTCCATTAACACAAACACAGGATGTCATGTCTTTGTAAAAGGAGACAATCCACCTTACAATATCGGGGCCGAAATTGACAAATGTGAGCGCTTTATTCAAGAAGGTCCAAGAGATGCTATCGAATGCCTTTTCAAAATCAACACTAAGTAGTAGACCTGGGATGCTTTCTTCCTCAGTATATTGAAGTAAATCATAGATTTTTCTAATATTCTCTCCAATGTATCTTCCTCTCATGAAGCCCTTTTGGTCCTCATGAATTATTTTTGGTAAGACACATTTAATACGATTAGCAATTGAGACCGATGCTATTTTGTATGCCGTATTTAACAGAGAAATTGGTCTCCAATTCTTCAAATACTGTTTTGGCGTATCCTCCTTGGGAATACAAACAATGACACCCTGTCTCTGTGTGATTGACATACTCTGTTTATCAAAACCATCGTTCAGAGATCTGACAAGGAATGTGCCAATATCTGTGAAGAAGAATTTATAAAATTCAACAGTAAAACCATCTGATCCAGGGCTCTTGTTGTTTTTCATATTGCCTCACCCACTTCGTTTAAAGTCAATGGACCTTCCAGTCGGTCACTTTCTTCTTGTGTTAATTTATTAGCATCCATTATCATACCATTAAAATCTACGTTCCTTGCTTCCTGTTCTGTATACAGTTGTTCATAAAATGTTTCAACCTCTTTTAGGATACTCTTTTGATCGGATATAATATTACCATCAACTCTTTCAAGAAAACTTATAGAGCGATCTACTAAATTTCTATTTTCCAAGCTGCAAAAGTATTTACTAGGTTTCTCCCCTTCGCGAATCCACTTTACTCTTGATCTAACAATAATTCCCTCTATTTTCTTTTCCCGTAGTTCTTCTAGTTCCAATTTCAACTGTTCTAGTTCTCCTAAATTCTCTTTATTCACATTTGAACTCAAGTTGGAAACCTTTGTTTGAAGTTCCTTTTCCCGTTTTAAATCTTTTTTTTCTTTTCTTATAGCATGAATAGGCTATTGTTTTTTCTCTTATTTTTAGTAACACCATTTCAAAAAATAACTGATCTGAAATTGTAAACTGTAACATCACTTGCTACCTCATTAATATTCCGAAAGTTGTAGACTGGCAAAGCGTATTCTTTTTTTAAACTCTGAAATGACTCCTTTTATTTCCTCTACAAATTTCATGTCTCTTAATAAAGAACTGTTAAATTTCCAGTACTATCTCTCATTCTCTCTTCTTCTCTAAGGCTTATATCAACAATGGAATGATCTGAACGGTAGCCGAGACCTAAATTGGATCTACTGACGTCCGACAACAGACTTTCTGATATAAAAAAAATAATCTAACCTGACTTGTTTTTATAGTATTAAATTTGCGCCATGAGTATTTTCTTAAATTTGGGTGTAATGTTCTGAACACATCAATCAATTCATGCTGAGCAGTTAAATCCAATATTGCTTTACGCGATCTAGGTCCATTTGGAGTACTAGAATAGTTTCTTGAATCAAGTTTTTCATCTAGAACAACATTCCAGTCTCCTCCCAAGATCAAGTTATTATTACCAGACTGTTCAAGTTTAGCACTTAACGCATTAAAAAAGTCTGGGTTATCTCCTGCACTAGGCCCATATACATTGACTAAAGTGAATCGTTTCTTGAGAAACTCCACATCTAAAAAAAGATACTGTCCATTGGGGTCCTGTACAACATTAAATACTTTGTACTCAAAATTATTATTAAATAGAATTGCAACCCCATTTTTATTTGTATCTGATCCTGCCAGCCATATTGAATATCCCCAGTTTGACCCAATAAAATTTTCTTGTTTATGGGGTAGATGAGTTTCTTGTAAAAAAATATATGCTACTATTCTGATTCCTCAGGAATTTAAAGACATCTTTCCTTTTCTTGAAGTCATTTATCCCATTGCAATTGTAGGAACATATTTTGAATCCCACTGATTTCTTTATCTTGCTATCCATTTTTTTCTTCGAGAAAAACTCCTAGAATTATATCCAACACCCTTCTGTAATTGTACAAAGTGCCTTTCGAATATGCTCCACTCTTATTCTCCTGTAGGAAGCTACTCTTTACACTTGAGGATGTATGAAAAAACTCACTGAAAAGAGTATACTTAGCACCTCGATTTTCAACAAAGCATGAAAAAAATGTATTCCGCAGGTAATTTCTCTCATTCCACAGCCCATGACAAAAACATTGTAAGATACACAAATCACACAATAACACAGTACATGACAAAGACGCCACACAATCAAAAACATAATTATATAAATGTTGGGGTGACCAAAACTGAATGGTGGTCAAAGGCCAAAGGAAAAGCCAAAATAGACATGATGATTCAGGAGATGAGAAAAGAAGAAGACCGAAAAAAGACTCCAAAAAGCAGTCCAGCAGAGCCAGCAAGGGCAATGGACAACGTGGGAGAATGCACTCCAAAGAAGTCTCACTTGGAATGACATTTGGCACATGGACCCTCTCAGGATCAGCTTCATTCTCAGATCTCCATATGACCTTCCGCCCTCAAATGCAAACCTGGTGAAGTGGGGAAAAACAGACGATCCTGCATGCCCCCTCTGCCATGAAAAACGAACAGTGGAGTATGTCCTAAGCTCATGTAAAGTAGCCCTGGCTCAAGGAAGCACAACCAAGTGCTCAATGAGATTGTACAAGTAGTCTGGGCTAGTACCAACACCGCATCAGGACTCCAAAAGCACCCGCAACATTCTTCACGGCAGGAGGCGGCAAATCATGGCCAAGAACAACAGTGCCACTCGGAACATGAACGCAGAGTCTGCTGGACGGGGCAGATGACTGGGAGTGCACTGCAGACCTCCCAGAATGGAAGAGTCACCAAGAGATCATCAGCAAGAGTGGCATGAGACCAGACATAGTAGTCCACTCTCAGTCAACCAAGCAGCTGATCATGATCGAGCTCACGGTGCCATGTGAGAACAGAATGGAAGCAGCTCAAATCTACAAGACTGAAAAGTATGCTGATCTGGCAAACAGCCTGAGGAGAGAAGGCTATCAGGTCAAAGTCCTCACTGCAGAAATTGGAGCTAGGGGGTTTGTAGGAATGTCTGCATACAACCTCATGAAACAGCTCTCAGTTGCAGGGAGGGAAAAAACCAGAGCCCTGAAAGCAATGCCAGAAGCGGCAGAGAGGTGTTCAAACTGGATCTGGTCAAGGAGGAACAAAAGTGAACTTCATAAGGCTTAAATTTCCTACAACTATCAGGTGTCCCTGTGGCTCAGTGGTTAGAGTGCGAGTCATTAAGTGGAAAATGAGCATGTCCAGAGGGTCATGGGTTCGAATCCCAGCCATGGCTCGTCCCAAGATGGGAAAAAAGGGGCAGGAGAGGGACATCCGGAGTCATGAACCGGGTGTGGCCCAACCCCCCTAGAGTGTCAGGAGATAAGGGCCGAAACACTTGCTTGAAGGGGGCTTCTCTTCTGAGGACTCTGTGCTGCCACGCTCTCCAAGAGTTTCTTTCTACTCATTCATACTGGGGCAACCTTGCTGACAACCCCCCCGCATACAAACTAAAATTAGACTAAATTTAGGCACTGAAGAACCATACAACATTCATAATTGTACAAAAAGTGCAAACCGTGCAAAATCACAGCACTCATTCTCATGACCTCAATCAGAATTTATGGTTACTAATATTATAGTAACAAGTTCACGGTTGGAATGGGGTCAGCTATTCCTATATATGTTTGATGACAATTGAAAGAACCATCATCCCTAGCTGGTGTTCTTTATCCTAACTGCAAAGGAAAAAACAATAACCCTACACCTGTAATCACACACACACACACACACACACACACACACACACACACACACACACACACACACCCACACCTGCACACCCACACCTGCACACACACACACACACACACACACACACACACACACACACACTCACACACACACACACAAACCTACCAAAAGGTATCTCATTAACATTATACATGGGGTTTTCAGTATCGGTTTCACACATTTGCAATCAGGCTTCCATACAAATTATAAGCAAGTTCCATACTGAACTTGTGAGAATGTGAATAGCTTCAGATGAAGAAAGAAGGATATCACAATTCAAAACATCAGATTTATTTCTTGCAGCTTCCTTTGCATAAAAGTCAGCTAAGTCACTGCCACGTAAACTGGAGTGCCCTGGAACCCATAACAAAGTTATATCGATACCCCGGCTTATTAACTGATGAATGAGAAAAAAGATCTCACATACCAAGTCTGAACGACTAGATTTTGATTGACAATGTAGAGCCGTAAGCGCTGATTTTGAGTCCGATAATATAAGTATTTGTCGACGTAAAACAGGCATGTAAAGTATAAAATCTTGTGCTTTCAAAATGGCAAATAACTCTGCTGTAAATATAGAGCATCCTTTCGTAATATGGAATTTCTTTCTAATGCTAAACGCTGGTATTACAAAGGAAGCTCCAACATCGGAAGAATCTACAACAGAACCATCTAAAACACACACACACACACACACACACACACACACACACACACACACACACACACACACCACCACCACCACCACCACCACCACCACCACCACCACCACCACCACCACCACCACCACCACCACCACCAATAACAACGACAAACAAAAACAAGTGGCCAGTCGGGGTCGTTTCAGCGGGTCCCGACATGAGAACGCCTCTTAACCAATTTGACAGCAAGACATCTACGGGCAGTAATAAGATTAAAAGAAATCTTGCAGATGGGTGATGAGGTTTGGGACAATATGGGGGCTGGGGATGGGGAAAGGTAGGGGAAGGGAAGGGGCCGTAATGAGTGTTACTGTGCAAAATCAGGGGAGGGGAGCTAATAGAAAGGACTTAAAACAGTCCTATGACTCGATTGCAGCCTCTTGAGGCACAGCACCCAGCTCGGGACTGTCCGAAGGAAAAAGGACATCTGGCTTTACTATTCTCTCTCTCTCTCTCTCTCTCTCTGGGGAAGGGGGGGGGGGCGTCATTTCCGGTTGTTAAAGTGTAAACATCTGCTGACATGAGCTCCGTATTAAAATTAGATTTTCTGTTTCCCCTAGTTTTGTCGCTGGATCCAAAGACGTGATAGATAGATGCCAAAGGTAGCCAGAGGGAGCTTTGGCCTCTCGGGCAATCTGTGGTGGGTTCGTATCTGTGTTTGTTTCTTTCTTGTGTCGTCGACGCAGAGAAAATCAATCATTGCTCATTCGGACATTGAAGCTGTCAAGGCTGCAAGACGGTGTCATCTTAGGATTTCCCCTGGCGCATTTGTACCTCGGGGTTTTTCTGCATCGATGCTGCGATGGGATCTGGACCTGCTGTCGTCTGCAAGCAGTGGTTCTACTCGATCATCATTTACATCCTCTGCAACGTCTAGTGACATAACGATGAAAGATATGTTGGCCTCTCTTCATTAACTGAACTGTAAATTTGATAGTTTGAAGAAGGATGGGAAAGAGGTGAAGAACATGTGTACAGGACTACAGGAAGATGTGGCTTCAGAAAGGGACAAAGTGAAAGGTCTGAAACTTGAAAACAAACGTTTGAAAGATGAAAATCAAACTCTGAGTTCACGGCTGGAAAACTTTGAACGTAAAACGGACGATTTAGAGGGACGTTCCAAAAGGAGCAGCATCATCTGCTACGGAATACCATGACATGACAACAAAACCAGAGAACAGTGCGGTGGAGTAATTAACTAGCTGTGACTGACAAACTAGAGGTGTCCCAGGACACCGAGTTTGACCACTCCATCGTTGAAATAGGAACCGTGACTCTATCACTGGACGTTGTACTTTTAATAAAAATAAAGAAAGTACACTCAATGCCAGACGTTAACGGCGGGGAAGTAAGATCTTCATCGGTGAAAGTTCTTCTTCATGGGTGAGGGAGATAAGCAGAAACCTGGTTCCACATTTAAAGAATGCTATAAAAGAGAACAAAACAGCTTCAATGGTAATCAATCACTTGACTACAGATGGGGAGAAGCTTTGTTCGGATACTAATCAAACACTAAAACATATGGCATAACAATCCTGACAACCTCACTCCAAAAACAAAAAACAAAAACAAAAGAAATCTCTCTAGGAAGAATCTTTGAAAGATACTATTTCAAATGTTTCACCGGGAATTGGCATATTCCAGTCGCCGTATTGCTTAAATTCTGCCCTAGCTTCCACGTGCAAACTTATATGAATCACTGAGCCGTGACGAGGCCAGTGACACTGCTGCCGCACTGTCATTGCCATCTGACCGCAGTGTTCATGAAAAAATGTTATTTCACCTGTGACCTTTTGTAAGTCACTGATAGCGACAGCTTTGCCATTTGATGAAAGTTCTAAAGATTTCTGCAACATCATCGTTGACGAAAATGAGTACAATAAAAGATCTTACCATTTCATTCCTTTCTGAAAAAAAATATTAATCCTCAGGTTGATGATTCTTGTTTTGGAAATGCATGGAATGTGTGAAAGAACGTGAGCGTAAAGTGAATGGTTCCTATTGTACTAAAGGTGGTGTTTTTCGTTTCTCTTTTCTTTTCTTTTCTTTTTTTTAACACTGGAACGTGAATGGCATACTATCTAAGTTATTATTGATAAGTAACTTGTTGTGACAGACCGTTTTTTGTTCGATCACTTTTTTTTACAATAACTCCGTATACCGGAGCGAGTTCACTGAAAAACCGGTTGGTTAGGTTGGTTAACAGGTGTTCACCTGTACACCGTATAAGCCGAGTGAGCGCGGGTAGTCAACCAGTCTCTGAAGAAATTCCGGCTAGTTCGCCTACCCAGTCCAGCCGACGAGGGACTCAGTTCAGTTGTTGTGACAGCCAGGTATGTTCAGTTAGTTAAAAAATTGAGAGTCTAAATCGAAATCGTTTCTCGCCACGGTTAGGCGCTTGTAACTTCCTCAGCGCCAGTGAAGGTTTTTGTTTTTTTAAAAGAAAAGAGAGAAAACATTCATGGCTTTGCTATGCTTTAATCTGCTACGGTGTAGGAGTAAATTATCATTTAACCTCCGTCAGATAGAAAGAAGAGGAAGCATGCTGTGATCGAAATAGGATATGGCTTATGCTTTATTACTGTTTCAAAAAGGAAAAAAAAAAGTTGTTGTTTATTCTTAGCTAAAGGGCCACGTTGGTGAGCTCCGGAGGCGAGTAATGGAAACTGTAGTGTGTTTATGGTGTTCCCGAATTTATTTATTTGATTTATACTGTGGGATGCCACACGGAAATCCTTCTAGGCTGCGATGTTGGGAGCTAAATGGAAACCCTTCTCATATGTCTGTACTGCTGATGGATACCAGTGGTAAATAACCTTTCTCTTATGTATTTATTACTGATGGATATGAATGTATGGAATCATGTTGAGAGTTATTTAAAGCCAGCTTATGCTATGTTATGTGATGTGATGTATAGTGAACATCTACCTGGTGTTAAACAAGAATGCGCAACGATTGTGTCATGTATGTAAAATGGATATTGATAATGGGAAATAGTTGCTTTTGAAAAAAAAATGAAAAAAGAAAGATGAATGAAAACGTTTTCGCTTGAGAGGTAGTGATCTTGCAAAGTATTAAAACATTTTGTTATGATGTAAAATGTTAAAACATGTTATGATCCTGCGAAATGATCAAAACATTTTGTTTATGAACGAGATGGGAGAAGGTAATGATACACTAATTATACTTTCGCTCATTGTGAAGGTCTATATGGTAGTCTTTCCTCGCTAACGGGAAGGTTATGATTTTGAAGAAAGATGACGTCTCAGCGTGTTGAAATTTTGAGATAGCAATTTTGATAGAAGTAATGTGTCTCCTTTTATTGAAACCTTGTCGATTTTTGGCTGTAGATAGAGCCTGTTTATGATATAAAAAAAAAATTAAAAACAAAAACAAAACATGAAGCCATTGTCCAGGACGGGGGAAATCGTGATGGTATTGCTTAAGTGCACTAAGTTGATGTATTATTGGTCAGGCTTAACACACCAAGGTTATCTTTGCACTCATACACGCATATGCACACTCATGCGCCCACCAAACATTCACCTCTCTCTGGGAATGGGATGTCACGCATTCGTTTCTCTCCTAACACGACTGAGCACCAGAAATCCAATTTCTATGCTACTATAATCAAACATGAAAAATCCATTTACACAAAATGAACAAATCAACACATAAAAGATCAATACTTCCTAATCCCGGGTTATAATAAAAAATGACTTCTTACCTGGCCAGGTTTTCACACACACAACCACGCTTTCACACCACACCACAGTTCTTGAAAGTCTCTTCACTTCTTCAGCACTGCTTGATGGTGAGGCCCTTGGTTGACTGGCTCCAGGTTTCAGGACTGGGTCTTCGTGGTCGTCTCTGGGATCTCGACGTAGAACTCTTCTTCTTCGTCTCTTTCACCCACCTCTGGGTTCAATTTCAGTTTGTCTGTCTTCACCCACCTCTGGGCTTCAAACTTAGTTTTCTTCTCTTCCAGCTTGTCTTTCCCTAAGACTTTGCTGTCTCTTCTATCTCCCAGACCACGTTTCTCTCGACCCGTTCTCTGTCCTGCCCACCCTTCTCTCTTCTCTCTCTCTCCTCTGCCTTCTCTCTCTCTCTCTCTCTCTCTCTCTCTCTCTCTCTCTCTCTCTCTCTCTCTCTCTCTTGTGGTGTTCTCTCCTCTCGTTGTTCTCCCTCACTTTATATAGGGAGGGAAACAAAGGATTCCCCTTCGGGCCATGCCTTTGTCCATGCTGCTTCTCAAAACCCCTGTTCACAAGTACCCTGAATTCTCCGTTCGCTACATTCTTCCACAAATCAGCATTTACACACATCCCTACCTAACTGATTAGCAAACAACCACTTGGCACCAGATGGACATCGAAATTTCCCGCCGACTTCGGAGGCCACTTTAACACAGTAATTATCTTAAAGAGGGCTACGATAACAACATCCACGCGCGTTCAACCAGCCTGACAATAGAACCAACCCAGTGACCCACGGCAATACCATCCGAACGAGTCCAAGACTCCTGCTCTTCACCGACTGTTTACAAAAGAACCTCAGCTGACTGAGTATTTAGCGCTCACTTGGTGCACCGAGGTCCTAGTGGTTACATCCCTCCCCCCTTTCGCTGTCGGGCAGGTCCGAACTCCTTACTACCTTATGTGCCATCTGTCACCTGACCGCTTCGTCCTCCTTGACACGGTTCGACCGTGTGCGATGGGTAAGGCACACTTGTTAATGGTTCTATTACCTACTTGTATACTACGTACAACGTCCCTTTTGCCTCTAAGCGTTTAATGCCTTTTGTGAGAGGTTTCACGCACTTGACAGCCATTATTAACTGTGAGTGTAATTAAACGACTAGGGATAGCAGGCTGGATAGTCAAAGAAGTTTTCTCAGTTCCCCCAGGTTGAGTGTGTCCCTAGTGTTCTCCCTACCTCGGGTCCGGGGCCTGTTGTGTATCCCCATTCTCCACCGTGCCGGGTGTGTGAGGCTGGTGCATGCCAGTATAGACTCGACAAGCCAGCCAGCGCCTCTTCTGCGAGAGAAGTCGTCGCTTCGGGTTCGAGACCCAAAGTCCTGTTCGCCAGCTGCGCGCTCTGCGCTGGTCCTGCCTAGTCAGAACTATCGCCAGTGTTGACAACGACCTGCAGCGTCAGCGTCGTCCCTGCGCGTCGTGAGACCCTTCGTGTCGTCGATCTTGCGCATTGTGAGACCCTTGTTGCTGTGCAGTAACAGAGCCACAGCTCTTGAAAGTGGAGGCTGGTGCCTCAAAAGTAGCAGAGTGCTACTTCAGTGTGATTGGTCTGAATCATAGTTTTTTTTTTTTTTTTTTTTTTTTTGGGGGGGGGGGGGGGGGGGGGGGTAGGACATGTCCAAGTGGACAGAGACGACACAGCATCGTTCCGTCGTCATTTCAAGTCACCAACCCTACGGACAGTCGCAGTGTCGTCGCGTCGACTTTGTTCTTCACCTGCGTCGACCCCTACTTGCAGACTGCGCCCCCTTAGGCCAGACAGTGCCTGTGACAGACTGCTGGTGTGTGCGCCACATATATATATATATATATATATATATATATATATTATATATATATATTAATATTGTACACCCATAGTTGGGGTGTGCTCCATGTGTGTTATTCATGTTTATTGATGATGATGTTTTGTATGTGTTAAATGGCCCAGGCGGCATAGAAAAAAAAAAAAGAATTGAGGTTGTTTTGCCTGGCTGTCTATGTGCGGTTGAGTGGGTGTGTGTGGTAGGAAAGCGCGAGCACGCATCCGTATTTCTGGGAGAGTCGGACACACAGACATACACGCACCAAGCACCCATTCGTAACACTTGTCAGTAGTTTTAGCATGGTGACACATGCATATTCAACAGATCAAGAGCGACCCATTTTCTGCTTAACTGTCGCATTAGTGAGAGAGAAGGAGGGAGAACGGATAAAACAGCTAATACAATATCATTCAGCTTTGACGACTAAATCTTACGGTGCTCACAGAAAGACACGTTCACTGATACTCTTTCCCACATACTTATCCAGACTGATGGAAACCACTTTCACTTCTTTGTTTAGTCTCTTTAGTTGGAAGCACTGCATCTCAAAGACTACAAAGTAAAGTTCAGCACCAACACATTCTGATCAGGAAATTAATGTCAAATAATGATATTTCCTCATCTTATACCTTCACTTTGGATTATTTCTTTGTTAAAAACTATAAAAAGAAAGTAAAACATGTACCAGTGTTCAAGGCCCAACGTTCCGTACTCTTAATCATATTTTTTTGCTTGTACGTCAACATACCTCCAGTCCACTGCCATTCTCTTGACAATTCAGAAGTAAAGAAAACTTCAGTATTCCTTTCTGAGTACACATGAATAAATAAAATATTCTCCTTACTGGATCCTCAGAAACTTTTTCTTCAAAGTTTTGCGTTTGGGGTCCTCACAAACACAGCATTTCAATGATGCCCTTCTGGACCCTTACAAATACAACATTCCAATTTTGACCGTCTGGGCCCTCACAAATACAGCATTCCAGTGATGCTCTTCTGGACCGTCACAAATACAACATTCCACTGTTGCCCATTCTGGGCCTTAACCAACTTTTCACTCCAATGTTGCCCTTCTGGGCCCTCACAAATACAATATTTGAATATTGGGCCCTCACAAATACGACAGTCACATGTTTCCCATTTAGGAGCCCTTACTAATTCAGTTTTTCAATGTTGCCCATGCTGTTGCTCATCAATACAAACTTGCAGCATTGCCCATTGTGGGTACTAAAGATCGCAACATTCCAGAAGTCAACTCTAGGCCTTCAGAAATACAAAATTTCTATGTTACCAAATTTTGGCTTTCACAATGTTTCTTATTCTAGGCCTCCACACATTCAAATACAAAATTCCAGTCTTGCTCATTCTGGGACTCTACAACACAAAATTCCAGTCTTGCTCATTCTGGGACTCTACAACACAAAATTCCAGTCTTGCTCATTCTGGGACTCTACAACACAAAATTCCAGTCTTGCTCATTCTGGGACTCTACAACACAAAATTCCAGTCTTGCTCATTCTGGGACTCTACAACACAAAATTCCAATCTTTCCATCTGCTCCTCCTCAACCCCCACCCCACCCCTCCCATCCCCATTCTGGGCCGTCACAAATACAAAATTCCATTCTAGACACTCAAATACACAACACTGCAGTACTGTCAATCTTGGCCCTAACAAATATAAAAATCTAATACTTCTCACCCTGAACCTTACAAACACAAAATTCAACTGCTGCCCATTTTGGACATTCAGAATTCCCAAACTCCTGTGTTGGCAAATCCTTGTCTTCACAAACAAAAAATTCAATTTTCCTCATTCTGGGCTCTCGCAAATTTATACATAACATTCATGCCTAGTTCATTCTAGGCCACCAGAAATAAAAAAGAACAAAATTGCAATGCTGCACAATCTGAGCCCTCACAAATCCAAAATTCCAATGTTGCCCATTCATGGCTCTCACAAATACAAACTTCCGATGTTGTCCATTCTGGGCCCTCAGTGTCGCCCATTATTCATCCTCAGAGATAGAATCTAATAATTTTGTCCATTCTGTGCTCTAAGAAATTCAAAATCCCCATGTTCCAGGACACTCATTTTGAAAAAAAGACGGAAAAGTATTCGAGTGGGGCTACAAGGCGTATTTCTTTTAGTTACTCTTCCAACGCAAGAGGAGTCGCAATTTCGTAAAATAACAGCTTTGAATTTAAGGTTAAACAAGTTGTTAAGGATAATTCTGGAAACTTTCTCTGCTGACATACATAGGAATGATTTCCTTTTAGTTCATAATATATGGACCAAACATGGATGATGCAGAGTTCTGCAATTGTCTTAAACAAAACATTGTTGGGCTTGGTCTAGAAAATGTTATAATAGGTGGGGATTTTAATCTGCTCCTGGACCCTTCTAGAGATTATCACAATTGTAAACATGTAAATAATCCTAATGCAAAACAGGCTGTCGAAAACATGATCGAAACTCTTGACCTGAACGATATTTGGAGGGAACTAAATCCAGAGTGTCGCCGTTTTACGTGGAGGAGAACTAATCCATTTCAACAAGCTAGGCTAGATTTCTTTTTCGTATCAGACACAGTTGTTTCCTATTCTGACAAAGCAGACACTGAATCCAGTTGCAGAACAGTTCATTCTGCTGTGATATTGAAACTACAATCTAATGAAGGCATAAAACGCATTATTTTTCAGAAACTTAACTCGTCTCTTTTGAAAGATAATTCATACTTGGATGAAACTGATACTGTGATTGAAAACGTTAAAGACAAATACTCTATAAACACAATAGGCATTAATAAAACAGATGAAAAATTACTATTCTCAATTTCTGATGACCTATTTCTCGATTTCCTGTTAATACAAATAAGGTCGAAAACAATTTCTTACGCTACTGCGAGAAAAAGAAAGATTAATGATGAGGAAAAACATTTAGAACACGACATTAATTATCAAATAAGGGAAAAAAGGGCAACCAAAAAATGAAGATGATATCAAAGTCATTAACAAGAGAAAAAAAAAACTAACGGATATCAGAGGAAAAACGAATAGGAGTTTTGTTAAGATCATGAGCTAGATGGATAAGCAAATAGAGAGAAAGTTAGTAGTTATTTGTGTAATCTTGAAACACGGCATTTCATCAGTAAAAAAATATGGCTAGACTAATTGATAAACAAAATAATGTTTTAATGAATAAAAAGGGCATCCCTAGAGAAGTATACGGTTTTTTATAAAGCACTACACACAGAAAATTCTGTAGAAAATTGTGACATAAAAGATTTAATGGAAGACATTCCCCTGCGTTCCAGATGTTCCCAAAATCACAAAAATAAACAAATAAAGCAGTTCTCATTCTCTCTGATTCCCTTTCTGCTTTGGAGACCATTGCTGGCCGTAAGCTAAAGCACTCCCGATTCCTGATTTTTTTTCTTAACTTGTAAACCTCTCTGAATCTGATGTGTACGACATAGTTTTTGCCTGGGTTCCCGGTCATGCTGGCATGCGAGACAATGAGGAGACTGATCAACTTGCAGAGAATGCCACAAATAAGGAGTTGTGCAGATTTACTGTCCCTTAGGCCGATCTGAAACTAACATCTCGGACTTGCATCAGAATAATGGCAAGTGGACTAGTACTCGCAGGCGAATAACAAACTCTTTCACATCCGTCTAAACCTTAAAAAGAGTTTTTATCATCGGCCACAGAAATAATGTGCAAATAATGTGCAAATTACACACAGACATTATTTTTATGCATTTTGGTAACTTTTAAAACGTCAAATCAGATCATGTTGCATACAGCCCAGCCACATCAGACTTGACCTCTTTTGTCAAAGTTAAGCTTCTACACGGTTGTTAAAAAGAAATTAATTTTAAAAGGCGAAGAAGCTTCTTAGTGTATTCCATGTGATGCATCGCTCGCTATAAAACATGTTCTCGTTCTTAAAGATTGTTGGAACTTATATGATGTCAAATATAAATACTTTACAGCAGACTCCATGAAAACCTTGTTCAGTGATGCTCCACCTGACGTGATTTTTTAGTTCCTGAAAGAGAACAACAGTTTCAATCTGATCTAAGACTTTACGCAATACAGACTTTTAGTAATTTTTGCACGTTCTAGAAAACTTGCCTAACTGTTAATGAATATTTCAACAACAGGGTAAGGAACTGACTCTGACGAAATGATATCCCTCATATGAACCTTCACCGTCGGCTTCGCAATAAACATGAACTGAACTGAACTGAACTGAACTCTCTCTCTCTCTCTCTCTCTCTCTGCCTCTCTCTCTCTCTGCCTCTCTCCCTCTCAATCAGACCTAAATGTAAATACCTTCCTTCAATACACTACTTTGGTCATTTCAATGTCCACAATGTGACATCATTCAATTCAATTCAATTCAATCAACTTTATTGTCCATCGGATTGTAATATTTAATTTGAAGGTGACACGAACAGTTTAAAGCCTACAGATGTTCTCGAAAGTCACGGCCAATCACGTCATGACAGATTTCCTATGGGGCAGAGACGAATCGGTCTCAAATTAATCGCAGCAGCGCATATTTGACGGACTTGCTTCATAATCATATTAGTACTGAATAACACGTAGCATACCTAGAACACCATAAGAAAATGCATGCTGGAACACAAACTCAGAGTGATACGCACCCTCACCCATCAGGCCAACACCATCTGCTCTATTCAGGATGCCAAAGACCAGGAAATGGAACACCTCAAACTGGTTCTCACCATATCAGGCTATGAGAAGTGGGCGTGGAATATCCCAGCTAGCAAAACGATAACACCGCATCCTACCACCAAACAAGACCAAACCAGGCGTAAAGGATATGTCACCATCCCCCATGTCTGCAGTGTGACTGAAGCCTTGAGCAGGAAGATCAGGAAAACCAGCGTCTCCGTACATCCCAAACCTATCAACACCATCCGCAGCCAGCTGGTTGCCCCCAAGGACAAAACTGACAAACCGGACAAGTCTGGAGTGATCTACCAAATAGACTGTCGTGACTGTGAAGAGAACTATGTCGGGGAAACTGAGAGAAACCTTCGAAAACGCTTGACAGAACACAACGGGAATCATCACCAGTAGGCGCCAACCTACACGCCCAGCAACATCAGTTCAATTATGACAACATCAGCGTTCTCGACCATGACAATAGATGGTTTCAGCGTGAGGTGAAGGAGGCTATACATATTGCCGCCAACAACCCCATACTCAACCAGGACCGGGGCAGACACACCTTGCCATCTGTGTACAACACCCTCATTGTTCAGTCACATGACCAGGGTTCGTCGTGTGCACTGAACTCCAGTTCACTCAGTAGCAACACCACCGCTAAGAAGACGGACGGAGGTCTGTCGAAAGCTCCAAGTAAGTGCTATTCCTAGCTGAGTGACCTGTTTAAATCCGGTAGTCGTCAAAATGCACATTACAACACATCGATCTAAGTCGGTAGAGTTGTAAAAGAAATATACGAATGCCTGAATTGTTTCTTTATATGAGACCCTCAGTTTTCAGATTTGGCCTTCGGTTTGGGTCACAGAGTGTCACAGTGACGCTCACTTTAAAATTCGACAGGGAACACTGTACCTTAAAAATATAGCATTTGCATATATATAGAAAAGAAGTATTTTGCTGATTGAACACAGTTAACACCTTCAGCCAAAATGACCCATTATTTTGTGAAAAAAAAGGTCTTTTAAGATCTTTCATTAAACTGAAAGAAACATTCGTGTTGTAGACGACGATAGAACGATGTTAACTGGGTAGCTCTTCAGATGTCTTGACAGCTATGATCTTGCATATGCTGATTAATTTTCCAAATTTCGTTTAACAGTTTCTGCGTTAAAAAAAAAGTTTAAAAAAAAAAACAGACTGAGAGGTGAAGGAAATAGATGAGCAGGAGCAGGATGAAGAGAATGCATGGGGAGGGGGGAAAGAGGCGGAAGTGAAGAAGGGAGGGGGATGCAGAGAGAGAGAGAGAGAGAGAGAGAGAGAGAGAGAGAGAGAGAGAGAGAGAGAGAGAGAAACAGGCAGGCTGGCTGGCAGACAGACAGAGTGACGGAAAGAGACAGAGAGAGAGAGAGAGAGAGGGAGGGGGGGGGGCAGGCAGGCAGGCAGGCAGGCAGGCAGAGACAGACAGGAAAGGAAAGACAAAGGGAGAGAAGGGGGAGACAGCCACAGAGAGAGAGAGAGAGAGAGAGAGAGAGAGAGAGAGAGAGAGACGACAGACAGACAGACGGACGGACAAACGGGAACAGAGAGAGAGAGAGAGAGAGAGAGAGAGGGGGTGGCTTACACATACAGAAAGGCAAACAGTCAAACAGACAAGGACGAGGGAAGGGGAGGGAGGAGATGGATAGGGACATCAAATCATTCAGACAAACTGAACTCACAGACTATACAAGGCGCAAACATATCACTGCTTTACCTCGTGGGGCTCCAGCCAGTGTCGGAGGAGGACGACAACACAGGACTGTGGCCGGCAGGTCTGGGAGAGGCGTCGCTCACCTTGCCCGGACTGGGGCTTTGGTAGTTCACCCCCTCCGGCCTCGACACCCGCTTACTCCCGGCTGTCCGGGGGCCCTCTCCCGAGTCCATAAGGTAAAAGGAAGACAGGCTGCCTCGAGGGTGGCCAAGAGGCGAGGGGGGGCTGTCCATGGCAGAACGTGCAGGGGGCAGGGAGGCCACAGTGGGCGACGCCATAGAGGTACTAGCGGTATTCTGCGCAGAACCGAGACGGACAGAAGGGGAAAGGGCGTTACCCGTAGCTAGACCGCCACCGCCTGGCTGCGAAGAAGAGGAAGAGACCGGCGTGTCCCCCGCGGTCCTGTCGGTGCCCGCACCGCTCTCGCTGTCCACGTTGCCATTGTTGGAGCGGCACAGTCTTTTGATCGACAGATCGAAAGGCTCCGTAATCCCTGAAGACAACATCACGGTAGCCCTCGTCGGCAGTGAAGATGGAAAAGAAGATGATGAAATTGAGGTCAAAGAGGTTGTCCTGGGGTCGTCAACAACAAGAGGTAGAGAAGAGGGCATACAAAACCGAGGCAGACGGGGAAGTGGGGAGATGGGAGGGTGAGGCTGGGGATGTGTGCCCTGAGCCGCTAGATAAGCCAACACAGAGGGACCCATCACAGCGTGTCCTGAGGTACTGGTGTCTATGAGAGGTAGCTGAAAAGCTGTATGAATGTATGTGGGCGGTGCCGAGGCCCCCATCAGACTGTGCAACAAGTTCCCTGAATTGATTGCGGCACGCTCTAAAGCCGGTGCAGTCGTCGCCCCGAAGAAGCCGGGGGAGATTCTTTAATCAAAGAAGTGAGGTAAGAATGCTCTATGAAACGCTTTGAAGACAGCAGACATTCTTCTCCCTGAACTTCACTGCTGCTTCTTCCTGCACCCGCCTGGCCCGAGGAGAAAGGCGGGGAAGGGAGGAAGACAGCAGAGGCATCGTCAAAAGCAACCCCTGAGTTCTGTTGGCCGCCACCACTTTGACTGGCAGACCTGTGTTCACGAACAGCACTTTTCCCTCTGTTGGCCACTGATGAGGGGGAGGATGTTTTCTCTCCGTTCTTGTTCTGTTTGTCTTTGCTGGTCGAGTCCACGGGAAGGACGACGTGAAGCAGAGGGGAAGGACCAAGGACATCTCCAGCAGTGTCTGTCTCCTTGGAGAACAATTGTCGTAGGATGCCCACGCGTGCATTGGTAGGGCTCCCTGAATCTGACGCCTCCCCTCCTGATGCTACCCTGGCTGAAGTATCAGTGTTGCCAGTGTCAGTGTGTCTATTCCCCGGAGGTGACGACCTGGCAGAGTTCTTGTCATCATCCCTTGCATTTTTGTTTCCCTGATCACTCTCCTGGCTGTAAGAAAGTCCTTCTCCACTGCCTTCCTTCGGACTTTTCTTGACAGCAGGGAAGCTGTCCGTCTGAAACACCTCAGAGACCACGGCAGAGGCCACTCCGGAGGCCATTTCTTCCATCTTTTGAAGCTCTTCGGGAGACATGAACTGTTCCACACTGGTGGGGCCATTCTTGGGTTTCTTGGGAGGCGGCATGATGCAGAATCAACAAGCACGGATGATCTTGCCGCCGCTCAGCCGTGGCGCGGGAAGACACATGCTCGCTCTGCACTGAAGCGAAGACTGATGCTGACAGGAAGCCGTTGTGTAGCCTGAGAGATATGCAAAAGAGTGTCTGTAAATGCTCATCTTGCGCTCATCTGAAACATAGCAGACAATCACTGATAATTGCTGTGCGACTTCAAGAGAGAATGGATTGATAACAGGAACAATAATACTACTCTATAGAACTGTATACTGGACTGCAATCACACCCAGGCGGTAGGGCACTGACGAAAACGATAATACTACAACATTGCAAGCTTAACTGGTTCCGCTGAAGTCAATGTGCCGAAAGCATTTTGTATTGCTGTGTTGGTGGGTTCCAGTCCGAATCCTGTTTCGGCACTGGGCCCAGGTCTACGGACCAGACTTCGTCAATCACTTCCTTCTGCTAGGCTGTCATCAATCACTCCCTTCTGCTAGGCTATCATCAATCACTTCCTTCTGCTAGGCTATCATCAATCACTCCGTTCTGCTAGGCTATCATCAATCACTCCCTTCTGCTAGGCTATCATCAATCACCCCATTCTGCTAGGCTATCATCAATCACTTCCTTCTGCTGGGTTATCATCAATCACCCCATTTTGCTAGGCTATCATCAATCACTCCCTTCTGCTAGGCTATCATCAATCACTCCCTTCTGCTAGGCTATCATCAATCACCTCCTACCAGGCTATCATCAATCACCCCCTTCTGCTAGGCTATCATCAATCACCTCCTACTAGGCTATCATCAATCACCCGCTTCTGCCAGGCTATCATCAATCACCTCCTACTAGGCTATCATCAATCACCCCCTTCTGCCAGGCTATCATCAATCACCTCCTACCAGGCTATCATCAATCACACCCCTTCTGTTAGGCTATCATCAACCACTCCCTTCTGCCAGGCTATCATCAATCACTCCCTTCTGCCAGGCTATCATCAATCACCCCCTTCTGCCAGGCTATCATCAATCACCTCCTACCAGGCTATCATCAATCACCCCCTTCTGTTAGGCTATCATCAACCACCCCCTTCTGCCAGGCTATCATCAATCACTCCCTTCTGCCAGGCGATCACCAATCACCCCCATTCTGCTAGGCTATCATCAATCACCCCCTTCTGCTAGGCTATCATCAATCACCTCCTACCAGGCTATCATCAATCACCCCCTTCTGTTAGGCTATCATCAACCACTCCCTTCTGCCAGGCTATCATCAATCACTCCCTTCTGCCAGGCGATCACCAATCACCCCATTCTGCTAGGCTATCATCAATCACCCCATTCTGCTAGGCTATCATCAATCACTCCCTTCTGCTAGGCTATCATCGATGACTCCATTCTGCTAGGTTATCATCAATCACTCCCCTCTGTTAGGCTATCATCAATCTCCATTCTGCTAGGATATCATCAATCACTCCCTTCTGCTGGGTTATCAATCACTCCATTCTGCTAGGTTATCATCAATCACTCCCTTCTGCTAGGCTATCATCAACCACCCCATTCTACTAGGCTATCATCAATTACTCCCTTCTGCTAGGCTATCATCAACCACTCCCTTCTGCTAGGCTATCATCAACCACCCCATTCTGCTAGGCTATCATCAATCACTCCCTTCTGCTAGGCTATCATCAATCACCCCCTTCTGCTACAATCACCCCATTCTGCTAGGCCATCATCAATCATCCCATTTTGCTAGGCTATCATCAATCACCCCATACTACTAGGCTATCATTAATCACTCCCTTCTGCTAGGCTATCATCAATCACCCCATACTGCTAGGCTATCATCAATCACCCATTCTACTAGGCTATCATCAATTACTCCCTTCTGCTAGGCTATCAGTAATTACCCCCCTTCTGCTAGGCTATCATCAGTCACTCGTTCTTCTAGGCTATCATCAAACACCCCTTAATGCTAACCTATCATCAATTACCCCATTCTGCTAATCTATCCTCAATCATCGCCTTCTGTCAGACTCTCCTCAATCGCCCCCTTCTGCTTGGCTACCCTCAATCACCCCCTTCGGCTAGGCTATGCTCCATAGCCCCATTCTGGTTTTTTTTCAGCGGCTTAGACATTGGGGTCACCGTCACTTGGATTACAGGGGGAAGACCTACGTATCTAACGTTATTATGGCAGTTACAATTTTTTTGTGGCATCAGTTCTCGGATCAATGGATCACCTAAGGTGGTGATTTTTTTTTGGTACTTTTTTTTCTTTTTTTCCTTAAGGCCAAAATCCACCTCTTCATTTTTTGGTGCTTCAATTGTGAAGCGATGGTTTGGAGGACTACGGGAGGAAGATCTACATATCTTACGTTATTATGGCATTTACAATTGTGCTGCGATGGCTTGGAGGATCACGGGGGTAGACCTACATATCTAACGTTATTAAGGCACTTACGATTGTGCAGCGATGGCTTGGAGGACTACGAGGGGAAGACCTACACATCTAACGTTATTATGGCACTTACACTTGTGCAGCGATGGCTTTGAGGACTACGGGGGTAGACCTACCATATCTAACGTTATTATGGCACTTACACTTGTGCAGCGATAGCTTTGAGGACTACGGGGGTAGACCTACCATATCTAACGTTATTATGGCACTTACAATTGTGCAGCGATAGCTTTGAGGACTACGGGGGTAGACCTACCATATCTAACGTTATTATGGCACTTACACTTGTGCAGCGATGGCTTTGAGGACTACGGGGGTAGACCTACCATATCTAACGTTATTATGGCACTTACAATTGTGCAGCGATAGCTTGGAGGTAAAGTGTTTCATTCTCTTGTGGGAAGATTGGTAAAATCGCTTTGCTGAGTCTCAAGTATTGGTGCACGCTGCAGGTATCAGTACATTACAACATCTAAAAAAAAAAATAACAGAAATATAACTGTATCATGTCCTCTAAACGCAACAAACCGCCCTCATAGCAACAATACTATACTTTGTACCTCCCATCACCCTGAAAAGACATTTTCCCTTGTCGTCGTCAGTTGAAAGAAAAATTTGATCGTCATAAAAGTGTAAACACACATACACACGCGCGCGCACACACACACAGGCAGAGAAAGAGAGAGAGAGAGAGAGAGAGAGAGAGAGAGAGAGAGAGACAGACAGACAGACAGACAGACAGAGCGAGAGAGAGAGGGTATGGGAGGGAGAGAGAGATAGTATACAAATAGAGATGTTCAGAGAGATTGCGGCAAAGCTTCTATTTCCTTTCTAAAAGGGTAAGGGGAAAGACTGGGGAGGGGAAAATATCAACATAATAAGCACAAACATAATAAGAATAACATGTGACTTATTTAGTCATTAAAACAGTAATACAAGTCACTGGAATTACATGCAATTAATAAAGGATTACTTTCGCCTTATTTTTGTATTGATTAGCCTCGAAGCTTTTTAAACGTATAATGCCTTATTAGATAGAACGTTCTCATTTCGTTATACTATAAGTAAACTGTATCTAAAACAATATTGGTTATAACGTTTTGGATCAGGTGATTCACTCGTTAAAACATTCACGGCACGACAGCAGAACATATCGTGAATTTCATTTTCCCCCTATCACTTGCACAAATGAGCATGCTGTTCTAGAACCCCTTGCATTAACAATACATCCTATGCTAATGACAGACAGTGTCTTAAACAATCTAAGTTTTGGTGACGCGCGTCTAAAAGATCTGTTAATATTACTCAGAATGCATGTGTGTGTTGTGTGTGTGTGTGTGTGTGTGTGTGTGTGTGTGTGTGTGTGTGTGTGTGTGTGTGTGTGAGAGAGAGAGAGAGAGAGAGAGAGAGAGAGAGAGAGAGAGAAGACAAGACAAGACAAGACAAGACAAGACAAGACAAGACAAGACAAAATTCTTTATTTACGAGGATAATAGATAAGCACTGACATGCTTTTTTACATCCAGTCCTCGCCCTGAGTAGGGACTACAACATGCAGTGAAATCAACTAATGTAAGAAAGCAAAGAAGCAAGCAAAGCGGTCATGTAATCATGTAATCATAGAGGAACATCAAATGAAAATAGAAGAGAAATGAAAACAAAACAAAAAATAAGAAGAAGAATAAACAAAACAAAACAAAACAAATAATAATAAAATAAAATAAAAATAAAAATGAGAATAACAATAATGAGTGAGGTGGGCTGGGGGAACATATGTAAATGTACTACAACGTACAAGATTGGCATGTATGAAAACAGACAGTGAAGTGAATATGACAAAGTACGTACATTGTTTTGAACACACACACATACGTACGCTCGCACGCAGGAGAGAGAGAGAGAGAGAGAGAGAGAGAGAGAGAGAGAGAGAGAGAGAGAGAGAGAGAGAGAGAGAGCAAGGCACAACATGTATTCATTTTTCGTAAGGCATGAAAATACGTAGAAGGTATTAAGCAAAGTGAGATGAAATTGGGGGAGGGGGAGAAAAAAAAAAAAAAAAAAAAGAGAGAGAGAGAGAGGATGGAAGGGAGAGGGGGAACAGCCTGAAATGTAATAATTTGAAATTGAAATGTACTAAAACATACAATAATTAGCATGTATAAAATCAGACAGTAAAATGAATATGACAAAGTATGTACGGAATTCGGAACATACACACGCACGCACGCACAGACACAGAGAGAGAGAGAGAGAGAGAGAGGAGAGAGAGAGAGAGAGAGAGAGAGAGAGAGAGAGAGTGAAAAAAGGGCACAACATATAATCATTTTTCATAAGATTATATCCATATGCACATATATATATATATATATAATATATATATATAATATATCCACACACACACACACACACATATATATATATATATATATATATATTTCTTCTTCAATCTAAGACATAAGAGCAAGCTTTGTTTATAACTGAATATTTTTTTGCAGTCATTGCAGCACCAAACTGCTCTGTAAGTTGCTGGAATGGTGCTCGGTACTTATCCTTGGAATTTATTAGTTTATAGTAATTTAGTCCCTTGCGGATTCATTCCAAGAACTGGCCCTCAGCACTTGTGTCTTAAGAGGTTATCTTTTTATATTTTCTACTTTTCACAAGAAAATATATCTTGTTTTGCGCTTTCATGATTTTCTTTTGCTTCTTAGGTGGCACCTTTGGTTGTTTTTTTTGAAAACTCAACAAACATACTACGGTATTGCACGCCAGCTTTTTCTGAGATAGCATTCTTCTTAAAACCGAAAAGGCAGAGGAGTCAAATTACCACTTTCCGCGGTCACTGAGGAGAAACAATCAGGTTTCGAAATATCGGTATCTGACCAGGAGTTATATGTTAGTGAGTTTCCTCCCCATTGGAGACTGTCTCCCTCTTGGAGACTATAAGCTTGCTGAAGGTTCATTTTGAGAAGCTTTTATTTTATTTTTCCCCATTCACCCACTCAAGCACATACTGTTAGTTAGGCAGAATTATCTACCACTGCAGATATGAATGCTTATCTCCCCCTACTTCTTGTTAAGTACATGAAAATGTGATGATTTATGCTTTTGAGATTACTTGTTGGTATTACTTATGGGTTGTTTTTTTACCGCAGAAGATGGGTAAGGTAAGTGCTTTTGAAAGTTGTGGTACAATGGATTTGTTTGATGGATTCTGGAAGGGAGTTCCACAAAGAGGTTCCCGAGTACGTTAGACTTGATTTAAATAGGTCAATTCTGGGGATTGGGATACGGAGTTTGTGGGAGTTTCTCGACGAGACTTTTGAGAATCGTCTTTTAAGTTGTTGGAGCATTCCCGGTCAGAATCTTGTGCATCATTAGTCCTTTGTTGTATTTGAGTCTCTGGCTGAATGGAAGACTGTGAAGATGTTTATTATCAGAGCTTTCGAGGCTAGTTTTCTTCAGAAGGATTAATTTGAGCGCTCGTTTATGTAGGCTGAACAATGGTTTTAATGTGTTTGCACTTGCAGAATCCCATATAGTCGATGCATAATCAACATATGACTGAATATGAGGATGGAAAAAGAGTTTTCGTGAATGAAGGTCAAGAAAGTGTTTGATTTTGGTGAGCTGATAGACTTTCTGGGAAAGCCTTTTGCATAGTAGTAGTAGTAGAAGAGAGAGAGAGAGGAGAGAGAGAGAGAGAGAGAGAGAGATGCCAGCGACAAAGATGAAGATATATCCACATTATTGTATATCCACATTTTTATATTAACTCCTGTAGTATGTTGAACTGGAAATATAAACATCAATTCAATAATTAATAACGCCGTAAAAACCAAATGGCAAATAAAAAAAATTGAAAAAAAAAAACCCCAAGGGAACACACACATACATTTCACGCCAACAGCCACGCACCCACCCACCCGCTCTCTCTCTCTCTTTCTCTCTTTAACACACACACGTACACACCATACCTACGCACCCATCCACCCGCCTTCTCTGCTTTTCTCTTCTTTTTTCATGGCCTCTTTTTTTTTTTTCGAAGACCTAAACTTTTCGTGACCATTTTCTTTCATTTTTCCGGTGAGGAGTGTTTTGGTCGAAGGAGATATAATCTGAATGGCTGGAAAAATGACGGTGTGAGGTTATGCATCCTAAAACACAAGACACAAATGCCAATCTAAGTTAGGAAACTGATGTTCGCTCGAGTCTTACTGGGCAATATCGAGTTATTTCCCTTAAAAGTCTGTTCCTGGTGTCCGACGTTTCTGCTTACGGGAAGTGACAAAATCTTGCCTCTGTATTCTAGCAGAAGTCTCTTCTATTTTTCTTCTTATTCTTCGAAATCATTCGGAATCTGTGTTGTTCAAAAAGTGAGTTATCTGAACAGTGTCTGATGGACTATAGCACTCAGAAGAACAACAACGCACCAGCCATTTTGATCAGGAAGTGATTTATTTTGTTATCATATTGATGAAAATGATGGATGGCCGAATATTGACTGATATTTCCTCCAAACTAACCATACATATTAGGCACTAAACAGACATTACGCTACTGACTTTTTTGTAATAAACATTTTATTGCATTTTTCTTAAAAACAATAACACACACACACACACACACACACACACACACACACACACACACATAAATGAAGAAAGAAACGGGAAAGGGGCACATGAAGTGGGTAGTGGGGGAAAAGGGGAAGGGGGCATATACGAAAGGGGATATCAGGGATTATCATACTCCTGAAAGTAACATCATCGTCAGTAGTAATAGTAACAGCAATAACATCTCAATAATAACAACAATACCTACAACAATGACAAGAACAGCATGGCTATCAAGTTGGGGGGGGGGGGGGGGTGGTCGGGGGGGGGGGGGGGGACGGGAGGGGGGGATGGCGAAAACATGTGCAAATGGGCATGGAGTATGCAAAAACATTTTGACTTGCTCTTACGATAGCTGATTAAACACACACAGACACACACACACACACACACACACACACACACACAACACACACAACACACATACATACATACATACACACATATACACACATACATATATATACACACACATATACATACACACATACATACACATACACATATCAATTATACAGTGACAAGTAAAGGTGTATAAAAGTTGCATTCTGTAGTAAACCTAGACACATTATCATTAATTTTCGCATTGTATTGTTCTATCTTGTATCTTTTATTCAGCTGCTTCTGAAAGATAGTTAAGTTAGGTGGGGATTTTTCTAATATACATTTGTATATATACTGTTTGGCAAACATTATTATAAAGTCAAAAATACTATCTGTATTAGAATGGTTATCCACATTAAAAAGTACCAGTTCACGTGAAATCTTTAAATCATAAACATTTTCACATTTTTCATTGAACATTTTTTCCAAAGAGGTCCAAAAATATCTAATATATTTACAACTCCAGAAAGAATGTTCAATAGAGTCTCTTGCTTCATTACATAACGAACAGTTTGCTGTGGCAGATACCCCCATTGCACTTAAAACAACATTTGTTGCAACAATTCTGTGAACAATTCTAGTCTGTAGCCACTTTAATCTAACATCTTTAGTTTTATGTATTTTAAGGAACACCTCTTTCCAAGGAATATCAACATTTAATTTTTGTGTCCATTTCAAACAACAATTAGGTCTGACATTGTCTTGTGTTGGAATTTCATACATTAATTTTGATCCTTTTGATACCTTATAAATATGTCTTAATGCATTTGGTATATCTAAAAATCTGTTATTGTCTGTATTTCATTTTATTCCACTTATTCTGATGTATTCTTTAATTGCCGATATAATACCATTAAACGTGACAAAATCAATCTTACATCCATGATTTGTGGAAAATTCCTCAAATGTCATAAATTTTCCATTAGTCTTGAAAAAATGTTTTATGGCGTACACTCCTTTTCTTACCAATTTATTATGTTTAATTACTACATTACCAATTTTTACATTTTCGTTGTAGAAAATCGGTTCAGAAAGCAATTCATTCCAAGTTTTGGGTTTTACATTAAAATGGAATAGCTTATATGCTTTCAGTACATGCATCCAAAAGGTGCTCATGTTTTTATGCTTAAAATCAAAAGCTGTTCCATAGTATTCTAGAAACGAAAGAATCGGGCATATTTCTGTTGCTATACATTTCCATTTATGGTTTGTGGTTTTTAGTTTTTTAATCCATGACAGTTTCAAAGCACAGATATATTTCCTTATGTCAGGTATGTTTAGTCCACCCTGTTTCGTTGTTTTGATAGAGGTTTTCCGACTAATTTTATCTTGTTTTCCATTCCAGACAAACTGAAAGCATAGTTTCTGGAGGTTTCCTATGAAGTAGTCTGGTGGATCTGGGAGTAATATCCATAAGTGTATTAATTTGGACAAAATAAGCGATTTCAAAACAGCTACTCTACCTATTGGGGTAATGGTTCTTTGTGACCAAATCTTTAACAGTATTTTCACTTCAGAAAATTTTTCGTTATAGTTAATACTTTCACAATCCTTAAGATCTTGAGTGAACCATATACCTAGTATCTTGAATCTAGGAGGATTCCATATCATTTTTAAGTGAGGAGAGTAAGTTACTTGTGATCTTTTCTTGCTTCCTAACCATACTGCTTGTGTTTTACTACTGTTCATATGCAGTCCTGACACTCTACCAAAGCGATCAAGAAGAAGTATAGTTTTTTCAAATGAAGTTTTATCTCCTACATTAAATAACCGAGTATCATCGGCAAACTGAGAAATTTTGTGTTCAGTGTCACCGATATGAATTCCTTTGATCAATTCCCCTTCCTTAATCATTATTGCCAAAATTTCCGCACAAAGAATAAACAAATATGGGGAAAGTGGGTCTCCTTGTCTGTATCCTCTTTCTACCTGAAACCACTGGGAAGTATTTCCATTAACAATAACTGTTGACTTTATATTTTTGTAAAACATCTCAATCCATCGACAAATACTTTCTCCAAAGCCATATCCTCTTAAGATCTTAAACATAAACTTCCAACTTAAAGAATCAAAAGCTTTTTCAAAATCAATGCTTAGAAGTAAACCTGGAATATTATTTGCATTTAGATAAGTAATTAAATCATATATTAATCTCAAGTTGTTGCCTATGTATCTGTTGGCCATAAAACCAGACTGATCTTCATTTATCAAATGTGGTAAAACCTTTTTTTATTCTGTTTGAAATGCATGAAGAACCTATCTTGTAGACAACATTCAGTAGAGATACAGGGCGCCGGTTCTGAATATAATCTTTCGGTTGGGAATACAAGTGATCAATCCTTTTTGTGTTGTGGACAGTTCTCCGTCCTTGTATGCTTCATTTAAAGCTCTCACTACAAAAGGCCCAATCTGCTTCCAAAAAAACTTAAAGAATTCTGCACTAAACCCATCTGTCCCTGGACTTTTACCGTTCTGCATGCTTTTTAATGCAAAACCTGCCTCCTCTAAAGTAATTTCGCCTTCTAATAATCGCTCTTCTTCTTTCGATAGTTTAGGAACATTTCTTATAAGGTCCGAGATTTCACATTCTTCTACGTTTTTTTCCTTGTATAAGTTTTCATTAAAACACTTAACTTCCTTCATGATATCTTTCTGGTTTTCAGTGGAATGTCCATCTTTAGTTACTAATCTTGTCACCTGTTTGCTAATATAATTTCTTTTCTCAAGATTACAAAAATATTTCGAAACCTTCTCCCCCTCTGCAATCCATCTGGCTTTTGATCTCAACAATACTCCTTCCATTCTCCTTTCTCGTATGGCTTCGAGTTCTGTATTCATTTCTTTAAGCATGATAATTTCATTTTCAGTTATGTTTTCTGTATTTTCTAATGTTTCAATATCTTTTATTAGTTTGTTTTCATGGTCTCTCATTTTCTTGTTTTTCATAGTAGCATAAGCAACTGTTTTTGCACGGATTTTCATCAGCATAAAATCAAGGAAAAGTTTGTCGGAGACTTGTAACTGTATTTCTGATTTAGGGACATCCTTTATTGTTGTTCTGTCATAGTGAGCAGTTGCATATTCACTAATAACATCAAAAATTTCTGAATTTATTTCTTCTACGTAGCATTTATCCCTAAGTAAAGAGGAGTTAAATTTCCAAAAATTATGAATTTTTTCGGTTTTGCCGAATTTTAGCGTTAATGTTACCATGGAGTGGTCAGAACGGTATCCTGGAAGAATATCAGTATTTTCAAAGTACCAGAACAAAGTGTCTGATAATAGAAAAAAATCGAGCCTACTTTGCTTTAAAGGAGTTAATTTTCTCCAGGTATAGTGTCTGAATTCTGGATTATTTTCCCTCCAAACATCAGATAATCCACATTCTTCAGTCATTTTCTGTAGTTCTTCTCTAGCTTTAGGATTATTAACCTGTTTATAATTACAACAAACGATATGTGGATCTATCGCAATATTCCAGTCTCCCACTGCAATGATATTATGATTCTTATAACTCTTGATTTTATCTTTTAACACTCTATAAAACAATGGATCGTCTCTATTCGGACCATAAACATTAACTAAAAGTATTTCCTTTTCCATTGTAGAGAAGGATATAATCATACCATTAATTACCATTTTCCACTTACCATTACCATTTTCATCACGGTATATATTTCTTATTTTAAATTCGAAGTTGTTTGAAAACAGGACAGCTACTCCTCTTGCATTTGATCGAAAGGACGCAAAGAAGCATTCAAATCCCCATTCAGATTTTACACATTTTTCCAATTTATTATTGAAATGAGTATCTTGGAGACAATAGATAGAGAATCTTTTTTGTTTTAGATAGTGAAATACATCTCTTCGTTTATACATGTCTCCCGGACCTTGGCAGGTTAATGACAAGATCGTGATACTATCCATGGTTGGTAATACCTTTCTTTACGCTACTGACTTGGTTAAAGGTTTCACCCCTTTCGCGTGGACTGAGACTGCTGTGTAATTAAATATGGTTGTGGAGCAAAGAACTGAAGACCATGCTGTGATTGCCTTGCTGAGTAAGAACGAGATTGCTATACAGAGACACTTGAACTGGGTTAAAAAAATAAATAAATAAATAAACAAATAAAAAAAAGGACACAAAAATCAAAACCTACGAAACCAAAACAAAGGCCTCAAAAAAACATAGTACGACCCCAGATACCTGTCCAAATCTGATTATTTGGAAAAATCTCTAGATCACGCATAGCCTCCCATCTACCGCCTTCTCAACAAAATTATATTCTATTAGAAAAGAGTCAATTCAATGTTGCGTCAGACAAAAGAAAGCGAATTTGTGAGTTCGACAAACCCACCATTCCAAACAGTTGGTAAAACATGATCGACAACCTGAAACAGAAAACTTCCTTTGTCAATCAGCCATATGTGTGCGACATGTGCCATCATGGCAAAAAAAAATAAATAAATAAAATAAAATCTTACTTCATTTCGCCATGGGACAACTAAAAATAATTCACAAAACAGAACCTGAATCGAAAGAATGTCTCACTCACTCTCTCTCACACACACACACACACACACACAGAGAGCGAGAGAGAGAGAGAGAGAGAGAGAGAGAGAGAGAGAGAGAGAGAGAGAGAGAGAGAGTATACCATGATCAACGGTACGTAGGCTCAACAAAACAAAACAAAAATTAAGATGAACCAATCATAAATCTGATATCAAACTACATAAAAAAAAGTTTCTGAACGTGTTAATTCAACACCTCATCGAGATTTTGGAAAGATAGAATCCTTTCTAAAAGAAAACAGCCATGAA
>CM065717.1:61195553-61200553 GCA_033310375.1 Conus canariensis
TGTGGCCCTGATGCTGGCACCGGAGGCACAGGGGGCACTCATCGGCTGGGAACCTGTCAACTCCCGCATCATCACAGCCAAGTTTACCACGAAGAAGAATGACATCAGGCTGAACATCATCCAGTGCTATGCTCCCACCAATGATGCGGAAGAAGAGAAGAAAGATGACTTCTACCATCAACTACAGACAGTGATAGACAGAAGAGGAGCAAAGGACATAACCATACTGATGGGAGATTTCAACGCCAAGATTGGAATGGACAACACAGGCTACGAGGACATCATGGGGACACACGGACTGGGACAGATGAACGAGAATGGTGAGCGCTTTGCAGACCTGTGCGCCCTGAACCAGCTGGTGTTAGGAGGAAGCATCTTCCCACACAAGCGCATCCACAAGGCCACATGGAGATCCCCGAACCACGTCACTGTTACAACGCTAAATACGCTGACTTCCTCAGTACAAGGTAAGTGCAGTACTCTAGCTTGTAAGAGTTCGTTGTAGATCCTGTGGTAGGTGTTCGGCTTGCAGACGACAAAATACACCAGGCAGTATTGAAACGAAGAGGATCCTTTTATTTACAAACGTTGAAGAATATAGGAACCAAGAACAGTCCACTGACTTTCAGGTTCAACAAGTCGTACAGGAACTCAATCGTACATGCAACAGCGAATATTGTACTAATGGCAGCTTTCCATCGACTAAACTCAAACTCAGTGAAGACTCGAACATTTTTATGCTCGACGATGACTAGAACTCTTCAAAAAATCTCTCTCTCTCTCTCTCTCTCTCTCTCTCTCTCTCTCTCTCTCTCTCTCTCAATGTTTTCTACACGGTTGAGTTTCACAGGTGCTTGTAAAGATTTGGCAAGTAGGGCAAAGAATGCTTTACTATGTATTATGAAAAAGTTGTATGTTTTGAATAATACATCCTTTAAGGTATTCATCAAGTTATTCGATACCCAAGTACAGCCCGTTGTACTTTACGGCTCTGAATTATGGGGCTTAGACAAAGCTGCAACTTGTTGCGAATCTGTTCATTTATTTGCTCTAAAAAAGTTTCTTGGTGTAAACAGACGTACGCCGAATGATATGATATACGGAGAAACTAATCGCTACCCAATATTTGTTGTATCTGCTGTTAATTGCATTCGATAGTGGCTTAAGTTATTGCAAATGTGTAACGATAGAATTCCTAGAAAAGCCTACAATATGCTTCTAGATATGGACTCTAAAGGTAAAAATAACTGGGCCTCCAAAGTTCGTATTTGTTTGACAGAATATGGGTTTGGATATGTCTGGCTAAATCAAGGAGTGGGAAATATCAAAGCATTTATAAGTATTTTCAGACAACGATTAATAGATTGTACATGGCAAAAATGGTCTGACCATATTCACAATAGTGATAGATTTAGTTTCTATACCAATTTTTGCAGTGTGCATGATTTGAAACCATATTTGACCGCTAATATTGATAGACATTTACAGTATGTTACAACACGGTTTCGATTAGGAATATCAGAATTAAAAGTGCACCTTTATAGGTACAGAATGGCTAACAACGAGGATCTGATTTGTCCATTATGTAACGTAGCACAAGAAGATGAAATACATTTTGTTCTTTGCTGTCCAGTTCTTAATGGTATTCGTGAAAAGTTCATCAAACCTAAGTATTATAATCAACCGTGTTTATTTAAACTGTGTTTATTAATGTCTTCTCAATCAGTTGAAGTTGTTAGAGGTCTTTCAATGTTTCTTTCAAAAGCATACAAGTTCAGAGAAACTGCCACATCTTAAGAATTTTGTTTGTATCACCATTGTTATGTCTTTGTTAAGTCATAACTAGCGCTGCTTCAATATTCTCTTGTTGTTCACATTCCCCTCATAAGGGGCCTTGGCCTAAATGAAATTAAACGGGATTCTGAATTCCGAATCCGAATCCGAATCCAAATCTCTCTCTCTCTCTCTCTCTCTTAGTCGCACAGCTCTCATTCTTTTATATCATATCTAAAGAATATTCTCGAACATACTTAATTATTCTTTTCTAGAATATTCTGCATATCAGTAAGCTTAACCAATGAAATCGCGACGACCGTATGCAAATGTAATTCGGTCAGCTTCTACAACATTCTCGAACCTTCGGCAATGCACTAGCAACTTACGGAAACCTGGAGAACATTCTAACATAATCTTGAATATTCCAATCGCATTATCAATCGATCCAAAAACAATAATGAACAATTAGGCATACATTCACTTTCCGAATGTTTTAAACAAATCAACAATAGCACTACACTGACCGAAAATACAAAGATCTAAAAGCAATAAATAAAAGGCTTGTAACTCGTCATTATTGCTATGACGTCTTTCGCAAAAGTTCCTCCTCTCTTGTCTCCCTTCTAAATTGTAACAGTCACAGAGAACCAGATTGACCACATCTGCATTAGCCGCAAGTTCAGGAGATCATGGCGGGATGTACGAGTGATGAGAGGTGCTGACGTGTCATCAGACCACCATTTTCTTTTAACAACAGTGAGACTTCGCCTCAAGGGATTCACCAACATCAACAACACACGGACAAGGTACGATGTTGGACTGCTCAGAAACAGGGACACGCAAGCAGCATTCCAGATCAGCCTTTCCAACAGGTTCCAGCCGCTACAAGAGCTGATAGAAGACGGTGAGACGGACATCGAGACACAGTGGGAACACTGCAAGAAGCTCTGGCACGACACATGTGAAGAGATCCTTGGCAAGAAAAAGACCCAGCACAAGGAATGGATCTCTGCCGACACCATCCACAAGCTGGAAACAAGGAGAGAGAAGAAAACTACGCTGAACACGAGCCGAACAAGAGCAGCTAAGGCAAAGGCACAAGAAGAGCACACAGCAGCGAACAGAGAAGTAAAGAGGAGCATCAAGAAGGACAAGAGGGACTACTTTGACGTCAAGCAGAGGCAGCAGCTGGACAGGGCAACCTGAAGGACCAAGACCAAGAATCTGACGGGCAAGTTCCAGCAGACAGACAAGCCAGTGAAGGACAAGAACGGAAACCCACAGACAAGAACCGAGGAACAGCTGAAACGATGGGCAGAACACTTCGGGGAGCTGCTGAACCGCCCCGCCCCTGACGCACCACCAGACATCCCACCCGCAGAGACAGAACTGCCCATCAGCTGCGACAAACCCTCAAAGGCAGAGATCAAGAAGGCCATCATGACCCTGAAAAATGGGAAGGCTGCAGGGCCGGACGAGATACCAGCAGAAGCCACCAAAGCAGACACAGAGACAGCTGTCAACATGTTATACAGCCTCTTCAGCAAGATCTGGGAGAAGGAGGAGGTACCGGCCCAGTGGAAAGAAGGAATCGTCATCAAGCTGCCGAAGAAAGGAGACCTCAGGGACTGCAGCAACTACCCAGAGATCATGCTCCTGTCAACACCAGGCAAGGTTCTCAACTGGGTTCTACTGGAGACGATGAAGGAGGCTGTCGACCCCAAGCTTCGAGACCAACCAGGCAGGCTTCCGGCAGAACAAATCATGTGCCGACCAGATCGCCATCGTGGAGCAGTCGCTGGAGTGGAATCCCCCCACCCCCCCCCCCCCCCCCCCCCCACCCCCCCCAGATCAACATTATAGATTATGAGAAGGCCTTTGACAGTGTGGACAGAGAGACGCTGTGGAAACCGCTGAGACATTACGGAGTCCCCGAGAAGATCATCTCCCTCATCCTGTGCACCTACCAGGACATGAACTGCAGGATTGCCCACGTTGGCCAGCTGTCCGAAAGTTTCGAGGTGAAGACCGGAGTTCGGCAGGGGTGCCTGCTGTCGCTGTTCCTCTTCCTCCTGGTCATTGACTGGATCATGAAGACCACTAAAACAGGCAGGAACAACGGTATACAGTGGACACTCTGGACGCAGCTCGACGACCTCGACTTCGCTGACTTGGCGCTCCTGTCACACAGCCACAGCCAGATGCAGGACAAGACCACTCGCCTGGCGAGCACATCAGCCGGGACAGGGCTCAAGATCAACAGGAAGAAGACCAAGCTGATGAAAATCAACACCACTGCCAACACATCAGTCACAGTCGGTGGAGAGCCCATCAGGGAGGTGGAGTCTTCCGTCTACCTGGGAAGCATGGTTGACCAACAGGGAGGCACGGACCGAGACGTCACAGCCAGAATCGGCAAGGCAAGAGCAGCTTTCGTCATGCTCAAGAACATCTGGGCATCTGGACGAATCAGCATAAGAACCAAACCCCCCATCTTCAACTCCAATGTGAAGTCAATTCTGCTCTACGGATGCGAGACGTGGCGGACAATACAGACGATGCAACAAAAGATTCGGACATTCTTCAACACCCGTCTAAGGCGCATCTACAAAATCCGATGGCAGGAGAAGATCCGAAACGAAGATCTGTGGGAGCGTGCGGGACAGGAACCAGTGGCCAAGCAGATACTGCGAAGGAAGTGGGGCTGGATCGGACACACCCTCAGGAAGCCAGCGTCCAGCACCACACACCAAGCCCTGACATGGAACCCGCAGGGAAAGAGGAAGAGAGGCCGACCTCGCAATAGCTGGAGGCGAGACAATGAGGCAGAGCTGAAGCAACAAGGGACCAACTGGACTGGAATGACCAGAACAGCCCAGAACAGAGTGCGATGGCGAAGGGTCGTCGATGGCCTATGCTCCACCGAGAGCGATGGGCATAATGAATGAATGAGAAACTCCTTCGGACTACAATAATCTAATCTGATGTCATTAAGTTACTGAACGAGTTATATATGTATTCGCTTTTAGTAATATTCATACAAACGGATATCTGTGACAGCATGATGGCAAAACAGCTGCACATATTGGCTCACAATTCAGTTCACGTTCTTCGTCAACAAACAATAAGTCGGACTCCAATCGCGAACACAAACCAAATTAATTAGAGTATTAGCCTTAAATAATTAGACCAAGCGCTGCACAACTGTGGACGATGTTGTCGGG
>CM065717.1:61203053-61253053 GCA_033310375.1 Conus canariensis
GAAAAGAATTTATCATTATTCAGATTTTGAAATAGATTACTTACACGGACTTCATTCGTGTTTCAGCCCTTCCCAGTGCTGTGGCAGCACCAGTTAGGCGACTGAGGCAGTCGAACAAATATTTGGGCTACAGTGCTGCGGCAGCACCTAATCGTCTCCAGGGTTGGAGAATCGAGCTGTAGAAGACAACGACTGCACCAGTCGTGAGAAAAGAAAGCATTTGTCATGTTGACCCATAATGATTTTTTAATTGTCCCCCTGATGAACTCAGTTGATACTACTATATTTTAAGCCATCTTTTGATTTTTCTTTGAAAATATATACATTGTTTCTCCAGTGAGGAGGAGAAACCGGTAAAAGATATATTTGTGAAGTATTATGTATAATGAGATGAAATTTGGTCCCAACTAGTGGATCTGTGGAATGATTGTACCTCCACTGGAGTGGAGGAACATAAGATTGAAAAGTTTGAAGTTGATTATTGTCTAGTAAATTATTCCCCGGAGAGGAGGGGGAGAAGAAGAGTTATTGTAGTGCGCCTTCTGGTTGTTTGGAGAGATTGCGTGTGCACGGAGTGAATGCTGGGCTGAGTGCAGGCATGCATTTATGCACAGTGTGACAGTGGTGACCCCGACTTAGGACATAGGACAAGGTTGTTTTTTTTTGTACCCCCTCCAAGAAAAAAAAAGATTTCTATTTGTACCCCTCCAAAGAAAAAGTAAGATTTCCCCTCCAAGGAAAAATTAATTGTTTGTTGGCAAAAGCAAAAGATTTGTATAATTGATTGTTCTGATTATTGTTTGCAGTATTTATTTTTCATTTGTTTCTGTATGTGTGTGTTCGAATGTTGTTGATTTCTTTTGATTGTTAGGGTTGTTTTTTTGGTAGGATTTCTTTTTGATCTTTTCCCCCCTCAGGACCGATAGCCTCAACCTCCTCTTGCTCGTACCTGGCAGCAAGGGGGCAGGGCGTTGAGGAGTCGTTGTCCTTCCCCTAGATTAGATTTTGTTTTGTCCCCTTCCCCAGGACTGATAGCCCCAACCTCTTCCTGCTCTGTTTTAGCAGGGGGGCATGGCGTTGGGGAGTCGATAGTCCCTTCCTCTATCATTACTGTCTAATTCTTTATCTTTCCTCTCGTTTTATTTGGATTTTTCCCGTTTCCCCTCTGAGTGTGGGATCGACTTCACCTCCGTCACTCAACTAGTGTAGGTGGTGGAGTGGATTACCGCTCACTCCTAATAAACATTTGTTTTCTTCATTATCTTTTGGGGTTTGGGTTGTTTTTCTGTGTGTGTGTTTTTCTGATTGTATATTTATTAGATTAATTGTTTATTGCATTGTGTTGTTAGTATATTTTGTGTATTATTATTTGAAGACTTCCCCGTCTCCAGCTTTACGGGAGACAGTTGCCATTAGGGTGCTGTCTGAGGGCCTCTTTCGCTTTTTCTGATTTCCTCTATCTATACCGGACTTGTCTATTCTTTCATTTCCTTTTCACCCCCTTTACAAAAAAAAATCTCCAAACCTTCTCTTCAATAGGTACCTATCTAGTTTCTTTTCATCATTGTCATCTTTCAGGTAGGATTTCCGTTAGTGTACGTTTTCTCCCCTCTTTTTAATTGTTCGTTGATTCATTTGTTTTGTAACTTTGTATTCACTTATTGTGTAAGGCGATTCATTTGTTTTGTAAACTCATCTGTTTTGTTTTACCAAGTAACTAAGTAAGAAAGTAACTACTACAATAAGAACAGTTAAGAACATAAACATTATAAAGAATTTATTTCCGGGAAAATTTTTTTTAATATTTTCTGTTTTCTTTTCATTCGGAAAAAAAGAGTTATTAGTACTACATTTATTTTCTTAGCTGTCTTTTTCCCTTTCGGAAAGAATATTGGTGAAAATCTCTTTTGGAAAGATCACATTGTCAATTCTTATTAGTGCTTCTTTTGTAAGCCTTTATTACTTTTCTGTTTATACCGGCACTTAAATTCTTTATTTGTACATACTGTAACAAAGTCGTTTTTTTTTAAACGTATATAACATCACATATCGCCTTATTTTAGTCATATTTAGTCATTGTTTCTTGTTTGTTTGTGGTAACTATTCATGATGGAAAATTTTGATGAATATGTGCGACAGGCCGAGCGTTTAGGCTTTGAAGGTGATAAATTAGCAAACTATGTCCAACAATGTATGGACAGGGCAGACAGAGAGAAAGAGAGACAGGAAAAACAGAAACAACTAGAAGAAAAAGATAAAGAACGACAAGAAAATCTTAAAAAATTAGAGCTTGAAGAGAAAAAAACTACAGAAAGAGATGGAAGAAAATAAAAAAAATTAGAGTTTGAGGAAAAAAAACTACAGACAGAGAGAGAGGATAAGGAACGGCAGTTTAAACTGAGACAACTTGAATTAGAGACTGATGCGGAAATTAAAAAATTACAGGCATCGAGAGAACCTCCCCCACCTCCATCGGTCGGTTCCGCGAGTACATTTCATCCGAAGTCAACATACATTCCGAAGTTGCCGCCGTTCGAAGAAAAAACCGATGACATTGACAGTTTTCTTTTTCGGTTCGAGAACCACGCTACTTCTTGTGGTTGGCCGAAGGAGAAATGGACGTTGTTTATCGCGTCACTATTTAAGGGGAGTGCTTTGGCACTATACCACACACTTGCGGCAAAGGAAGGGTTGACTTGGGATCAGTTAAAAGAAGAACTCTTAAAGAAGTTTCAGTGCTCAGCTGATCGTTTTCGTGAGCGTTTCTGATTTATTCGTCCTGACAAGGGAGAATCATTTCCGTCTTTTTTGATAAGAATGAGTCATTGTTTGGACAGATGGATATAGCTAACAAAGACGAATAAAACTTTCGAATCACTGCGAGATTTGCTACTTCGAGAGCAACTGTTTCAAAGCGTCAGTAAAGATTTGGCCACTTTTCTTAAGGAAAGACAGTTCGATAACGTTGACGAAATGTGTCAGATGGCGGATCAGTACTGTATTGCTCATCCGGATAAAGGTGTTGCCCGCAAGGAAAATTCGTCCCTTTTCGAGTCTCACGCGGCATTTCAGATGCATTTTGGACACGGAAACGATAGAAGAGGAAATCGCGCTTCATTCCAAGGTCCGCACTTTTACACGTCTTTTGGCAACAGACAACGACCTTTCCGTGGTCAAGGCTATGTCGGTTCTGGCGATTTCCGTCAGTGCCAATACTCACCACCGGAAAGACCTTTTCCTTTCCGAGGGCGTGGTGAAGAACAACCGCGCAGACCCTTTGGTCCAGCTCGTGGACAAGGTCGAGGTTCGCAAACTAACGGTAACCAATTGTCCACTGATCAAACCATGCGTTGCCATTTTTGTGACGACAAATTCCATTTGAAACGGGACTGTCCTTTCAAAGGAAGTGGAGCACAGACTGGATTTGTTTCCACGACATGTGAAGAAGGTCTTGTTTTGGCGCCAGATCAGTCCATTGATGGTCTTCTTTTGGAGGATTGTGCCATTAATGGTTTACAGGGTTCTGTTTTGCGAGATACAGGTTGTACCACAGCTGGTGTAAGGAAATGTTTTGTTCTACCAGACCAATATCTTGACAGTGTTCAGAGATGCAGATCGTTTGGTGGAAAAATTGAAACTTTTCCACTTGCAAAAATTTCCGTTGATACACCATACTACTCCGGGTCACTTACCGCCTGTGTTATTGAGAATCCAGTTTGCGATTTGATTTTGGGAAATCTACCAGGTGTTGCAACAGTACATGGTGGTGCTGCAGGATCTTTCGTTCCTTGTCTCATCAGTACAAGGTCAAAAGTTGTAGAGCAAGGAAAACCAACAAAACCGCTCAAGGTTTCAAAACAGGATGAACTAAAAGTTACACCAGATGTTTTGAAGACCATGTAGAGAAGCGACGAGACATTGACTACTGTACTTTCTATTGCAAAGCAGAGTGTCTCTGACGAACCAACGGACAAGCCGACGTACATATTGGACTCTGACATCTTCTACACACATGTACCGGGACAAGACGACAAACAGATTGTGGTTCCCAAAGTGAAAATGGCAAATGCTGAAAAGGTGTTCCATGTAAACATGCTAAAAAAGTATGTTGAACGTACAAATGTTGCCATTAATGAGTCAATTGAATGGATGTGTCCAGTGTCTGGAACAGACGTGGCTGTTACAGAAATCATTGATTCTGATTTTGTACCTGATGTCACATGTTGGTATGGATGACACGTTACACACAGCATGCACCCTGCGTAAGAAATGGAAAGAATGAAGGAAGTAAAGAAACTGAGTGAACGATATTGAACGATATTGACTGGATGACACGGGAAACGACTGAATGAAGCGCCAGCTGGCAGCTCTTCAGTCGGCACTACCCAGGTAGGCAGCCCGTTGTGTAAACGAGTGTGGATTGTAAAGCGCTTAGAGCTTGGTCTCTAGCCGAGAATAGGCGCTATATAAGTATTCATTATTATTATTATTATTATACAGAGACAGAGCAAAGACTGTGCAAACAACAAATGTGGGATTGTTAACGTCTACCAGTATAGATGATACTGTACCTCTGCGCACTCTTTCTGGCCAGGGAGAAACTTATCGTGATGTTGTTGTGTGTGATGATCTGTCTTTGATTCAGAAAGAACAATTGGAATGTATTTTGAAGGACTTTCAGGATGTTCTGACTGATACCCCAGGGACAGTGACAGCAACTGAACCCCATACTATTCACTTGAGTACGGAAAACCCAGTCCGAGTCAAACCATACCCTCTCCCATTTGCGAAAGAACAGGTTGTCGAAAGAGAGATTCAAGTTATGCTCGGGTTGAAAGTTATAGAACCGTCCTCGTCACCATACAGCTCACCAGTTGTATTGGTGGACAAACCTGATGGCTGGCTCGGTGCGGTTTTGCATCGATTACAGGAAGTTAAACAAAATCACTGTGTTTGATGCAGAACCTATCCCAGACATTGAGGAACTTCTTTGTCAACTGTCAGAAGGAAAATATTTTGTCAAAATAGATTTGACTAAAGGATATTGGCAAATCCCGATGGCTGAAGCAGACAAAGAAAAAACAGCTTTTCAGACACCATTTGGTCTGTTTCAATGGACGAAAATGCCATTTGGTTTACAAAACGCCCCAGCTTCTTTTGCCAGAATGCGCGCACTAAAACTTCATGAGTGTGGAGCAGTAATTTTTTTGATGACATTTTGCTTGCTGCAAAGTCATGGAATGATCTTCTGGAAAACTTGAGAGCTGTTTTTTGTGAACTCCGGAAGTTTGGTCTGACGGCTAGACCGTCCAAAATTCGTGCTGGATTCCAGACTCTTGAGTTTTTGGGTCATGTCATTTCTGTTGGGAAAATGACACCAGAGGAAAAGAAAGTAGAAAAGATCTTGGCCTTGAAGAGACCCAGAACAAAGAAACAGATCAGATCACTCATTGGATTGTTGTCCTATTACAGAAGATATGTACCGCACTTTGCGTCCTTGACAGCCCCTTTGAGTGACTTAACAAAAGGAACAAAAAACGAAGGTATCGTCTGGTCAGATGAGTGCCAGAAAGCTCTGGAATGTGTTCAAGACACCCTCAATTCATTCCCTGTGCTGCTTTTGCCTCTCTTTCAGAGGATTTTGTTTTGAGAACTGACGCCAGCTCCAAAGGCATGGGAGCTGTACTGTTGCAGGAAAAGAATGGATTGTTACACCCTGTCCAATATGCAAGTAAAAAGTTTTCTAACACACAAGTCAAATACTCAACAATTGAGAGGGAGTGTCTTGCCATTGTTTGGGCTTGTGAGAAATTTGCCAGAATCCTGACTGGAAGACAGTTTCGGTTACAAACCGACCATAGGCCATTGACGTTTTTGCAGTCGTCCAAGACCAAAAATAGCAGGCTGTTGAGATGGGCTTTGTCATTGCAGGAGTTCAAGTTTGACATTGAGCCATTACCTGGAACTCAGAATGTCATGGCAGATTTTTTGTCTCGTGCGTGAGTGCACAGTATCCTTCGTGCTGCTGTAACTGCTGTTTGTTTTCATTGTGGACAGATTTTTTATTCTGCTGTTTGTTTTCATTGTGGACAGATTTTTTATTCTGCTGTTTGTTTTCATTGTGGAAAGACTTGATTGATATTTTGGCAGGGTTATGTCTGCTACTGTCAATCTGAATTCATAAGTAGTTGTGACTGATCTTTCTCCAAAAATGCATATGTATTGGCATTGCTGGCTCTTTGTAGGATGCTACTTTGTGAATGTGTGCAGAATACTTCATTTGATGTCTTACAAGTGTTGTTTTTTTCACGTCAGTCCATTATGAAGAATGAAAAAAAGTGTTTAACTTTCGAGTGGACTGCTATATTGTATATTTTTGTTTGAACAAAGACTTTTCACTTGCCAAATTTTTTTTTCATCAAGTGAGTCATGAGGAAATTCTCATTTTGTGATGATGTTGGGACATATGATTATGTGACAACAGGCTTAGAAAAAACTGTTTATATTTTGCATTTGGAATAATCCGTATCATATGTTCTTCGTGTCTATGTAACTCATGATTTGTGGTGATGGAGTATGAATTTGTTTTTTTTTTAATAAACAAAACTGATTGTTTTTTTTTTTCAAACTAAGATTTTGGAATGAGATTTTGGATCTTTATGATGTTCATAAAGGCTAGTTCTATGCATTGATGGAAACTCTTGAATGATGAAAAATTGATGATTGATGGCTGAAGTTGTATATTAACTAGATATGTATGTGTATTAAAAAAAATTTTCTTGGCGAAAGTTTTTTTCACCCCGGGATGGGGGTGTCATGTGATGTAGCCTCACATGGCGACATGTGACGTTCCATCGCGTACGCCCTTATTTGTTATAAAGCATTTCCCTAGGTAGGGAAAAGAAAAGGTAAAAGAAACAATAATTTGTATGGCCTGACCAGTGTGATCGGTGTCGCTGGTGGCTATTGAAACAGTTCAGTGAATGGACCGACGTTGTCCATTGGTCAGCAACCATGGGCTGGTAATGCGAAGAGTTAGACGAGTGCTCACTGAATGTGTACTCAAAAAGAGCGCAGGAGGGAAAAATAAGGAATAGGAAGGAGATGGCTTGGGGACATTGACCGGACAGGTTGTCTGAAGAACGAGTTCCACCTTCAATTCACCATTACCAGGTGAGGTATAGACAGATGGGGAGAGAAAAAAAAGAGTTAAGAAAAGGGGAAAAAGGGAAAAGAATTTATCATTACTCAGATTTTGAAATAGATTACTTACACGGACTTCATTCGTGTTTCAGCCCTTCCCAGTGCTGTGGCAGCACCAGTTAGGCGACTGAGGCAGTCGAACAAATATTTGGGCTACAGTGCTGCGGCAGCACCTAATTGTCTCCAGGGTTGGAGAATCGAGCTGTAGAAGACAACGACTGCACCAGTCGTGAGAAAAGAAAGAATTTGTCATGTTGACCCATAATGATTTTTTAACTGTCCCCCTGATGAACTCGGTTGATACTACTATATTTTAAGCCATCTTTTGATTTTTCTTTGAAAATATATACATTGTTTCTCCAGTGAGGAGGAGAAACCGGTAAAAGATATATTTGTGAAGTATTATGTATAATGAGATGAAATTTGGTCCCAACTAGTGGATCTGTGGAATGATTGTACCTCCACTGGAGTGGAGGAACATAAGATTGAAAAGTTTGAAGTTGATTATTGTCTAGTAAATTATTCCCCGGAGAGGAGGGGGAGAAGAAGAGTTATTGTAGTGCGCCTTCTGGTTGTTTGGAGAGAGTGCGTGTGCACGGAGTGAATGCTGGGCTGAGTGTAGGCATGCATTTATGCACAGTGTGACAGTGATCAAGTGTAAGGAAACATCAACCGAAGATCCGAATCACGGTGACAGCTTTGTCACCAGTCTGAAGTCCTCTGCATGGATGTTGAGTAGACATCAAGAGACGAGGAAAGAAATAATCACAGGAACGCAATATGAACTCCCCCCCCTCTCTCTCTCTCTCTCTCTCTCTCTCTGTCTCTCTCTCCAGTGAACACGCATCTATCTGATGTGATATGGTTTAAAAGAAACGTATGACGTTGTTGTTAAAGTGAGTGGTTCATCACGCAGTGCAGGCTTCTTCATCATGAAAACGATGATCACTGATCAAACTTTTCATCCACACTATATTCTTAACAGCTTCTGAACAACAGCCGGTTGACATTCTGACTTTGATTTTTTGTAACATGTACCAAAACAATCCCCTATATAGCGTCTACACAAGATTTCATTGAACATGCTAGCGCTGATGCAGCGCAATTTGTTCCAACGCGGCAATTTGTTCCAATGGTACAAATTGCCGCACCGACTGCGGCAATTTGTTACAATTTTCTTTTGGTACATTTTACCGCACCTGTACCTGTTAAAGGAGATAGAGGTTGAAAAAATCAAGCTGGTAATATTTAGAAATTAAGATTAACACATTTGGGCCAACCGAGGAGGCATATTTTTGTGCCATCTTCCGACCACCACCGACACCTCCCGACACCCCAAACCCGACCCTCCGACACCCATCCTCGACATGGGAAGGTATATTTTTGTGCCGTCTTCCGACCACCACCGACACCTCGACACCCCAAACCCGACAACTACGTCTCTCTAGCTCTACATTACGTTGCCACTATGACCAAAATCACTATGTTACGTTATCACTACGATTTTATGTCGTTAGCACTACGTCTCAACACAACTACGATCGTTTAGCACTACGGCCGCTATCGCTACTGTCTGCCTCCATCCCCTGCCTAAAAATATTGCCCCTACTCCATTTGTTCGAAAAATACCCTTCTCCCGCCCCCCCCCCCCCCCCCCCTCTCCACCACCGTGCGTGCATGCGTGCGTGTGTGCGTTGCGTTGCGTCGCGCGTGTGTGCGTGTGTGTGTGTGTGTGTGTGTGTGTGTTGTTGTTGTTGTTGTTGTTGTTGTTGTTGTTTTGTTTTGTTTTACGTCTTTCCACATTACGTGATATTAGACGAAAGAAAAGAAAAGAAAAGAAAAAGAAGAAATCGAGAGAACTAGTAAACAGGCATTCTGGCTCACCCACCTCCGCCAGCTCCAACCGGCTGAAGCCGGTTTCGCTGTTGCTCTGGCGGGTTACCCAGAATGCCTGTTTACTAGTTCTCTAATAGTAAACACTTTACAAACATACATAATGTGTAGGATTATCTGTTTTTAACACTAATTTAGAAAACTTTTGAGACTTAAGTTTTTGCTTAATCCTTCGTTTTTCTTGATCGTTTTCAATAACATCATTTTCACGCATACATTCATCAAATGCGTCTCTGTCTTTCATGTGGAATAAAACTACAGTCTTTAATTGTTCTCTAAAGTCTTTTAAAACTGAGTTATATTTTTGACATAAAATCCACACACTTATCCTAGCATGTCTTCCACTGAAAGCCAGTTTTGACAAAGCGTTTCTTTTTTTGACTATATCCTTTTCTGCTGAACAATCATCTATAATAAATAATGTCTGAGTTCCTTCAAACTGTCTATAAAAGTGTTCTAAACACTCACTCAGTTTATTGCTAGGATCAACTAAATAGATTTCATCATCTGTCCATATAAACCTTCTGTCGTGATATGCTTTGTTCCACTTTAATGTTGGACAGAAAATTACTATATGATCAAAATTATAACGATAAACTGTTTGTAATAGGTCGAGGACAAATATTGTTTTTCCACAGCCAGTCTGTCCACAAATCAATGAACAATGAGGGGTTTTTGTCATAAAGTTTAACATCGGCATTGACACCATAGTTTTATAACAGAATTTAATTTACACCAGTTAGTGTTGTTATCATACTCTCTGTCAAAACTTGTTCAGTATAATAAAACCCTATAAGGCCCAAATGTGTAAGATTAATCCAGTTGAGTTCTGTAAGATCGTTTCTATTTAGACTAATATCAATTTTGTTGCTTGTTGTTATGACCTTAATATCCTCGCCATTGTAAAGAACGACGACAGTAACTTTAAGTTTGTCAACGTCTAAGTTTTGCCAGCTAATAAGAATTCCTTTCATAAGATTGTCACTGACGCCCAGAGCTCCATTTCTTGCCTCATCTTTTAAGACAGAAATTTTAAATATCATTGTGAACGTGTCTCCTAATTTTGTGCGTGGAATGAACTGTAATTTTGTAGAAGCTTTCTTTAAAACCGATTCTCTTCTGTGGAGGATGTACTGTTTGTCCCCAAACGGCTTTATTTCGATCTCTTTCCGACTGTTGTCCTCTGGCATAAGACTTACATGTAAAGGGCCAGAGTTTAATGCTTTTCTGAAACTTTTTTGACGGTCAAAAAATGTAAATGGGCTTAAGAATTCAAATTTTATGTCCCATTCTAAATATGGTTCTAAGTGCCATTTGTTGTCAGTTTTTCGAACTATTTTATATTCATACTGACCCGCATTATTTGCTTCTACATTGCGTAGTTGTTCTAGTTTAGGAAACCTTTTGTTGTCGTCAACCTCTTTGCGCTTATAATAACCATCTTTAGTGTACTCAAAACCATATAAAGTGCCTATCTCACCGTTTTGTTCAAAGTCCTCAACGTCTGCAAGGTCTTTTAATTCTAAAGTTACACACCTCTCAGGCGCTAATGTAACTCCCGATTCTTCTGGTCCACGTGACATTTTTTAAAACAACGTATTATTTTATTTCTAAAACAATGTGCAGGTTATCACATTTTACGACTTTTCCTGTTTTATCTGTGATCTTTATATTAAATGATCTGACCCTCCCACAAGCTAATCTTTTAAACTGTAAATTAGGGAATTGTATAATTTCATAATCGCAATATGCAGCTTTCCCTGATGGAAGAGCTCTTAAAACAGTTGAGGGCCTTCCATCATATAAGTTTTCATCAGTGCTCAGCTCGTCCAAATGAACATAGAGTAATGAATGTAATGCAAGATCGAGCGGATATTCTCCCTCATAAGTAGTTTTGTCTGATGTAACTCTAAAACTATGAATGCCTCGATTGTCAGTTGCAAAGCCTAACATTTTAGCTAGCTCTCCATCAAAATAGTAACCTACTTCTTCTTCAGGTTTGAATGCTAACATTATTTTCAAATTTGCATTGTTAAGTTTGAGAGTAATGTCGAAGTTACTCATTGCTTCTTTTAGCGAGCAAAACCCGTAATAACCATCAGGTATGGTTAACTGGCTAACTAAGTTTCCTCTTTTGTCAAATTTTTTAATCTTATTATTTTCTTTGGATTCAGTTATATTAAACCATACGACTTTGTAGAATATTTCATGGAGTGCAACCCTTCGGGTTCCGCATTCATTATCAATAGCATATTCTAAAAACGAAGGACTGTCTTGAGTTGTTATTGTTACAAACATTTTTAAAACAATTTAAAAATGAGTGCATTCAAATATACTAATGCAAAATATTCTGTTGGGCCGCACTACAATCTTAAAAATATAACAACTGATACCCTCGACATTTCTGTGACTCAGTCTGACGCCTTTCAAGTAAAGGTTAGTACTCCATTAAACAGATATCTTAACCCTCCTATTAAAAAAGACTACATCGCGAAAGTGTGGTTCAGTCATCCGATGCAGTTTTATCAGAACCAGTTAAACTTTGTTGTGTTTTGTGCATCAACTGGGTGCGGAGTGTCGTATGCTGATCATTTAAATCATCCTGATCCTTTGGTGAGGTCAGTGTATAGATTTCATTTTTATTACACCTTCAGACGTATTTTATCTGAACTGCAAGCGCCATTACCAAATGACAAAACGTTTAATCCATTCAGCAACAGAATAGATTACAAGGCTTTTGAAAGGATCTGTAACGAATTTGATATTGACCCAAAGACAGACTTTAGACAAAAGTTGGATCTTAATCATGGTTTAGGCACCCTTTATTTTTGGGGCGTGCACAGAAAGTATAACTATGATTGGAATCCTCCTTACACATCTTTCTCTTCAGGCACAACTGTTCACCTCGGGTCCATAGAGCAAGAGCATAAAACAGCGTGGACAACATTTATTTTAGACACTTCTAAGGGCCTAACTAGAGCGGGAATAGAACGAATAAACGACTCCATTCGTACTTATGTTTGGTGTTTGCTAGGTTCGCAAGCACAGGCAAGATCTAACATAACTGATCCTTCTACTGGCTTTGATGCACAAAAACAGTATTTAGCAAATTTAGAGGACGCCATTAATTCTGCAATTGATTTGCCTTCAAGTATTAAAAGGTACCAAAATGTTTTACAATTTGCAAGATCGAAAGTAGACTTTGCTGTCGGCACTGGTTTATACATGCTGCCTTCTGACCTCAGACTTCAGATAGGAACAATAATAAACTATAATAATGAAATCCTTGTTGCAGGAAATGAACAGAAGGTTGGACAAAACGACATAAATTCTGAGCCAGTAATATTACAAACAATAAAAAAACAAGATGGCCCCCCAAGAATAAGTCATCCAATCCCCGTGGCCCAAAGCCCAAAGGCCATTGAAGACGCGCGTGATGACCATGAATATGAAAAGACAGCACTTGCTTTTGGATTAACTGCCCTAGGATTACTTGGTCTTTATCTTACTAAAGAGTAACCCAACTATTAAGACAACTAATGCCCATAAGTGCTCAGCCATAAAGCCAACTACTTTACTTGCAGTAGACAAAAGCCAGCTAACGATCCCCCCTATTATACCAGGCAAAGAATCTATTGCCTTACTGGCTAATTTTTTTAGTAAGTTTGCAAGGTGATCGAGTTGTTTTTTTACCCATGATTTATCTGATGACGGAGTTGGCGGGCCTGGCGGCACTGCTCTCCCACCACCACCGCCTGTAATAGCCAACACCAGTGTACTTATTGCAAATCCTAAGGCTGTTATAACACTTGCTAATGTGACACCTTGCTCTCTAAACAGTGTTCTTATTCGTTCTGCTAACGTTGTGTCTTCATATAAAATTCTTTGGATAGTTTCTCTTATTCTGCTCACTTGAGTTCTTAATTGTTCTCGGTTAGTAGACAACACTTCTAGTCTTGCTGATCTCTCTTGTTCAAGATCTTTTAGTCTTTGTGTTATTCTTTCTTTAACACCAGGCCCTAAGTTGTGGTCATCAGCCTCAACTAGTTTTTCTTTTTCTCTTTTTATATGCTCATCTAGTTCACCCAGTTTTGCTAAATTGTTTGTTAATTCGCCTCTGATGCTTCTCAAAGCATGATTAAGGGCCGTTATTTCTCTCATAGGTAGCGGCGGATCGTGCATAGTTTTTAATGCTGTTTCTTCTGAAAAACTGGTTTCTGCTTCTATTGCTTGTATTATTTCGTCTGCTGTTTGATTTAAATCTTTAAGTTCTGTGTTTTGCATTCGGTTATCTGTTGGGAGTTCTTGTAGTGTGTTTTGAAGTTTAGCAACTGCCTCACTGTCTAATCTTCGCGGTTTAGCAATGCCAAGGCGATTTTGATCGCTAACACTGAGCCTTTGTCTAATTGTAGTCTTTGCTAAAAACTTTGATGGGTCTGGTTTAGATGTAAGCTGTACAGGTTGTCCTTGCTCGTTTTTAAAAAACAAATGGTCATCTTTTGTTTCAAAATCATTAGGGTCTATAAATTCGGGAGGTTCTTGGCCTAAACTTTGATAAAATGATTTGACCTTACTTTCTGTTAATTCACGCCGCAATGATTGTAATGGATGGGTCAAAGGAGTCATTTCACTCATGTCGTCTCCAGGATCAAAAACATCATAATCTTCTTCACCTTCAATGCCTGCCATGGTTTTAAATAATTAACTTTTTATTTTGTTTTATAAAAAAATGTCACAAGCATATGGCTCAATTCTTGACCCGCATAGAAGACTGAAAGAGCCCTTTGGCGTGAAGGGAAATAAACAGAATATTATTGTTCCAAATAATCCATCTACTATTGATTCAGATCAAATTCTTACTGTTAAATTTCCAGACCTAGGAGCTGATGAAGTAATTGTGCCGGGATCTGCACGGCTTACTTTCAAAATAGAACTTGATTCAGCAACAGACGCAAACAGGACAGTAGTCCAGAATCTGGGACGGGCAATCGTTAAGAAAATTTCTATAAAACTTGAGGGGCAAGAAATATTTTCTTTACACAATGCAGACATATTTCTAATCTATTGTGATCTATGGCTAACCGCGAATGAAAGGGCTGACCTCGCGTTTCAAGGAATCGAAAGTGATGAAGCACTAAAACACAGAATAGACGCTGAAGATGCTAAAGACGGTAACAAGCCCGAAGCTGTAAATTTTGCGTATGGAAATCGCTTTTCCATCCCCTTGGATTTTGAGTTATTAAGCGCGCATGCACCATACTTTCAAGGAGCATTAAAAGACAGATTGTCATATGAACTAACTTTTAATGAATACAAACGTGTCATTAAATCTACAGACACTGATTCCAAGTACAGCATTTTCGACATCTCGTTAGAGTTTGACATTGTTAGCAACCCTAACTTAGCAAGGCTGATTGAGCAACAATATCAGTCACGATTAGCAATATATTACGAAAGAGTGATTCATCATACTACATATCCTAAAAGCAGAGCAGACACTATATGGAATTTTAGTTTTAGCGCCGCAGCACGATCCCTTAAAGGTATTTTATTGCTGTGTGAAGATGAAGAACCATACGAAAGACAAACTGAAAAGTTTATTAATCCTAAAATAACGAAAGTACAATGTTCAATTGAGGGTAGTCCTAACCAAGTCTACGGTAGCGGGCTTAAACCTTATCATCATTTTGATGAAATAAGAAAATATTTTGGAGGCGGGAGGTCTAGAAGTCCAACAGTAGACCTTGTGTCTAAAGATCTACACCTTCACAGTGTTAGACTTGATGAATATTTAACAACGAAATACGGTTTATGGATTGACCTAAGGTCAACAGAGGATAATCAGTTGCATGGGAGTGGGAGAACAGTTAAAGACGTAATAAACATTCAAATTGATAAAGAAAAGAGAGTGTATCTAACTATTTGCAGTGGGCTAAGGATCTTAACTTTAACGGCCTTGAATTTCCTATGGCTGTAGACAAAATTGATCAGTTTGAAGAACAGAATCCTCCAATAACTGTTAATGTCTACACATGGTCTGAAGAAACCAACCTTCTGCCAATTAGAGTGTCAAAGAACAGTCCAACAATAGGCGAACCAACCAAAACTCATGTAGACTTACTCCTAATGCAAAGCCTTAATGGGTTGCACTACACGCTGATACGCACAATGAGTAGATTACTAGTGCATACTACAAAACAACATAGCAAACAAGAATTTTGTAGAAAATGTTTAACAAGAATTCCATCTGTTAAAGCAGCGAGCGAACATATAAAACATTGTATTAGCCCAGTTGACTGTGATACAGAACTAATTACGCCCGGAGAAGGCAGTAAAGTTAGTTTTAAGAACTGGAAACGGTTGCAAACTAGTCCATATGTTGTTTACGCAGACTTCGAATCACTCATTGTTCCTTATGAAGGACCAACCCCACAGAAACTTTCTAAAACAGTCTTAATGAGTAATCATCAGATTTGCTCATTTGCCTTCATCATTGTTAGGTCGGATGGCGCCCATTCAAAGCCAGAATTATACAGAGGACCAAATGCTGCAAAATACTTCTTAAAACGCATGCAGCAAGTGCGTAATGCCTGTTCTAATAATCTAAACTTATCTGAAATCATAATGACGCCTGAAGACCAACAACAGTATGACTCAGCCACTCACTGTTGGATTTGTGGGGCGGCCTTGGTTGCCACCGCAGAGAATCCAACAGTAAGAGACCATGATCACATTAGTGGAAAGTTTAGAGGAGCAGCACATAACAAATGCAATCTTCAACTAAAGTTTGAACCAAAGACATGGAAGCTGCCTATATTCTTTCACAACTTGCGAGGTTACGACTCTCACCTTATAATGCAAGCAGTAACCAGCGACTTCAGGGTGTCATGCATTGCACAGTCATCAGAAAAGTACATGTGTTTCACTTTAAATAACATGTCTTTCTACGACTCTATGCAACACATGATGGGTTCATTAGAGTCACTGGCGGGATCCTTAAAGTCCTGCCCATAACAGAACACTATTTTGACCCAACTCTTGTTAGAAAGGGCGTTTATCCTTATGAGTACATGAACAGCTGGGAAAGGTTTGACGAAGATACACTTCCGCCTAAAGGCGCGTTCTTTTCTAGTCTTAGAGGAAAGGACATCAGTGATTCTGATTACCAGCATGCTCAAGAAGCGTGGCAGAAGTTAGAGTGTAAAACGATGGGAGACTATCATGATTCCTATTTAATGGCGGATACCTGTTTGTTGGCGGACATCTTTGAAAATTACAGAAAGACCTGCATGAAACATTACAGCTTGGATCCCGCGCATTACATTTCTGCGCCCGGGATGAGCTGGGACGCTTTCTTAAAATTTACTGGTGTACAGATTGACCTGTTGTCTGACCTGCCAATGCTTCAGATGATTGAAAACGGATTGCGTGGGGGAATCAGTATGGCGTCGCACCATTACTGTAAAGCAAACAACAAATACTTGGACGACTATGATCCAAGTAAAAGGTCTAACTATCTTATGTATTTAGATGCAAACAATCTGTATGGATGGGCTATGAGTCAATCACTTCCATTACGTAACTTTAAAATGTACACAGGACTCAAAGACATTCAAAAGTTTTTAAAATGGCTACCTACTCTAGAAGCTGATCGTAAAAGAGGTCTCATTCTAGAAGTTGATTTAGAATATCCTCATGAACTCCATGATTACCATAATGACTATCCATTAGCGGCAGAAACCCTAAAAGCGTCAATGACAGAACCGCCTAAACTTGTGCCTAATCTTCGAGACAAAAAAAATTATGTCTGTCATTACAGACTTCTTCAATTTTATTTAAGACATGGTTTAAAGTTGACAGCTGTTCATCGTATAATTGCTTTTGATCAAGAACAGTTCATGAAACCATACATCATGAAGAACACTGATCTCAGAACTAAAACCACAGATGCTTCAGAAAAAGACTTTTTCAAGTTGATGAACAACAGCTGTTTTGGAAAGACTATGGAAAATCCGCACAAGCGTAAAGATGTTAGATTGGTCACCAGAGAGAACGATGCAATTAAGCTAACTTCTAAACCTAATTATCAGGACTTCAGAAGATTTCATGATCAGCTTTTTGGCATAATGATGAAAAAAAAGAAAGTCAAATTGGACAAACCTGTTTTTATTGGGTTTACTGTTTTAGAGCTGTCGAAGCTTTTGATGTTAGAATTTCTTTACGACTACTTTAAACCCTTGTATCCAGAGTCCAGAGTTCTGTACACAGATACAGATTCTTTTGTAATCGACATCCCTACTGAAGATTTTTACAAAGACATGGAATTAGAAGTAGCAAAAGAGCATGCCGGATGGTACGACACATCTGATTACCCTAAAGATTCGCCTTTGCATTCAACTGTTAACAAGAAGGTTTTAGGTAAGATGAAGGATGAATTATCTGGTGTTGTGATCAAGGAGTTTGTTGGTTTGAGGTCGAAAATGTACAGTCTTTCAAGCCAAACAAAAGTTGTTAAAAAAGCAAAGGGAATATCTCGCAGTGTTGTGCAGTCAAGCATAACCCATGACAATTACAAAGAAGCATTGTTTGGCAATAAGACTTTTCATCATGACAATTACAAGCTGCGATCTAATCTGCATGAGATTAACACAACAGTTGTAACAAAACGGTCTCTTGACCGCACTAACACAAAAAGAGTATTTGTTAATCCAGAGTTTTCATATGCAATTGGCCATTGGAGAATAGTATAATCATATGGGCTTATATTTTTCAGCAATCGCACGTTCAATTATATCATCATCTAATTTAGCAAAATTAATATTATTTATTAATGCTAGATGTGCTTTAATTTTTTTTGCCAGTTCACGATATTCATATTCCCATACCCATAAATCAAAATCAAAGCTTTGGGGTTTAAAGCGATTGTCTGGCGATTGTTCTAGCCAGGGATTGTCAATCTTCTCAAATACTTCTTTAATGATATACTGATGCTCAAATAAATCTTGCATTAATTTTAAAGACTTTCCCTTTGCCTTTTCTGCCATTTCCCTTTGAGCTTCCATTTTAAACTCAAATATATTTGCCTAAATTAAAATAGTTCTTGAAGCTTACCTATATCATCAACCAATTCAGAAAAATTTTTTCTCATGTTTGCTTGATGTGCACGAATTTTTTTTATCTTTTTAATATATTCTTGCTCCCAATCAAAATTTGAGGTTTTGTCTGGCATGACATGATCAATCGTCTTAAATGCTAGTCTAATAGCAAGATTACAATCAAATATTTCTCGTATTATTTCTAAGGACTCTTCCTTCACCATTCTTGCTTCCAGTGCCATTTTACGTAAGGATTCTTCCTTTTCCATTCTTGCCGCCATTTTAATTGAAATTAAAAAATAATTAAGCGACTGGAACTGTGTCTGGAGGGATTATCTGCAGTTCTTCTTTCACAAAAGATCTTTGAGGGGCAGGTCGTTTTGTTGTGTCAGTTTCTCGTAAATAATACACGGGCGGATTCATTTTCACAATTTTTTTAATCTCATATGGATCAACACTCCAAACTGGATCTGTTGCCCTGATGCGAGTGTCCCCTTCCGCTTCTCCCGGCGAATAAAGGTATCTCACTTTCAAACCAAATGGTAATAGTTTGCTTGATGAAGACTCTCCTTCAACAACATTTATTGTTTGTTTTCTGATTGCTTGTACTGGTTTTAGACCTTTAAATTCTTCATTATTCATTGCACGTAGAACTGAGGGCAGCCTTCTAACCCATTCTGTGTTGCGAGAATTGTCAATCAGCTCTCTGTGATACTGGTAGGAGAAAAGCCTTTCAGATAACTGTTTGTTAAAGTTTTCAACCAAACCCTGTGATCTGTGAACACCCGGAATGCCTCTTTTAATGGTAACTCTATGTTTTAACAATAATTGATTCACTTGTCCTTTAAATTCTTTCCCATCATCGACTTGAATCATGCGAGGATAAGTTAACGGGCCTCGTTGGTATATCAGCTGTATAGCGACAGCAACAGCAGAAGCACTCTTTTGTGTTAATGGTTCAGCATCTTTGTATCTTGAAGCTATATCAATGACTGTAAGTGCGTACTTAAATCTTTTTCGTCTAATCGTATCATGGGGTAAATATAAAAGATCCATTTGATGGGTGTCGTTTGGAGTTATATTCACAAAGTGTGGTCTTTGTATTTGTTTAGGCGCAGGTAAATAAATTTGCCAAATCGCTTGTTTAGATAACCATTCTTTTGCTGTTTGTTCACTGACTCCAGCTGCTTGGCTTAGCTTTTTAATTGCTGTTATTCCCTTCCAATATCCTTTTGGCGAATAATAGATCTTGTTCATTTTTTATTCAGCCAATATTATGCGCAACAAAATACACAACGGTCATGCCAAAAGCAATAAACAATATTTCTTGCATCTTTTGTTTTTCTGATGGTTGATAGTAATCGCTAAATTTTGGTGGGGGCAATGTCTCGATTGGCTTGCCTGTTACAAGATAATATTCTTTTATTGCTTGATCAACATCTTTAAATGTGTAAGCTGCATGCCCCTGTTTTTTCAGTTCATCGTTAATAAAATCTAACTGCTCAATTCTCTGCTTTTCATACGCAGCTTGTGCTGCGGCTAGTTGCTCCATAGCTTTGTTATGTCTTTTCCTCTCGCCGTCATCCCGTAGTTTACTAAACGCGTAATTACTTCCACTAAAAGCAAGCGCATTCACCACAGCGCCGCCTATCATCATCACGAGTGAAGCCATTTTTATAAATGTATTTTTTAATTTTACATATTAATACTGTCTGGAATTATTCCTTGCTTAACTAGAAAATCTTTCGTAGCAAATGAAGCTGTAATAACAGCAATCAGCTTTGCTGAGTCTTCAAAGCCTAGTTTGCCAAGATCTGCTGGTTTTATTTTTAACAGGCTTTTACCAAGCATTGTGTATCCTACACTTAGGCCTCCAATAACAGCAGAATGGTATACGAGGTTAGTAATAGTTTTTTCGGTGCTCATTTTTAAAAAATAAAATAATATTTATTTATTAATAAAACATGAACTGCGATGATCTACTAAACGTTCCTGAACTTATGATTACAAATGATCAAGTTGATGACCAAGCTATTATGCCTAAAAAGGAAAGGCTGTATTCTTTGGCGGCGTGTGGAAAAACAAAACAGTACCTTGGAAATGAATTCAGCATAGAACAGATACAACAGATGTCGCCACAAGACATTGTAAAGTATCACAACAGGTATGAAGCGCAACTGGGGTCAAGAATGGTAAAAAGTGTTGGGCAAACGGCTCTTAGTTTGTACACTAAACTAGTTAGTAGATTTGCTCCCATTGATTCTGAACAAGATTTTATGTATGATTTAACACAGGATCCCGTTTTAACAAAGTCATTAGAGTCTCTAGGATGTGATCTGTATTACAGATTTGGAACATTGTTATCGCCATTAATCATGGGATTAATTACTTTTAATCATATAGATTTTGTTTCCCTTCAAAATGACCGAGCCAGAAAATCAGCAGAAAACATTGATGGAGAAAGTGACCAGTAAAAAGCCTCCTCATCCTGGGCGCGTTGCAGCAGGAAAAAAATTAGCAGAGTGGAACAAACAAAAAAAATTAATGTTGCAATCACAGAATATAACTCATAATGAAAACATAACACCGCCAACGCCAACAGTGTTGCCACAGCCAGCTGTAAATACACAAGTTGATTCAAGACCTACGACGCCAAAGTCGTCATGGATTATTTGGATTAAAAGAGTTAGCATTTTTGGCGTCATTGCTGTTGGTGGGGGTGGTTATTACGTTTATAAAACATATAAACAACGCCAGCAAAAACCAAAGCAGTCAAAAAAATCTCAACCACTAAATACAGAAGCCAAACAAAAAAGCATGCCAGAACCGCCAACAACAAAAGATCATTTTGATCCATTTCAGATGGAATAATATTTCAAGAACTTAATAAATAATTATAAATTGACTTAAATAAGAACTTGGTTGTACATAGAGGATGACTTAAGTAAAAACTTAAAGTAACTTAAGTTAAGAACTTGAGGTAACTTGATTAAAAACTTAAGGTAACTTGATTAAGAACTAGATTAAGAACTTGGGGTAACTTGATTAAGAACTTGGGGTGACTTAATTAAGGACTTGGGGTAACTTAATTAAGGACTTGGGGTGACTTAATTAAGAACTTAATTAAGGACTTGGGGTGACTTAATTAAGGACTTGGGGTGACTTAATTAAGGACTTGGGGTGACTTAATTAAGGACTTGGGGCGAAAAGTGGAACTGGTAGGACCACTTCTCATTTGATATGTCAGCCACTTGCTTTGTGACTGAACAGGATGTGCGTGGGCGCTGTGCAGTGATCGTTGTCGGGCTGGCCTGCAACTACTAGTTAAGCGCGATGAAGAACAGAGAAAGAGGCAGCTCACGCTATAGCAAAGAACGTGTTAGCGCACGCCCGCTGTGCGGACAGACCTATCATTTGGTGAATAGTTGACCGACCTTCCCTGACTGACTCAACACTTTAAACATTGCTGTTGTGTGCGCGCTGCTGTGTGTGTGTGTGTGTAAAATAGTGTAGTAAAAATGTGTAGTCATTTGAAGTACTCCCTTCGTTGGATTAATAAACTAAGAAAGACGACAGAACTCTTTGAAAAATATCCGGAACTCGCAAATCTGACAATTTCTATTACACAAGCCATCGCGTTGACGCCAAAGATACATGCTGCTCTAAAAACCCACGCCGGTGTGGCAGCTGACTGGATGTGAAGAAGGTATGTACATTGTCAACTAACTGACTGTGTGCTGTGTTCTGTGTAAACAAAGGCCTCTTGTCTGTGTTAAGTCGTAAACCCCACACACCAACAAACCGACACGCACACTGAAAACGGCGAAGTGGTGGCTTCCCATTCGAGAATGTTCAAGAACATTTGCTGATGCAATAATGTTGCAAGTTCACCTGGCCAAAGCGCGCCGCGAGCCCGGTGAGAGAAGAAACGCAGTAGGCGCGCGAGGCGTGTTTTATTGATTTTTAGGTCAGAACATAGGGAGACACACAGTTTGTAAACAGGACGCTCGGCCTGCTGACTTACTGCGTCGTTATAATTGTGTTGTCTTGGTCTTGCAAAAAGCTGACAGTCAACCGACTGGTAGTACAGACTGTTTGGGGGAACGCAGACACTATTTATTATAGATGACTGTTCGGCAGAAAGAGACATAGTTAAAAAGAGAAAATCTTTGTCGAAACTGGCTTTCAGTGGAAGACATGCTGGGATAAGTGTGTGGATTTTATGTCAGAAATATAACTCAGTTTTAAAAGACTTTAGAGAGCAATTAAAGACTGTAGTTTTATTTCACATGAAAGATAGAGACGCATTTGATGAATGTATGCGTGAAAATGATGTTATTGGAGACGATCAAGAAAAACGAAGGATTAAGCAAAAACTAAAGTCTCAAAAGTTTTCTAAATTAGTGTTAAAAACAGATAATCCTACACATTATGTATGTTTGTAAAGTGTTTACTATTAGAGAACTAGTAAACAGGCATTCTGGGTAAGCCGGCGGAGCAACAGCGAAACCGGCTTCAGCCGGTTGGAGCTGGCGGAGGTGGGTGAGCCAGAATGCCTGTTTACTAGTTCTCTAATCGGGGCCGGGAAAAAAGGTTTACACAACGAGTCAAAAGAATTAACTTATCTACAGCTAAAACACAAAAATAGAAAATCCACTTAATCAAAGATTAAAAACAAACAAACAAACACACAAGCAAACAAACAAACAAACAAACAGACATTATAACTCTTCTGTCTCATCTCAACACTGACTGTTATCTATTGTAAGTATTTGCTAAATGGACTTTTACTTAAGTGCAAAAAGAAAAGCAATGTTTCACTTGCTGACAGGAAAACATTTTGAATAGGCTGTGTGTGTGTGTGTGTGTGTGTGTGTGTGTGTGTGTGTGTGTGTGTGGTGTGTGTGTGTGTGTGTGTGTGTGTGTGTGTGTGTGTGTGTGTGTGTGTGTGACCTGAGGGCAGAAGAAAGCAAACAGTTTCTTAAAGTTAACAGTTTACTGTGATGGTTGTGAAATTAGCGTGATGAGCTTTCGCGTTTCTTTTGGACACAAGTGTGTACAGATTGTTGATTCAATTATGATTTTGCGATGTTGATAAGTCGTCACGCACTCACGCGCGCGCGCGCACGCACACACACACACACACACACACACACACACACACACACACACACACACACACAAAGATTTTAATCCTGCGACCCCTTTTGGGCCATGGAGGACTTGAAACAAATCAAACAAATAGAAATGAAACAAATCAAACATCAAAATTTTCCCTATAATTAACATACCGAATGTAATGTTACACAACTTTACTAAGTTTCAAAAACTTCGCTAAGTTTAGCAACACTTTCTTACTACCACAAAGCAAACGACAATAGTTAAATACGGACTTTGTATATGTAAATTTTCTAGGTATAAACTGATTTCTAATGTCGTTATATTTGTTACATTTCATTACAAAATGAAATTCATCACCAAGTCATTCTGGTCACAGTCCCGACAGAATCGTTCATCGTGAGGTATTCCAAATCGTCTGCCAATTTCTATCATGAGTTTATGATTGCCACAGCGAAACCGAATCAGTGGGTATATATAAACATCAGGTAACATCTTAATATATTTTTCACGGCGAAACTCTGTTTTAAAATTTCTGTAAAATAAACACTTATTACTAGATTCTAAAGCATCATTCCATGCACGTTTGTAAATGTCTTCTAATGAACTACGAACATTTCTACAGAGACTGTGAACAGACGAAAACTTTTGTCTCCCACACACAGTCGAATCCTGTTTCTATTAGGATATCCCGTATACACATCAACCACCTGGATGTAAAACCCTGATTTCTGTATAAATCATATAATACCTGATACAATCTAGATGAATATTTGTTTGTTTGTGGAGAAAGTAAGGATGACCAGAATTTTATCATTCGTGCATGTACTTGAACTGACACAGGATACATTCCTAGTTCTCCATATATCAATTCTGTTTTGGTAGAACGATTTAAATGAAAAAGATGCTTAAAGAGGTGTGTGCACACACACACACACACACACACACACACACACACACACACACACACACACACACACACATCACCACCACCACCACCATCATCATCATCATCATCATCATCATCATCATCATCATCATCCCTTGGCAAACGGACAAACGCAGAAAAAAAGCTTATTTTGATTCTGTTTTTAATTTTCTAAAATGAATCTGCTCAGCAAAAGAGAACCAAATAAGCTCAATGTCAAACTCATTAAAAAAAAAACTTATGTTACGGTTTCATTATTCTGAAATGTTTATAAAATTGAACAATTTCTTCGAAAAACAGAGGAAGGTTTCATCATCCAAAAACGCTTGTGTCAAACTCACAACAATTACATAACTTTCCTGTAATGATTTTGTCAAATTAATCAGAAGTTTGTGAACAAAATCTTAAGCGTTCCAGTATGCTTAACCCGTTTTGTCAAAATAAGAAAAATACTCAATGTTTATGTTTCATTCTTCTGAAACTATGAAGTACAAGAAGAAGAAGTAGAAATGTACAAGTTTGATTATCATGAAACGGTTTGTCAAACACTCAATTCTGTGAGAGAATAAAATGGCTGCATGCACACAGACAATTATCATTTCACCACGCTTATTGGTATACAATGAAAATGTCAAAGCTCAATTGTGTCTTCGATACCAAAAACACTACTCAATGAAAAAACAACCAAAATACAATGTTTACGTTTAATCCTTCTCAAACTATCAAGTCAAAAATACAAGGAGAAGAAGTAGAAATGTACAAGTCTGATCATCATGAAACGGTGTCAAAGTTCAATTGCGTCTTCGATACCAAACTTCTCTAAGCTCAAAATTTCGGATGAAGTCTTGCTGAAGGAACAGCCAGGCATCCCACCATCGGGGATTGTTGACGACTCTCCTAATGGCAATAGCAAGGCCACTGCCTTGGCCTGCTGCCATGTAGAGACGCCTGACACTAACCGGTCGAGGGATGTGTTCCAGGACATATTCAGCAATATGGAAGGAAGGAAGTGGAACAGCTTGGATGACTGTGTGCCAGAAAGTGTTTACGCGCTGCAATGTAAAGCGACAACTTGGGTCAATTGTACAAAAGAAAATTGGAACAAATTGCGCTGCATCATTGCGCACCTGTCAACACTTCAGCAGACCTGCCTACCCCCTGTACACCGAATGAGTAGTTTCCAGGCCAAAATGAGTAGTTTTACAGCAAAATGAGTTGTTCGCACATAATTTTTTTCCTATCGACATTTCACATTGGGCCATGTGTTTTGCTTGCTTATGTTGTTTCTGTGTGTGTGTGTGTGTGTGTGTGTGTGTGTGTGTGTGTGTGTGTGTGTGTAGGTGTTGTGTGACATCGTGTGCATGTATGGAAGATTGCGTGTGAATGCCAGTGAGCGTGCATATCAATATAAATAGTGTGTGTGTGTGTGTGTGTGTGTGTGTGTGTGTGTGTGTACATATGTGTGTGCGCGCGCGCATGCACGCACCCATCTGTGTGTGGGTGGGTGGGGTACGGGGTGGGATGAGAGAGAGTGTGTGTGTGTGTGTGTGTGTGTGTGTGTGTGTGTGTGTGTGTGTGTGAGAGAGAGAGAGAGAGAGAGAGAGAGAGAGAGAGAGAGAGAGAGAGAGAGATTTAAATGAGAAATTACATCATCTCGAAAGATTTGGAATTTTACTGATCATGATAGACAATGAAACCAATGCCTTTGCTAAGTAACAGCTCAGAAATTTATACTTCTCGAAATGCATGTTGACCTGTGCCTACTAGAAATCAGTACTGAACTCACATGTGTTACTATAGTAATAATAGAGAAGCAACTGTAAAAATGTTCGCAATGTTTGAAGTAATTAAACATGCACATTCACTTGATATTCATGAATTCTGGACACATGGGTACAGAGATCCTCACTTCACAAAAATGCAATCGAACAAGAAAAATGTCAAAATACTCTCCTGCTTCAGATGTAGTATTCATCATGAAACACAAAAATATTCAAAAAGGTTCACCAGGAAAAAAAAAACAACTCAAGTCTTGTCTTACCACTCTTCCTACGTACACAGGAGAACACCCTTTCACAATGGGCACTTCCATGTGGAATGCTGAGTATTCCTCTCATCACAAGAGAGTTCCTGAAGACCCACATCATCTTTTAAACAAGTACATTTTTGTTGTTGTTTTTTCAGGCAGTTGGTTTGACAGATCTGCACATGATTGTCACCAGAACCGTTCCATTCCTCTTCTCAGCTTGTGAATCTTGGGTTCTGCTGACCGAAAAGTCATAACATTGGCATTATCACACCCTAGGCTCAAACAGCTTTCTCATGGAATTCTATGGGTCTGGAACTCAGTATTAATCAGGTCAAAGATGTTTCAACCTGTGCCTGATCCTTGGCAAACCGGGACACTCAACAGCTCGGATGTCACAAGGCCACTGTGTGAGCTGCTGCACCTGATAACTAAGGAAAACTGGAATGAATCTGTGTCGTTGGAGCCATCTGTGGAGACTTTGTATGGCCCTGACTTCATTCTGTTTCGGAGATCGCTGGAGGCTTGAGCTGCCATCTCCTTAATGACGGCTGTTGTCTTACTCCTGAAGCACTGGAGTCTTGGGGCAATTGTGAAGTCAGGAAACACAGATTTCGTGGCTGTTGTCTAGGTGTCTGGTGTGGCGATGAGTAAATTGCAATCAGCAATGATCTGGCAAATGACTGTTCCTGGTCAGCGCTCAAAGTTCTTTTTCTTATCAGTGCTCTGGCTGGTTGTCACAAACACACTCAATTTGCTTTGCTTTCTAACTCCCTCAGCGAACTGTTTATGTGACGCACTCTGAGCATGCTGCTTGCAGCCAAAAATGCCACTGCTCCGGACAGAAAAAATCATGTTTGCACAGAGTTCAGTGCGCGAAATGTTTCCCTTTCCTAACGCTATGATGAATGGAAATTGTTCCTGATGGCGTGGCAGAAACGTCTGTGATGCAGTCTTGGCCTTCTTCACAATGTTTTTTTTTTTAGCTGCATTAGAATCTTCTGAATCCAGAATTTCATCATCGGAGTCGTGTATCCGTTTCGTCGGCTCAGTTCCCGCCATTTTGGTAGAATGAAGTCGGCTGCATTCCGTATTACTGTCACACTTTGCCTATCTGCCCGCTTGGATTAAGTAAAGGCAAGAAAGCAACAGCCCGCGCGGGCGGGCGTTTTTCTGAACGCATTCTCAGCTCGCACTCGACAGGTTTAATTAAAAGGTGGTTAGGACTTTGTCCCTCACTTCACGAGCGCTGCTTTCGTGTATATTTTCATCAGTTAGAAAAGTACGTAGTCAGCCAAATCTAAATTATCAAGTTGCATTCCAAAATACGTAGCTACGTAGTCTGGCAAAAAAATGCGTAGTTTTCTATGGTCAAAACGTAGTGTAGGCAGGTCTGCTTCAGTCCATTCAGAAAATGGTACATCGGTGTATTAAGGTAGTTATCTGAACCCAATGCATCAAGTGCTATCCGCCCCATCAGTAAGCCAGCAAGACGCTCCGCAGTGCCCACACATCCAACAACGTTCAACGGATCTGCCCTTTGATCCGGATCCGCAACACGTCCCAAAAAAAATTTTTTTTTAATCAAGAAGATGAAGATGACGAAGAAGAATGAGAAAGAAAGAAAGAAGCAAAGGAAGAAGAAAGCGCGACTTTCTTGTGACATGGAGGAAAAAGAATCAGTCAGTCGAGATGCTTTCTCTTCTTGGCTAATTTCTGTTTTTAACCAGTCAGCAAGTCAATTTATGGTCGATGTTTTTCCCATCTTAGTAGGTAATAATGGGTACAGACTAAAAGAGTTACCCCCCCCCCCCCCCCACCCCCGTTTTGACATTTCGTATTTTCATATAGTATTTGAAAAACTACAAAGTTTAAACTCCATGAAAAGTATGACTTCATAGACTAGTTATTTCGTAAACATTATAGACTAGTTAATTCGTACACATCACGGACTAGTTAATTCGTAAACATCACAGGCTACTTAATTCGTACACAACACAGACTAGGCAATTCATAAACAATCACTTTACAGTGTTCACGTCCGGTGGTCCAATGACAATCATCTTGCTGAACAGGTCGCCGTCTGACACGGCCCAACACTGTCCTTCGGCCACGGTCAATCATCCCTTAACATCTTGCCGCAGTTTAAGCGTGATCTTGCGACCAGCCAGCCAGACCAACAGACGGGGTTGAACACTTAACTTTGCTGATGGAGGTCATCAGAAGATAGCACCTTCCTCCTAACAACCTAGACAAGCGTGTACATTTGTATACATCTCATGTCTACATGTCACACACCACACACACACACACACACACACACACACACACCACACACGCACACACACACACACACACACACACACACACGCACACACACACACACACACACACACACACAGACAGAGGGAGGAAGAGAGAGAGAGAGAGACGGTAAGGTAAGGTAATGTTGCTTATAGCCCAGCCGACCGCAGAGGTACCTGGTACTTGTGCTTGGTTTACTGCGTTGATATTTGTGATTAGCCAGCTGTATTTGAATAGTTGCATTGTCATTTATGACAGGCTACACCACATGATGTTAAACGTGTCAACCACCGACAGCTACACCGGTAGCACAGGACTTAAGCCTCTAAGCCTATCCCTCAATCTGGCTGTCATTTTCCACACCCAAGGCAAGAAATCTGGTCCTTTGCGATACACTGAAATGAAAAGCTTCGAGGAAAAATAACAGCGAGTTTAAAAGTGAGAATCCTTTAGAGTCCTTCACAGCTGAAGTCCTGCGCATTCACAGACAGAGAAGGCATTACTAAGCACCATCAAAGTGATTCAGTCGCTGTACAGAGTCTCTACATTTACGTAATCCGACAGCAACCTGACTGTGATGAACTGCTGCAAGAAGTAGTAAGCGTAGAAATAAAATACAGCAGAAGCATTTTACCCTTGTGGGCTCCCATTTTCACTGAGGACCCGTTCCAACGGGGCCATGTTTGCCTTCCGGCATTCTACGGCACGCCTTCTGCTGACCTGCCCCTCATGGTATAGGCAAGGAAGATAGCTGAAGTCACGGTTCGCCCACAACTAGTGGTTCGCCTGCACGCATGCCGTTTTCTTCCCAAATTTACTCCACAGCGGCGCCCGCTGGATGGTCATGCATAAATTTGCAGACCATATTTACAGTTATAACGCCCAACTATTAAAATACACTAAAACAGCACTATCACGACTGTGTTGTGTGTGTGTGTGTGTGTGTGTGTGTGTGTGTGTGTGTGTGTGTGTACGTGTGTGTATGTGTGTGTGTGTGTGTGTGTGTACGTGTGTGTATGTGTGTGTGTGTGTGTGTGTGTGTGTGTGTACGTGTGTGTGTGTGTGTGTGTGTGTGTGTGTAGGGGAGGAGGGGGCATTACCGAGTTACAGACAGGGAGATAAAAACTGGCAGTGGGGAAAGAGGGAGAAGAAAATTGGTAGTAAGAAAACGGCCCAATAGCAACAGGGAGATATGTATTGTTAGAAGGGGAAAACAAGACCCAGTTGTAAATAGGGAAATGTATTTTTAAAGGGAAAAACATGGCCCAGTTGTAAACAGGAAGATAAGTAAGTTGTAGATAGGAAGATAAGTATTGTTAGTTGGGAAAAAATATGCCCCTGTCGTAGGTAAGGAGATATGTCTTGTTGTTAGTAGGGGAAGACAAATCTCAGTTGTAGATATGGAGATATGTATCATTTGCAGAGGGAAACACAGCCCAGTTGTACATAGGGAGATATGTATTTAAGTGCTGGACAACATGACCCAGTTGTAGATAGGGAGATATGCGTTATTTGCAGGGGGAAACACAGCCCAGTTGTAGATAGGGAAATACGTACTGTTGGTAGTGGAAAACATGACCTAGTTATAAATACGGAAATAGGTATTGTTAGTAGGGAAAAACATGGCCCAGTTATGTAAATAGGGAGATATGTATTGTTAGTAAGGAAAAACATGGCCCAGGGGTAAATAGGGAGATACGTATTGTTAGTAGGGAAAAACACGGCCCAGGGGTAAATAGGGAGATACGTATTTTTAGTAAGGAAAAACATGGCCTAGTTATAGATAGGGAGATACGTATTGTTAGTAGGGAAAAACATGGCTCAGTTGTAAATAGGGAGATACATATTGTTAGTAGGGAAAAACGTGGCCCAGTTGTAAATAGGGAGTACGTATTGTTGGTAGGGAAAAACATGGCCCAGTTGTGAATAACGTATTGTTAGAAAGGAAAAACATGGCCCAGTTGTAGAATGGGAGAGGCAGTGAGAAAAAAAATGTCCAGTTGCAGGTATGGAAATAAACATATAGAAGGAAAATGATTCAGTTGCAGGTACGGAAAGAAGTATAAGCAGTGAGCAAAAAAAAAAAAAAAAAAAAAAAAAAAAAAAAAAAAAAAAAAAAAGCTCCGTAGCAGACAGGGAGATCAGTATTTACAGTGAGGAAGAAACTGGTCCAGTCGGTGGTAGTGAGAGTAGTGTATTGGCAGTGGGCAAGAAAAAGATGGGATCGATGAGGAAAGCAGAAGAGATTAAGTTACAGCTGGAGACGGGATGGGAAAGTGGGGAAGGAGAAATGTGTGAGAAGCGAACAATACGCACAGGTACTTGTGGGGAGGGAGCGGATTTCGTCCTCATTTTTCCGGACAAGCACATGCATACGTGCACATACACCACAGAGAGTGAGAGAGAGAGTGAGAGAGGGGGGGGGGTGAGATCAGGGGTAGGAGAGACGGCAAAAAGGTAAGTTAGTCCTGCCCCTTGAAAACACAGGTACTGTGGGGTAGACCTGGAGTTTATGTAGGTCAAGTGCACATGATCAGAACATTGGTCAGCTTCTCAATTAAGATATGAACAGCCCATGTTTGTCTAACATGCTTGCTTTTTTGTCCTTTTAATCATGTAATTTTCAAAAAACATTTTCCTTCACATGAACTGTTTCTCTCTCTCTCTCTCTCTCTCTCTCTCTCTGTGTGTGTGTGTGTGTGTGTGTGTGTGTGTGTGTGTGTGTGTGTGTGTCTCACACACACACACACACACACACACACACACCACTCAGAGAGAGAGAGAGAGAGAGAGAGAGGGAGGGAGGGAGGGGAGGGAGGGAGAATGACGTAATGCGATTTACCTGTAATGTATGTTTTGTGAAACTTACTGGGCCTGCACCGAGTCCGACGTGGTACATCGGAAAGCACTGGCTGAGCGGCGTCCCGGTGAACTGCACGTTAGTGGCACTCCCTTCCCCCTCCACCCCGTCTCCTCTTTCCCTCACCTCCAGTGGAGGACGACCCCATTTGACCCGCAGACACCAACCGCCAGGCCTGGGGAAGGTCACCGTGCAGCCCCAACATGTAGTTTATTTTCAGCCTGCAAGACGATCCTGTTATGTGGTTACCGTGACTCGTGCCGCTGAGCAGGGCGCCCAAATCTGGGTGACGTTCTCGGCCCTGAGCTACACTAGGCAATGTGCGTGCCGTTGTACGGCTTTCACATAGACCGGCGCGCGCGCGCGCGCGCGCGTGGTGTGTGTGTGTGTGTGTGTGTGTGTGTGTGTGTGTGTGTATGTGCGCGCGCGTGCTCTCTCTCTCTCTCTCTCTCTCTCTCTCTCTCTCTCTCTCTCTCTCTCCATCCCCACTTTCCTATCCCGTCTGTTTGTGTGTGTGTGTGTGTGTGTGTGTGTGTGTGTGTGTGTGTGTGCGTGCGTGCGTGCGTGCGTGCGCGCACGTGTCCGCGCGCGTGCTCTCTCTTTCTCTCTCACACAGCATGCTGTAGTACCTACTTGGCGGAGGACCAGATGTAAAAAAGCGCCTCAGTGCTGATCTATTATCCTCGTAAATAAAGAATTTTATCTTATCTTAACACACACACACACACACACACACACACACACACACACACACACACACACTGCCAAAGAAGTGGTATGACTGGAGAGTCATGAAGGCCCATGACAGACCGTTTTGAGGCTTAGCGGCGAGATAGAAGACTTAGAAAGGAAATGCTTTCCAACATTCAAAACAATTTGTGATCAACAACATTTCTTTAGATAGGAAAGCAAAATCAAACAGCAGATGAAAAGACCACGCTCAAACAATGGCCTGACTGGGTTAGTTGTTTGTCGAGTGTTTTGACATTCCGCTTGCCGACAGTCTGGTCAGTCTGGCGGGTTTCCAATAAAATTAGTTCTACTGAGCCAAGATGGCACCCCAACCCAACATTCTAGCTTATCAGCTCCTGACAACCAACACCTGGAAAGCCTATTTCAAAATCCTTGATTCAGGAATCCGTTCTAATAGCGTTCAAGTGTTTTCTGCATCTATCTCAATTCATTTCAATTGTCCGGAAAACTGAAGACGAAATCCACTCCCTCCCCACAAGTACCTGTGCGTTAGTGTTCGCTTCTAACACATTTCCCCATCCCCACTTTCCTATCTCGTCTCAAACTGTAACTCAATCCCTTCTTCTTTCCTCACTGATCCCATCTTTTTCTTGCCCATTGCCAACACGCGCCATCTCACTGCCAGCGGCTGGACCCGTTTCTTCCTCACTGTTCATTTATTCATTTCAATGGCTGTCCACTTCATATTAAAGTTTTGTGTCTGTTCCTCTCCCTCTCTCCCCTCCCCATCCCAAGCCCCAACCAAGTTTTGTTCTTTTCATTCAGCTTCAAGAGTCGCCAATACCCCACCATCTTGTCGCATCAGCCGAGGCTTAATTATTGGCTCCATTCCTTAGAAAGAAACAACAACAACAACAACAACAACAACAACAACAACACACACACACACACACACACACAGGAGATCGTTTCCAATAGAATGTCTATGAATATTCACTAGATATGTCAAGCCGACGGAAAGAATTAGCGATACAAATATCATTTTCAGTGTACACAGTGAGATCACTGCTCGTCAATACAAACAATGGAGTCAACATCATCGGCGGTCTATTCTGGTTAATATTTTCCAATACTCATTCTCCCTGTCCATTACACTATGCAGTATTCATTATCCGCTCACCTCACTTCTCCTCTCTCTCTCTCTCTCTCTCTCTCTCTCTCTCTCTCTCTCGTGTGTGTGTGTGTGTGTGTGTGTGTGTGTGTGTGTGTGTGTGTGTGTGTGTTCTTCACGATCATACATCAGATACACTACACCATAATTTATTGTTGCAACTCTGCAGGGAAAACCTAGCAACAGGGGCACTAACAAAAATGTTAGAGTTATCGTGATCCATTCGATTTCTTTTTAAATGGTTTACTTCTTTGCGCTAACAACAGTCCCACTGATCAACACCAACATTTTTAAAAAGTAGGAAAACATACCAGACAAGTAATAAAGTATGACAAATCAAGAAATACAGTAGAATAAATCAATACATAACAAACTAAATGAATAGATCATGTATAGATATATGCATGCTTGTGCATCTATTTAAGAAGGGGGTGGGGGAAAAAAGAAAAAAAAAAGGGGGGGGGGGGAGATTGCAAGAGAGCCATCTGCATAAACAACTGCATAAAAGTACTAAAAAAAAAAAAGGGGGGGGGGGGCAAAAAGCCTGGAAGTAGAATGAATAAAAATGAATAAATTACTAAACAAAGCAAATCGATAAATAGGAGAAAGAGTTGCTAACCCTACTCAGTGTCTCTTATAGCTCTATAGTCACGACTAACCATACGCAGTTATTCTTAAATGGGGCGAAGAAGGGGTGGTGCCGCAAATAACGTTGTCATATGACATTCAACAGCATTGAGCAGATTGCAATCTTAATAGGCAGGTCCACTAAACAATGAGATACAAATACATATAATTCTGGAGGGGTAGGGAGGGTTTGATAAAAGAAAACAGTAGGCTCAAGGGATGGATGATGGAAACAAAAGACTAAGTGTGTCGCAAAGAAGCATACAAAACACTGCTATCAGGGGCCTATTGGTTTGTGCATTTTGGCCTGCTGTCTGTAACGCCCGAAGAAGACACAACTACGCAGTAAGCTGCTGGGAACGGGAGGTAACCAATACAGAACTTCCTTCCTCGTTGGAAATTTGGCGGAGTAATTCGATCGATAAGTGTGTGTTTTTATACTTACATTAAAAAACGGAGTTTGCATATTATAAATTAATATTTTAGTTTATCAAAGCACCAACAGTCTCAAATGTGTGTGTGTGTGTGTGTGTGTGTGTGTGTGTGTGTGTGTGTTTGTGTGTGTGCGCGCGTGCGTGCGTGCGTGCGTGCGTGCTTGCGTGCGTGCATGAATGCGCGCACGCGCTCGCGCACGTGTGTGTGTGTGTGTCGAATTTTTTTTCTTCTTAAAAAAAAAAGGAAAAGAAAATTACGAACACTCGCACAACCAGACGTGGTGTCACGATGAAAGTTATTGTTCAGCAGATTTACAAAGGACACGCGCACGCGCTCAAACGCAATCGCACGCGTGCAAACACACACACACACACACACACACACACACACACACACACACACACACACACACACACATTCTAGCCATTCCCACATTTCTACATAAAGCTCCTTAACTGCAAGGAAAAGGAAATTGTCGTCCAATACGTCATCCCCCCACCCCCATATTATTATTCTTTTTATAAGATACATCCACTTACAGAATCTTAATTAAGTACACTTCGTGTTTGTAGGTGGGGATAGAGCACACCAGACACACGGAGTGGAAAGGGATGGAGGAGGCGACGACCTGTCCAACACAGGGACATACAGACAGAGAAAGTAGGTGCCGTCAGACGGAAAATTCAGGGATGATAGAGCAGACAAGGGGTGGGGTGAGGAGATCACACATGGGGGTGGGGGGGGGGGGGGTTACAGAGAGAGGCACAAAACAGAGACGTCAGAGAGAGAGAGAGAGAGAGAGAGAGAGAGAGAGAGAGAATGACAATGACAAATATTTTATTGTCCATTCAGCAATTAAGCCCTTTAGACACGGGTGGGGGGGGGGGGGGGCATGTTTGAACATAACTCAGTAAAATCCGTCGCTCATTTCACCCTTCCCTTCTTCCTCCCGCCACCCCTCCTCGCCCGCAACTCGTTCCAACAGCATCCTCCCTCCCACCCCCCACCCCCCGGTCCCCTCCCCCCTCCCCAGCTCCAATGCCCGCTCCCGTTTCCTCTTTCACACACTTACGCACATACAGGCACACGACGGCGGATCATCTTGACAAACATTTGACATTAAATATACCACCAGTTGTTTTTTTCCATTGTCTTTTTTTTTTTCTAATGTTCATAGCTTTTGATATGAATTTTGCTAGATCTATTATCACGTTTTCATTGTTGCTCGACAAAAAATTTGCAATACGATTCTGGTCAGTAATTTACGAAGGTGAGTCAAGTACGGTACGTTGCTTTCGGATAGCCTATCTTCGTTTGCTGTGCTACTAGTAGAATAAGAAATGAACTTCGTTTTTGGTTTCTTTTTCACATGACTGACATTTACCATCAGCCTGTTTTTCATCATGAAACCATCGCTTGCAGTTATTAAGCCCACTAACCATTAGTTGAAATCTTATAAATTTATCTCTGTGCCATTTATTTGTAATCAAAGACAAGTATCTTTCTGGGTGGAAAATGTTGTTAAAAGAATAAAACCATTAATGTCTGTCATTGTCTTCTGAAACTGAATACCAGTTTTGCATATTACACGAAATAAGTCTGTCTTTAAATTCAGCAAGAAAACTATATTCCTTTCCAGCTCCTTTAAGCATCCACACTACACCAAATCCATTTTCACACCAGCCGCCGTGGCGAAGTGGTTAGCGTCGCGGACTCCCGGCTGGGAGGTCGTGGGTTCGAATCCCATCAGAGTCATGTGGGTTTTTCTGCCCCGACCAGCTCCTACTCAGAGCTGAGTTGCTGCGGACTTAGTTGGGAAGACTGGGACCTCACAGTCGAGTCTCATCCACTTAATGGATGCGTTTCTGCGAGTGTTGCTCAAATTCCCTGACCAACACTGCAGGTGCCTGTATCTCTGGGGCCTGGTTGACGCCGGGATATATTATGAAAGGAGCGTTGAGTACAGCCCTGTCATGTAGTCTCAGACCGAAATGGAAATCCGTAGCATCATCTTAATCATCCTCATTCTCATCGATCAGCATTAAAAAAAAAAAAAAAGTTTCAAATTCTGTGGCCCTTCATTCCCTGCTCTCATGGTGACCTCAATTTCGATGTCCTCTCCATGTCTGTGGCCTTGGTTTGGTTCCGTCGGGGTCACTGATATCGGCGGGTCCATGAGGGCTGTCGTTGAACGGACGTGGTGGCGCCCTCCGGGGGGAGAGCTCACTCACGCCGGCTCCGCGACTAAGCAATTATTGTCGTCAGTAGGTGGTGTCCTGCGTATGTTAGATCAGAACAGGCGCCACTGAACACCAACGAAGTGACTCGGCAGCATGTGCAGTGTCTCCTCCGGTGGGTTGCCTCTTGACGACTTGACATTGACTGCTCCCAGTGGATTGCCGGTGCCGGGGCTGCGGCGGGGCTGACCGGGCTGTGGCTGTGGACGGGGTGTCGGAATAAGCGGCGTGGGTGCACTGCCTCTGAGGTGGCGCAGAGGTTGGGACAGCAAAAAAAAAAAAAAAAAAAAAATCCATTTTCACATAAAACGTTCTGCACATTGATTACCCATTTGTTATGCCCAGGTTCATGCTGAACAAGAAGCTTCTTCTTCTGCGTACGCAGGCTGATACCCCTGTGGACACTCCCTATATGGACAGGCAAGTATTAATCCCATCTACCCTACAAAGGGAGAGGAGTTTTGTGTGCATGACCGTTTTTTTTATCCCGCCATTAAGGCAGCCATACTCCAACTTCGGGGAAGGTGCATGCTATGTGTGACGTGTCATCCATACCAACGGCCAGACTGGCCTTCTCTTCCGAAAGTTGGTGATGGGATTTTACGTGTGTGCAAGATGTTATGCGTGCGTTCACACACGGAATCTCGGTTTATAGTCTCATTCGAAGGACTGTATGGGAAATGGAGTCAGAACTAATGTTAACTCCGAGGGAAAAGTCCCCCTGTACCGAAACGGCCCGGCGGAGCTTCGAACCCGCAACCCTTGCATTACGAGTCCGGCCCCGAACAAGAAGCATTTCATATGCATGCATGCCTGCATAGTCGTGACAGGGGTAAGAGAGAGAGAGAGAGAGAGAGAGAGAGAGAGAGAGAGGAGAGAGAGAGAGAGAGAGAGAGAGAGAGAGAGAGAGAGAGAGAGAGCACCCAACCACACAACAGGGAAAAAAGTAAGCGCCTCACACTTCACTCCGATGATGTTGTTGTTGTTGTTCTTGTTCGTCATTTTTGTTAGATGGATTCCCCCGTCTCCTCGACTAAGGTGGCAGTACGTCACAGGTCCTCCAGTCCTCCGTAGAGCTTCCGGGCCATTGGGATTGGGTCGGGCCAGGTTTTCTCTCGGAGCGCTTGGTGGAGCGGGCAGGACTGCAGCAGATGTTTTGTTGTCTGGCTGCCTGTTCTGCGGGGCACTGTTCTGTGTTGCCAGTGTTTCAGGCGGTTGTGGCCTGTCCTGAGCCTGAAAATGGCTACCTGTTCTCGACGAGTCAGCAGGTAGTATGGGTCTGCTCTGTTGTGGCGTTGATGCTGTTGCTTCCACTTATTCTGCAGCTTGGCCTTAATGATGGTCCTCGATTCAGAATAGCTGGTAGATCTGTCCATCTGCTCCTTCGTAGTGCCTTCCTTTGCCAGGGAGTCAGCAGTCTCATTGCCAAGCACGTTGCAGTGGGAGGGAATCCACTGCAGGGTGACTGTGTGACTTGTGCAGAGGGAGGCGAGAGAGGAGGACAGATCGTTGAGTTCTGGATCTCTGTTGGACTGAAGGGCCTGCAAGATGGACAGGGCGTCGGTCAGGAAGACAACGTTGTGGCTGGCGTAGGGGCAGACCTCGATGTGGGCTGCTGCTGTTTTCAGGGCTTCTGCTTCGGCCCTGTAGTTGGTGGAATACAGGCCGGTAGCGTGGCAGATCTTTTCTTCTCTGCCTCCTGGATATTGAACATAGACTCCTGCCCCTCCGTTTCGAATGGCATCTGCTGCAGAGCCGTCGGTGCAGATATGAGTCCAGAACTCTTTGGGGAACTGGGTGTGGAGGTGTTCAAGGGTGAGGGACTTTCTTTCAGGGCCACTTTGGGAATCTTTGGGGCCAACACCAGGAATGCTGCACTGGATGAGGGGAGGGGTTCCTTCGCTCCAGGCAGGGACGACAAAACACTGGGCTATCACTTTGGGGTCATGATCAAGGATATCTTGATGCTGCTGTCCTAGGATCCTGCTCTGGTGTATGAAGCTCCCTCTCTTCAGCCGTCCTTTTGTTGGCTGGGACAGTCTGTCTTTCATGGGGTGGCCTTGCAACCTCTTGAACTTGGCAGCCTGGGTCAGTAATTTGGCGTCTCTGCGGTCCTCAAGGGGCTGGAGCTCTGTGATGGTTTCAAGCTCCTGGATTGGCGTAGACTTCATGGCTCCTGTGATGATGCGGGTAGCTTGATTCTGAACCTTGCTGATCCGTTCAAAGTTGCATTTGGCCGTAGTGCCCCATGCAGTCATGCCATACTCCAGCACTGGCCTGACTCTACCAGTGTACAGTCTCCTGAGGGTCGTGTTGTCTGCACGCCATGTTGTTCCTGCCAGCTTCTTCATGAGGGCACGTCGTACTTTGGCTCTCGATTCTGCTTTCTCTGCTTGCTTCTTCCACGTCTGGCGTTTGTCGAAGGTGACTCCCAGGTACGTGGGGTTGTTTTCAGCAAGCAGAGTTTGTCCACTGATGCTCAGGTTAGCCTTCTGTTCTTTGGGTGAGAGGCTGAAAACAGTGTTAGTGGTCTTCTTGGCATTAACTGTTACCAGCCACTGTTTTGTCCAGCTTTCGAGAACATTCAGTGCCTGCTGCAGCCTGTAGTTGGCAGTTGTGAGGTGTTCTTCCGAGCACCAGAGGATAAGATCGTCTGCATAGATGGCTCACTGGACTTTGCGTGGCATATCTTTGACGATGTCATTGACAAAGACGAGGAATAGGATAGGGCTGAGGACACCTCCTTGAGGGACTCCTTCTCTCAGTGTCTTCTTCCGACTGTATGCTCTGTTGACATGGACTCGGGCCTTCCTATTTTTCAGGTACTGCGCGATCCATTGGTACATACAGCCAGTCACACCACTCTTCTGGAGTTTTCTCCGGAGGGCATCCTTCCAGACTTTGTCATACGCCTTTTCCATGTCTATCCACACCGCCAGTGTATGCTGTTTGTCCTGGAAGCCATCCTCGATCTTCTGGGCTATGTAGGTCACTTGATCCTCAGTGGAATGATGTTGGCGGAAGTCTGCCTGCTCTGGAGTGAGATGTTGTTCTTCTCCAGGTGCTAAACTAAACGCTAGTTGATCATACGCTCTTGGAGCCTGCCCACACAGCTGATGAGGCTGATGGGGCGATAGCTGTCAGCCCTGACTCTGTCTTTGCCCTTCTTGTGGATGGGCACCATGTCAGCTTCTCGCCAGCTTTGTGGAACATGCCCCGTCTTCCAGCTGTTGTTGAAGAGACCAAGGAGTTTGGTCTTTGCTTTGGTGCCGAGTTTTTTTTGCATTTCGTTGGTGACTTTGTCAGGACCTGGAGATTTTTTGTCCTGTAAAGATTTTACAGCTTCTTCAAATTCTTTCAGTTCGAAGGGCCTGTCCATGTAATCAGGTCGGTCATGGTCAGCCTGATGATTCTTCATTTCATCATGGACTTGTTGTTTTCTGTCCTCTGTCACAGAGATGTTGCTGACCTGCTCATAGCTGTCTATGAAGCAGTTTGCTGCCTCTCTCCCTGTCACAATCTCCTGGTCTTTTTGAAGCGTGACAGACGCTGACCTTGTCTCTTCATTACTCATGGCTTTGGTGAGTTTACTCCGATGATCAAACCAGCAATCAGATGAAGCTGAAAGGCAGTCAATAATCTTGCCCTTCTCTCTCCACAGGCTTTCATCACTGATGTGTATTGAAGTTGATGGCTGTCACAGACGGTGACAACTTCCAGAGCCAGATCCGTGGCGCTGTCCTTCGGCCGCAGGCAAGCAAACACCACTGCGCCCTCCCGACCCCAGCCCTACATTTTCGTTTGACAACAGTGATTTAATATTTCCTCTGATTTTTTTTAATCAGTGTGTCGAGTGAATGGGAGAAGAGCGAGACTATGAGGGGAGATCACGCTAAACATCCCCACCCCCCACCCTCTACCTATCTATATTCACATCCACTCATCCTTTTCTAACATTGTGCAAAAAAAAAAAAAGAAAGAAAAAAGAAAGAAAGAAAAAGGCGTTCAATGGCTTCATTCGCCTCAACACAAACATGGCAAATGCAGTCACGAAAACTACACAACCTGTAGTGAATGCTTTCCTCACCGGCCTTCGTCCTACCCACTTCGGGATATTCGTCACGTGTAAGTCGGCACCTTCTTCTCCGTTTTCTTCATTAACTCCATCGGGAGTCATTGGGAAGAAAGAAAAACACTTCACAAGGTTTCTCTACTTCTGACACTTGTGTGCTTGATGGGTCTCTCCAATTATCTTCCCTGTCCATTCTACAATGCAATCAGTCTTTTTCCCTTCCCTATCGTCTTTCTCCTTAAACGGTTCCCTGCAAGACTTCTGAAGTATCCTCACTGGATCTTATGACATAGCCTTACTAACGTAGTTTTCTTTTCTTTTCTTAACTCCTTTCACTAGATCTTCATATGGTCCATTGAGCTGCTTGATGGTTTGCCGCACTTGTTCATAGTTAACATGATCAGTGCATCTGCTGATCAGTTTCTTGAGGTAACACTAGACCTGTCTACCTCAAAATTGAACCATTAGTATTCTATGGAGTAAATTTTTTTTTTTTTTTTTAATGATTTTCCAACATTAACAAAAGGGATAATCGACATAACATACAATAAACATCATACAAATTGGTACATTAAATCAAGGGAGGGGATGGGGGTAGAAGGGAAAAAAGTATAAACACATGAAAAGAAAACAAAAATCAAATAGTCCATTCAATAATCAACGAAGAATAAAAGAAAAGAAAAAGGTCACAAACGTACAACCCTGACTCTTTCTCATTCATGAGGCACCCGAGGAATGAATACGTCCAGTATGCCTGTCCAAATAGGGTAAAGTGGTTAGTCAGAATGTTTTCACATGTATACACATATTTTCATAAGTTTCATTAGCTACTTATTACCCCCGACTACTTTTTGCTCGTTCTTTTTCTTTTTCCCTCCTCGTCTAACTCATTCCAATAGACCTAACAATTAGTTTTTCATAAGGGTACCATTTTCTATCAAATTCCATGTATTTCATTTCTGAATAATGCATATATTTTTCAACCCTGTATATATTATTAAGTTCTCTCAAGAAATGATTGACAGTAGGTTTTATTTTATTTATTCTGCTTCTATATATGTAATGTTTAGCCCATAGGATAATGTGTTCAAAAACTTCGTCAGTTTTTGTATGCTCATCATTTCCGAATAGAACCAGCTCCACATTAAACTCTATTCTGCTGCAATGTTCACATCTTTCTTTTAATGTTTTTTTCTAGTTCCCCCCAGAAATATTTCGCAAACTGGCACTGCCACAAGTAGTGTTGAACTAAATCGGTTTCGGATTCAAAAAATGTACACAGATCAGTGGTAAGAATTCCCATTTTCTTTAAGATACAATTTGTAACCAAAATATTGTGACAAATTCTTATTTGGAACCATTTTAATTTAATTTCTTTAATTTTTTTCACTTGTTTCATTGTTGTTTCCCAATCTACCAAAATTTTTAATTTATCTTCCCATTTTACAAAGGAGCTTATGTCAAATATTGTTATTTTTTCAACGAGACTGCTGTAAAAAGGTTTCGATCCCTTTTTAACGCTTGATATTATTTGTAGTGCTTTCGTTCTTAGATTACAGGTATTGTTCGTTACTTTAATATTTCTACTTCTTAAATACCTTTTTATTGATGATATACAGCCCATGAATTCGAGATAATTTACAGTGATATCATATTTTTCAGAAAAAGTTTTATAATCGAGAAAACTTCCATCTTGATTTACAACATCTTTAACTAGGAATATCTGTTTTGCTATCCAGTTTTTAAAGTAAATGACGTCATTACCAACTCTAAACTTATCATTACAGAATAAAGGCTCTGCTAACACCTCATTCGAATTGTTTAAAAATACCTGATCCGCAAAATCAACATACGAAGTGAAAACGTCTTTCCAAAATTTATTGATTTTTTTGCTGAGGAATTTTCTAGGTCCGTAGACGTCAAATGAATCTATTTCTGGGAACGTAGCACTTAATATTGTTTTCCATTTTGAATTTGTCGTGTATATTCTTTTTAACCAGGTCAGTTTTAAAGCTTGTATATATTTGCTTAAATGTGGAACACCTATACCTCCATTTTCAACAGGAAGTACTGCGTATTTCCTTTTGATCTTGTCAGTTTTTTTATTCCATATAAATTCAAAACATGTTTTCTGAAGCTGATTTATTACATCTTCTGGAGGATTAGGCAGCAGAATCCATAGGTATATGAGTTTTGAAAGAATCATGGACTTCAGTACTGCAATCCTGCCTAGGGGTGTACATATACGTTTTGACCAAACTTTAAACAATTGTTTGACTTCAATAAATTTATCTGCTGTGTTGATTTCTGTCATTTTTGATAAGTCTCCTGTGAACCAAATACCTAGTATCCTATATTTTGGTGGATTCCATTTCATTTTCTTTTCAGAAAGATACTCACATTTTGAGTTTTTTAGTTTTCCTAGCCATACGTTTACAGTTTTTTCATAATTGAGTTTTAGTCCTGAAATTTCTTCAAACTCTTTAAGAGTTTTAAACAGATTTTCATACGAAACCCTATCCCCTTCTAATGTAAACACTGTATCATCAGCAAATTGGCTGATTTTAAACATCGTATTGAGTATTTCAATGCCTTTTATTCTCTCGTCTTCCCTGATTTTACATGCTAAAATTTCTGCACACAAAACAAATAGATATGGTGAAATGGGATCACCCTGACGACAACCTCTTTCTATTTCAAAACTCTTAGATACTTTCCCATTCACAACTACATAGGATCTTACGTTTTTATAAAATGTCGAAACCCAGCAGCATATACCTTCCCCAAACCCAAAAGCTTTAAGTATCTTATTCATATATGTCCAATTTATCGAGTCAAACGCCTTCTCATAGTAAACCAGGAAGAGAATTTTGTTCCAGATAAAACATTATGTCATACAAGGTTCTTATATTTTCTCCAATGTATCGTCCTGGAACAAAACCCGTCTGGTCTTCATTAATTAATTTATGTAAAACAGTCTTAATTCTATTCGCTATACAGGTGGCACCTATCTTATACGAAACATTTAACAATGAAATTGGTCTCCAGTTTCTTAAAAACTCTCTTGATTTATCGGCTTTTGGTAGACACGTTATTAATCCTTCTCTTTGAGACACAGACATCTCTTTATTTATAAAGCCTTCATTTAATGATCTTATTACAAACTCTCCTATTTGTTTCCAAAAGAACTTAAAGAAATTAACTGTCATCCCATCTGTACCAGGACTTTTATCATTCTGCATATTTTTCAGGGCTTCTGATGCTTCTTGGATGGTAATCATGCCTTCTAAATGTTCTGCTTCGTCTTCATTTAGTTGTGGCAGATTTGAAATATACCTGCTAATTTCAATATCTTTTACTTCTCTTTCCTTGTACAAATGCTCGTAGTATGACCTGGTCTCTTCTAATATTTGATCTGGTTCTAGCAAAACATTTCCTTGATCTGTAACTAATTTCAACATCTGTTTGCTAACAAAATGTCTTTTTTCTCTATGGAGTAAATTTTAGTATTCCATGACAGAAAAGAGTATTCTTCTTACCTTGAACTTTAATATGGATGTTATATTGCGCAATTCTTGTAGCCAACTTACTGCGCTGTACTCACACTGACACCAACTAGCACAAGTGCACTAGACACACACACTGCACGTATCTAGTTGACCATCTCATTAAAAAATAATAATAACAATGTTATAATGCCTACCTCCCTTTCAACCCTTCCCCCGCCCACACACACGCACACACAGTGACAGACAGTCACACACATGTATACCCTTCATACAGTTTTCATTTTCCATCTTCTTCTTCTCTTTGTACTGCCACTCGCTGCCCCCGTTTTTTGGGGGATGGGGGTGTGGGCGGGGGAATTGGAGCTAATCAACAGTAGAAGTTAAAGTGACTGACACACCTTGAGCAATTTTGCTGTAACTAGCGTCAGGAAACATCTTCTTGAATAGGGAACAAGACGATCGGTGTTGACAGGGACAGATTCGCGTCAGCCACCAGCCTATACATCATCTCAGCATTTGTCACCTGCTGCTCCAGGTCCCTCATTAGACTTCGCCTCGGCCTTTTTCAATGCTTGTGCAATTGAAAGTGTTCCTTTCACCATTTCAGATATTTTCTTTATGCGATTTTGATGAAACATGCTTTGTGCAGTTGTTGCGCCCTCCATGAGCACAACTAAAACCCGTTTTGCATAAAGTGCACCACACCAAAGTTGGACCTTTTTTGAGCTTGGGACTAAGCACTTCTAGGTTTGTGTGGTATGCATTTAGGAAAGTTTGCTCCCTCGTTTTGGCAACCTTCTTTTCAACATTTAGCTCTTCATCACTCTCATGAACGCGTAATTTCGCTGGTGGCGGCATTCTCTTTGTGAATATCTGTGTCAGTCGCTCACTATGAAAGATGGCCGACCATGGTGTAAGCGAGCACACGCAAACTGGAACTAGGGACAATAACTCGCGTCTTCGATCATGAAAATAGTACTTTTTTTATAGCCAATGTTGTCGATTTTCGTTTTTTTTGTCCTTCTCGGCGTATTATCGTATTTTCCATTCAACTTTCGTAAAATACGCTAAAAAAATCGTAGGATAGGCAGGTCTGTAACACCTCTTTTCATGGCCTAGATTCTTTCCAGTTTCTCTACGAGAGTCCATGCCTCACACGTACACATGAAGATGGAATATACCAATGCACACAGGAGCCTGGTCTTGTGTTTCCTGCAGATGCTGCCCTCCCGCAACACAGGTTTTAGTCTAGCTAGTGCTCATATTGTCTTTGTTACATTGCAAATGACTGATCCCAAGCAAGTGAATTGCTGAACAGTTTCTGGCGTCTGTCCATGGACAGCTGTACCAGTACTGATGGTGGTGGTATGGCTGGTCACCACAGCTTAGTCTTCTCAGCACTGATTTTCATGTCTTATCCTGTGGATGTTTCAACCAATCATTGAACAAACTTCGTGAGTTTTTTTTTTTCACTACCCACAAGGCCATCAATGTCATGTTATGATAGGGAATTAAAATAAGGCAGTTACAAAAACCACGATTTCTCTCTGTTTATCTTTCTCATTAATGGCATTTTCTTTCAGATCATTTTGTTCAAGCGGAAGAGTTGTCAATGCCGAAGTTTCAAAATTGTGTATCATTGACATCATTTTGTTTAATTAGATCCCTGCCTGATGTAAAGCGACCAAAATGTTTGTAGCAATGTCCTCGCCATGATTTGTTTGTAACCAGTAGGCCTATTCTGTTCTGCCGACAGTCCACCCTCCCCAACCTCGTAGCCTACGTCTCCTTTCACAGTCTCACTCTATCAATGTTTGTGGGCGACTTCATGCCGATGTTCATTAACAGTGTTTCCCAACACTCTCTCTCTCTCTCTGACAAATATGAATCCGAATCTCTGGGTTTATTTGTAACAATTTTCAGTCTTTTCCTCAGAGAATTAAGGCTGTTTCTGTTTTTCTTTTCGACTAATGAACACGTTTTGATACATTAACACAAAATTCTTTACAAGGGAGTGTTAAACACGACTGGGAAAATGGCTAATAGACTGAATGTTTGCCTGCCTGCTTTCGTTTTCTTTTAGTTGGTTTGTTTGACCTGACACGCCTGGAAAGATGACTACAGTCTACAGTCTATTTTTGTCTACTATACCTCAAGTATTCTTAGACAAACTCCGATGGCAGCGCCAACAGTGAACGATTTGAACTTGCTTATCATGGTGCTGAAAATATCTTGTGGAGGAAAGGGGTGGGAGTGTAGCTTGTGTGCGTACCTGTGCAGAGTGTAGCGGAAGGGGGTGGAGTAAGAGGGAAAAGGAGGGACCATAGGAGTGGGGATGAGGGTGGTTACGAAACACAACAAACACTGATAAATGGCTTATGGGAGAGGTAAAGATGACTTCACTGAACGGCACTCCTTCAAACGTTGAGTTTGTCCAACAAATGGAAATCAGAGACAGCCAAGAGTGAAATGTTGCAAAGATGACCAATGGCTCCCCGCTCTCTGCCACCGGGAACTCCTGGACTAGATCCCAGTCAGCACGCATTGTATGTGTGGTCGCTAAAGTGTGAGTGTGTGTGTGTGTGTGTGTGTGTGTGTGTGTGTGTGTGTGTGTGTGTGCGAGTGTCTGTGAGTGTCTGTGTGTGCGTGTGTATGTATGTGTGTGAGTGTGTGTGTGTGTGTGTGTGTGTGTGTGTGTGTGTGTGTGTGTGTGTGTGTGTGTGAATGCACGCGCACATAGATACAGAGAGAGAGATAGACAGACAGACAGACAGATAGACACCTACATTTGTTTCCTCCACTACTAATTTCAACATGTTTGGTCAATAAGTGGGAGATTACATCTCTTAGGAGATCTAGGTAAAAGCTGTTCTGCACAGTTTCTACTGTCAGCAGTGATGTGACTGACAACGCTTGGGTTAACAATGGAGTTGACACTTCTGACCCTTGCCACCTTTGACCTCCCTTGTATCCTTAAATGGATCCTCTTGTGTAGACTCAAAGATTTTCCCCTATATTTATTGCTTTTAATTAACACACCGACTTTAGATTTTCAGCAATATACTATTATCCTTACATAACTTACTTCACGTTTTATTTTTCTACCCTGCTCTGGTTGCTTTCGGGAGCCGCTGGATTCTGTTTTTGAACCCTTGGTGGCGAAAATAACACAGAACTATGTGATGTGGTGTTATCTCCTTTTGACGCTAAGGGAGGAACAAGACAATCAACTGTGACTCTCGAATAAGTTGGAATCAGCGGACGAACGGTCTCTCAAGCGATATGAATCTCTTTTAAAGTTGGACTACGATGGTCCTCACAGGCTGTTAATAAACGATTAAATATTTATTATTTAACGCCCTTATTTTTCATCCCGTTTTCTTTATAAAAATCATTACAAGTCATTCTTGTCATGAATGAGAAATTGTTAACCAACATTAATTTTACCCATTACCAATTTATGTATGGTGATACCGGTAAGCGGAGAGCGAGAAGCAACAATTTTAAAGGTGCAGAGTACAAAAGATGAAATAGCAGACTGTGCTAAAATCCAGTACGTTCTGTAACCAGGCCACTGCTACTGATCGATAGGCAGCAGCGACCTGATGTCTGCCATCGGCAGCCTCCCCCAAAGGCCAGACCACATTGCCACGGTAGGTCTGGTGCCTGGGTCAGGTCGCCACGCCCTACTCCTATGGCGCCACCTCCACCCACCCCCGCTCCCTCCATCACTCTGTCTTGCTCTGACAGATTCCGGGGGTGGAATCCAGCGCTGTTTTACTGAACTTCTTTTTGTCCGAAGTGACGGGGGCAGCGGATGGGGGCGGGAGAGGGGGGAGGGGGAGAGATTGTTTATACACATTATGCCTCGGGGAGGGGGGGGGGGGGGGAGGCGGGGTGGAGGCCATGCATCATTACGGTTTTTCCACTGTGTCACGGACAACTCACAAGTTTGAAATGTCTGGCGTGGTATTACAATGTGCTACGGACAATTTAGGTTCTACTGCCTTTGATCATGTTGTGTCTGAATATCACATGTGTCCATTTCAAACCTGTAACCAATTTTAAGCTTGAAGTTAGTCGGAAAGAAAAAGCTTGAAATCAGTGGGAAAGAAAGAGATATTCTACATATTATCACAAGAGAGAATTATTGTTAATACCCTGCCTATGTTATTGTTTGAACAAAAACGGATCTTTACAGACTGTGATAAACCTGTTAAGTAAAAAAAAAAAAAAAAAAAAAAAAAAACTTCCTCCCAAAGGAGAAAGATTGCCTTGCTGTTCCTCTACAGCGCCTCGTATAGACTGGCATTTGTGATATCACATGGGAGACAGTGTGTTCAGGACTATGCCACGCGGCAATTTGACCTGCTGAAAGACACTTGCCACCGAGTTCCAAACGGGTCACAGCATTTGGTATGCTGAAGTTGTTTCGTTAAAGGCATGTGACACGATAAAATACTCACAGCAAAATCCAGGTTCGAACAGCTGCAATGCATCATTAACTGCTTAACATGTGTACACATTTCACTGTCAATTCAACATCAACAGCCTGACCTGTGTACACATTTCTCTGTCAATTCAACATCAACTGCCTGACCTGTGTACACATTTCACTGTCAATTCAACATCAACTGCCTGACCTGTGTACACATTTCACTGTCAATTCAACATCAACTGCCTGACCTATATGCATATTTTCACTGTCAATTCAACATCAACTGCCTGACCTATGTGCATATTTTCACTGTCAATTCAACATCAATTGCCTGACCTGTGTACACATTTCACTGTCAATTCAACATCAACTGCCTGACCTATGTGCATATTTTCACTGTCAATTAAACATCAACTGCCTGACCTTTGTGCACACTTCACTGTTAAGAAAAATCCCCTCAACGGGGTTGTCCCTGTGTTGGCCTCTAGTCTGGTGTCCAACACTTGGAAAGAAATCGGCAGAAACAACGTGTTTACCATATCCAGATTTTGAAGAAGGTCCAATATCAGTAAATAAAAAAAAATAAAAAAAAAGCGCTTAATAATACTCCCCATATGATTGACATATACTGGCATATATCTGGGATGTATCATTTTGTGTCTTTTTAAATGTCTCTTATTTGCGATGTCTGAAGAAGGCTCGTCTTTTTTCTATCCTCTAAACTCTGTAAAGAGCAATATGGCGCCGCACTCTTTTCATCAGACTCCTCGAGCTCTGGGTTGTTGTAAAAGCCTAGGTCTCTGCAAATGATTTCCATATACATTGTCACACCTTCCTCTCCGTCTCCCTCATTCAGCCGTCCCCAGAGGACTGTCTTAGCAAGGCCGTTGGATCTTTCAACGTGGCTCTACTGAACCTGTTTTCTTTTCATAACCAATGATGGTTTAGTTCACTTGATCATTCATAATATGATCATGCCTGATATCTAGTACCTTGCGATAACTCTTCATTTCTATGGCTTAAACTCGTCTTACCATATCCGCTGTGTCAATGTGTCACATGCCTACAGGAAGAGATAATACACCAGAGCAGGAAGGTACTCGATCTTGTGTTTCAGGGACGTCCTTACACACAGATGTTAATCTGGGCACTTCTGATGCTGTCGTTACCCGACACTTCTGCTCTTGTCGTTACTGGTCACTTCTGCTGTTCTCGTTACTAGGCACTTCCACGTTGTCCTTATTGCCCTTTACAGAAGTTCTTGTTTAGATCCATCACTGTTTATGATGGATTCCAGGTAAGTGAACTGTCAAACAGATCCTACCTTTCGTCTATGGGCAGTTATATCAGTGGTGAAGGTCAGCTGGCCGATAAAATCCTAATGACAATAC
>CM065717.1:61258053-61270553 GCA_033310375.1 Conus canariensis
CAGAGAAGAAAAAGACAGAAAATGTGTGTTGTGTTGTGTTGTGTTGTGTTGTGTGTGTGTGTGTGTGTGTGTGTGTGTGTGTGTGTGTGTGTGTGATCTCCCCACATAGCCACACCTACACACCCACACACACACACACACACACACACACACCACACACACACATGCACTGGAAAGAGGGAAGAGGGAAGAGAAACTCTTGTAGAGGTAATAGTATACGAAATTAAAAAAAAAAGATGCAGAAAAGGGAGTGGTAAGTATCTGAGTAAACAACAGGTTGATGTGGCAAATAGAGAGAGAATAGTGAGAGGGGAATGGAAGATAGCTGTAACTTATGTGTGAGGTAAATAATAGGAGGTCTGGTAGTATGTGTGTGTTGGTGGAGGACATAGTGGGCTGATATTGCAGTGGTGGATATGTACATGCTACTTTTGAATGTTGATGTAATGAGGGTGGAGGGAAGAAGGGAATGGGTTTAAACAAAACTTTTAAAAAGAAGGGGGAAGGGGGACATACCTACACCTTTTTTTTGTTGTTTCACAGAATGTGATGATTTGAGGAATTTCTTTTATTGTTTCGTCCAGTGTGGCGACAATCATCCTTTTCTGTTGTTTCATAGAATACAAAGATTCACATATCAGACATTATAACCACCTTTCCATAAACTGTATATTAGTGATCTAATGTGTGCTGCTAACGATAAAAACTCTTAATTGCATACACTAAGACATAAAAACACATCTATGACTTTCGCTACAATCATGGAGAAATGTAAATGTAAAGAATATTAACTTCTTTTTTTCTAGACGTTATTGAGACACTTATTTATTTTTGATGACTGTGATATCTTGGCAAGCTGTGACAAGCACAAAAAAATGCTCTCCAGTGCGACAGAGTGCGTGTATTTCAAAATCAATTACTTACGATTTTATTTCCATACTAGTATATGGGCCTACTCTAATGACCTAACAGTGTGAAAATGTAAACGAACAGTGCAGAAATCCCCTACCCCCCTTTCCCCCTCCTACCTTCAAATCCTGGCGCTGTGTAATTTCTTCTGGCATTCTATTCTTCTGAAGTCTTCCGAATAATGCTGTGAACTTTGTTCGTCTGTTTTATTTATCATCGGTTTCTAAGCCTTCAAAATGCAGCATAGGCCTGTGTGATCTGTTAACATTAATTTACAGCCATATTTTGGATATAATCTTTTAAAGATTATTTTCATTATAGTATATGACAGCCAAGGAAAAAGGCTTGATTACTACCCATGTACGCAGGCGCACACGTGTGTGTGTGCGTGTGTGTGTGTGTGTGTGTGTGTGTGTGTGCGCGTGTGCGTGTGTGTGTGTGTGTGTGTGTGTGTGTGACACACTTTGACAAGTGTATCTTACTGTCATTACAAAAGAGGTCTTTTGACAAGGGGGGAGGCGGTAACAGGACAATTAAATTTACCTCTTCCTTTCACTGCAAACATATACTACCCACTTATTCCCAGTGTGTATCAAATCAAAGGTTAACAAACACACATAAAATCGTAACATCTATAAAATGTTTTCGCTCACAGGAGTAATACTATAACGTTAGAAAGAAAAAACAAACAGAAATTGTAAGACTGACCCGACCATCCACTCAATCAAATGATGATCTCCTCTACATGTGATGACTGGTATTATTCATTCATATACATATATATGTGACGAGAGTTGGGAGTGGGTCGGTGTGTCCTCTAAGGGAAGGACTTGGAATATTTTCTCTAATAGAGTTATGTTAACATTTCACCTCCACCCTCTCTCTTATTAGTTATGGAAGAAGCAACTTTCCGGCACTAGTCATCGAAAGAAATCTATTTTTCTCGGGACTGTTAAAATACTCAATAGTGGCCCAGGGATAAGTTTCCTTAGATCTGTACTCTTAAAAGCACTTGTAGCTCCGAGAGACATAATTAGAAAGAAGTTCAAACATTCAATACGGATTGAACAACAAAGAATGACACAAGTCAGGTGCACTTTCACACATCAACTTTACTTGTTTCTACAAGAGTGAAATATTCAAATCAATTTCACACACTTCCGGCTAAGTTTTGGTACCCACTGCTTCATCATTAAGAGAGGGAACGTTCTGGATGAGTTGAGTTGGAGTCCACTTGGAATATCAGAACATATCTGATGTCGGAGAGAATAGTTGATCTCTCTCTTGTTGCCGGTGACTGACCCACTTCTATGGAGACCTGCTGCTCAATTACTGGGCTGTTGTGTTTCTTCACTACCAGGCATGCCCAGGGTAGATAGAGACCCAGGTTACTTCTGGGAGATCAGTAAATCCTAGACAAGGAGATAACAATGCACTCTCTCTGGTTTACCCCTGTTGTCTTTGTGGCTACACTGTATTGTTCTATATACAGCTGGTTTGAGGAACAGTGATTGTTCCCCTGGGGTTCCCCTTTTTATAGGCTAAACTGTCTACTCCGGTTCCTGTTCCGGTTAGCTTTGTGTCACTAAAAACAAAGAAAAGGGAGGGGTGGAGGTTTGGTCCTCTCAACCACTCACAGGGGGGAGAACATTTTCGAACATTCGGAATCACGCTTCCTTGGCCGTAACAGTGGGGGTTGTTTTCCAGCGACTACATCAGCACATTCCAATTGACAAAGAGCTGTTTAATTGCATCATTCACGGGCTGCATGCACTCTGTCCGCGTGCCGGTAGTGAAAAGGGGGGGGTGGGGGGGGGTAGAGAAGGGAAATGTCAGCTTCTTTCTGATCTAGTGGAGAGAGAGAGCGCGCATTCCGATAAGAGAAGGGAGAGGAGAGAGAAAAAAGCGAGCGATGTATTTAGAAAATGAAGTAAACTTTTTCTGTACCAACGTCGATAAAGCAGGGAGAGGGGGCTTGGGGAGGTTGTGAGATTTTTGAGAGGAGAGAGTTGGCATAGATTTGAAATCTATACTGCAGTTTGTGACACAAAGGGAGGGAGAAAGGAGGGATGGCGTGTGTGTTTGTACAGTTTGTACAAGAGGGTGGGTGAAGGAGTGGATTGAGTGTTGGTTGTCAAGTTCGACATGTCGCAATATATACAGTCGAAGACGCTTATAACGAATCGCCAGGGACATTCAAAATTACGTCGTTATGTCCGCCTTTTGTTACAACTGACTCGCGGGGTATAACAAATTTCTATCTGATTGCTTCGTTATACCCAGCGTGACGTGTTTCGTCATATGTCCCTCAATACCAACAAAACAAAATGCCTATATATCACACAACAAAATTGGCAGAAAATGAGTACCTCCTTCGCACCATTATGTGCCCAAGGACAAAAGATTGAAGAGGTTAAATCGTGTGTCTTAGGAGTTATCATTGACAACGACTTATCTTGGTCTTACCACATTACTGATCTAGGAAAACTTATTTCCAAAAGAATATATCAACTTGCAAAATTTAAACATTTTCTAAATCTTCATTCTAGGAAGATATTTTTCATGCACATATCCTTTCTCTTACCAATTACGCATCCACTTTATGGGATAATACCAGCAAAACTAATCTGAAGCAAGTAAGTCGTTCACATAAAAGGGCCATTAACTTAATCCATTTGAAATCTAGTACCTTGCCGAGGAGTGATCACAGAACTCTAAATATGCTTCCATTTAAAGACAGACTCTACTTCAACAAATGCTTATGCATGTACAATGTAATGAATCGATCAGCTCCGAAGAAAATCACTGAAAGCTTTGCCATCAATAGAAATAAACATACACATAAACTGTCTTTTGCCAGACCATGAAGTAATCTTTATAAATCAAGTTTTATATATTCTGAAGAGATCGCATAGAATAATTTGTCTTCCTCTTTAAAATCATGTCCCTCAAAATAGGCATTTTAAAAAAAGCACTAAAAAGCATCTGATGGAAACTCTATGCAACAACTGGAAGTCATTCCCTCTCTCTCTCTCTCTCTCTCTCTCTCTCTCTCTCTCTCTCTAACGGCATTTGAAATTGATGTTCCAACTATAGTTTCTTATCATTTCATATATTGTGATATGAGTAATGTACATCTTTGTACGGTTTTGAAAATGTTCTTTGTAATTTTTCCCCGTTGTATGCTACATTTGTTTCTTTCTTTTATGAGGGCAGGATGCAAAAAAAAAAAAAAAAAGCATGACAGCTTATTCCTCAACCGTCAATAAAGATAATTCTGACTTCACTCTACACACGAACACAAGTACGCGCGCCCGCATACATCAAGGTCGTTTCCTGGGCTGTTACATACTTTAACAAAAATACAAATCTTTAACGGTAACGTTAATGTTTCTTATAGCCTAGCCGATCACAAAGGGCCATATGAAGACTGTTACCGCCTTGAAGTCAACTCACAAGTCATAAGAAAAAAATCATTCACAGAACCCTTCAAAATACACCCTCTGAAAACACACTGGAAATTTCGTTGAAAATCTTTCTTACATGAAATCTTAGATCAGATGAAAAATGTTAATCTCGACCAGCCGCTGAGAGGAAGTTGTTAGCGTCGCGGACTCCCGGCTGGGGGGTCGTGGGTTCGATTCCCATCAGAGTCATGTGGGATTTTTCTGCTCCGACTGGCTCCTACCCAGAGTTGAGTTTGCTACGGTGCTCAGCTGGGAAGACTGGGACCACAGTCGAGTTTTATCCACTTAATGGATGAGTCTCTGACAGTGTTGCTCAAAATTCCTGACCAACACTGCAGGTGCCTGTATCTCTTGGGCCTGGTTGGCGCCAGGATATATTATGAAAGGAAGCATAGAGTACAGCCCCATCATGCAGTCTCAGACCGGAATGGACATCTGTAGCATCATCTTAATCATCCTCATTCTCATCGATCAGAATTTTTAAAAAAAGCCTCAAATTCTGTGGCCCTTCATGCCCTGCTCTCATGGTGACCTCAGTTTCGATGTCCTCTCCACGTCTGTGACCTTGGTTTGACTCTGTCAGGATCACCGGTATCGGCGAGTCCATGGGGGCTGTCGTTGGACAGACGTGGTGGCGCCCTCCAGAGGGAGAGCTCACTCACGCTGGCTCCATGACTAAGCAATTATTGTCGTCAGTAAGAAGGTTTAGAAGGTGGTGTCCTGCGTATGTTGGATCAGAACAGGTGCCACTGAACACCATCGAAGTGACTCAGCAGCAGTGCAGTGTCTCCTCCGGCGGGTTGCCTCTTGACGACTTGACAGTGATTGCTCCCTGTGGACTGCCGGTGGTGGGGCTGCGATGGGACTGACCAGGCTGTGGCTGTGAACGGGGTGTTGGAATGAGCAGCGTGGGTGCAATGCGACTGAGGTGGCACAAAAGATGGGATGGCAAAAAAAAAAAAAAAAAAAATGTTAATCTCTTACAGAAATTCAAAGATCACATCAGGTAGGACATCTCAGAACAAAGTTTTCATGGAGTCTGCTATAAAGTGTTTATGTCTCACATCATGCATGTCCCAACACTTTAAAACAGTATGTTTCACTGTGAGTGGTACATGACATGGAATGCACCAAACAGCTTCCTCACCTTTTAAAAGATAAGAATGGGTGTTAAACGAGTGGCTCGTACGCAAACGGCACAAGACCATTTCTTCTTTACGGCCACCTCCGGAACATGGTAAAAACTCTTTCAGGTTTGGACGGATTTTAAACAGTTTGTTATCCGTTTGCGAGTTCCATTCCTCTTGCGAGAGGTCTTTGACATAAGCCTGGGTTTTGAGTTTTAGATCAGTGTGAGAGTGAGAATCTGCTCAACTCTATCTTTATGGCCCTCCTGGCAAGTTGATCAACCACCTCGTTGCATCGAATGCCCACATGGCTGAGAATCCAAGCAAAAACTTTGTTGTATCCATTTGATTTCTGAGAGGTGTATAGTTCAAATAACTTCAACTGTTGAGATTGCTTGAGGTTACGGCTGGCAATGGTCTCTAAAGCAGAAAGGGAGTCCGACAAAATGTGGAAATCTTTATGTTTTGATACAGAGGCCATTTCAAGAGCCAAGACCAAGGCTGTCAACTCAGCAGTGTAGATAAAGCTGTCCGTGGGAATATGTTTAGAACATCTCTGAGAAGGATCGTTTGTACAAAACACAGCAGAGGCAACCCCCTCCTTAGATTTAGAACCATCAGTAAAACTTCTTCTAAAGGATGGAAACCTCAAACACAGTTCGGCGAAAAAGGACTTCTACGCCAAGGAACCAGTGGAATGTTTATGGTACGGGGCTAAATCAAACCGGATCTCCGGAGTGAAGAAAGTCTATGGTGGATCATCAGGAAACTTGGATAAATCACAAACGACTCCAAGGTTTATATTTGCATTGTTCAAATGTGGAAGAATACGAATTCTCAAGGGTGGAATGGAACTGGGGTGGTCATTGAATTTCTTTTGGAACTTGGAGTCAAAAACACAGTCATATGCAGGTGTTTGTTTTTTTTTTGTTTTTTTTTTTTTTGGGGGGGGGGGGGGGGGCAGAAGAGAGATTCAAACAGTAGCTTTTAAAAGAAAAACCGTTTCCAAAATAAGGCTGTAATTGAATGTAAACTGATTACAAAGGCCTGCATTACAATTTGAAGGCTTAGAAACCAATAATAAATAAAACAGGCAAACAAAATTCACGGTAGTATTCTGAAGACTTCTGCACGGTTTGTTTACTGTTTCACACTGTTAGGTCACTAGAGTACGCACTAATATGGAAAGAAACTTAATTGATTTTTTTATACACACACTCTGCCGCACTGAAGAGCATTTTTTTGTGCTTGTCACGGCTTGACAAATCATAATAATCAGAAATAAATGGTATCTCAATAAAGTCTTGAAAAGAAAATGATGATTTTCATACTATTCTCCATCATTGCAGCGAAAGTCATAGATGTGTTATTATGTCTTAGTGTTTACAATCAAGAGTTCTTTACAATTAGCAGTACACATTAAATCACTCATATACAGTTAATGGAAAGGCAGTTATAATGTCTGATATGTCTATCAAACAACGCAAAAGGATGACTGTTGCCACACGGGACGAAAAAAAATTCTTCAAATTCTCACATTCTGTGAAAGAACACAAAAGGATGATTGTTGTTACATCTAGACAAAAATAAAAAAAGAAATTCCTTAAGATTCTCACATTCTGTGAAACAACAGAAAAGAATGATTGTTGCCACACCAGACGGAAAAAGAAATCCCTCAAATGTCACATTTTTTGAGAGAACGGATGAGGTTGATTGTTGCCACAGCTGGACGAAAAAAAAAAAAAACAAACACTAAAAAACAAACAAAAAAATTCAACCATGAACCGTGAAGAGAAAGCTCTGAAAAGGATAACAAAACTGTTTTTCATCCTCGTACCACAGCAGTCCACATGATTACACAAAGGCACCCAAGTACATGTACTTGCAGCAGTTCTGTCAAACTTCTCGTTTGATTCTCTCCGATGGGTGCTAAAAAATGAGTTTGGGTGTGCTGTGGTGTCCTCCAAAATGCTGACTTTTACACTTCTCTTTGGAAGCCACAATGGTTGCTAGTGTCGACTGCACAATTTTATATTCTTCCACTATTGTCTTCTGTTTTGCTGGATTTCTTCCAACGTCTTGAATGATTTCAATTTTTCGTTTTAGTGACAGACCTTTGCGATGTGCAGACGCCATGATGAAATGGCCTATCAAATCAAAGCCTGACACCCTCCTTCCCCTTCACCCCACCCTCGTCCCTCTAGTATTTCCTCCGTCTACAGTCGCTGAACTTGACCCCACGCGAGTCGACTGCTCTTCAACCACGGGCACTCGGATTTCAAGACATTAGAATACGATTTTATTGCTTACGAATTACAGAGGTACCTTTTCCATACAACAAACATACAATAACAAATACTGTGTACTTTTAATCTACCTATGAGAAGCTGTGTAAGAAAATAAAACAATCTTAGGTTATGCAGCTAGACAAACACATGTTATAAACGTGTGATTTCTGTTGAGAGCGACTCACAGAAAGCTCTACATTTCATGTGCTTTGCTGGCACTTCTCCGTCTCCCTAGAATAGCAAGCGACCGCATGAAGCAATATACATGGCAGCAAACTAACCAATGGGATGTGTGAAGACTCATCTGAATGAGCAGCAGCGCACTGCATCAGCAGATAAGACGTCGGAAGACCAAGGCCAGGATTTAAACCACAGTGCCAAGGACATCTAAGCTGTTGGTTCGGATGAGGAATTTGCACAGGCCCTTGATGTCAGGCGCCTGAAACTCAACCTGCCACAAGCAAACGAAACTGAAGATTGGGAGAAACTGGATGCAAAAATCGTCCAAAGACTCGATGCACTGATAGGGAATAGCACCCTGGAACACAAACTAGCCACATATGGGGACACTGTGTATGCCACATGTAGAGACGCCTATGGAGCAAAACTACCCAAAGAGAAAACACCTCCAAAGAAATCCAGACGCCAAGAAGAGATGGACAAGATCAGGGTCCAAAAGAAAAACCTCAAGAAACAAATGAAGACCGCACTGCCAGCTGAAAAACAAGGCTTGGAAAAACTCTGGAAAGACCTGAAAGCAAAACACAGCGCCCTCAGCAAAGCGGAATCTGCGAGGAAGAGGAAGAGCAAAAAGAAGAAGACACAAGAGCGCTTCTTCAGAGACCCCTTCCAGTTTGCCAGAACACTGTTTGAGCAGCCAAAATCTGGGACCCTAAGTGTGGACAAAGGAGTTCCTGAGCAGCATCTGAGGAAAACATACTCTGACTCACAGAGCAAAGCACCACTCGACTTCAAGGTCTGGTGTGGCCAACCAACCCTGAGGAACAGTTCAATGACAAGCCTCCAACGTTGGCGGAAATCAAGAAGGTGGTCGACAAAGCCAGAGCCAAATCATCACCAGGGCCAAACGGAATACCTTACCAGCTATACAAGAAATGTCCCAAGGTGCTGGAGTGGCTCCACAGGCTGCTGCGATCAGCTTGGAGAAACCAGAAGATCAGCGGCCAGTGGATGACGGCAGATGGTGTGTACATCCCCAAAGAGCAAAACTCAAGTGACATCAGCCAGTTCAGGCCAATATCACTACTGAACGTCGAAGGGAAAATCTTCTTCTCTGTCATGGCAGCAAGGTTGACCAAGTACCTCATGGAAAACAAGTACTTGGATGTGTCAGTCCAGAAAGGTGGCATCCTAGGCGTAGCTGGCTGTGTAGAACACGCCACAATGATCTGGGACGCAATCCAAAGAGCAAAAACAGAAAAGAGAGACCTGGACGTAGTGTGGCTTGATCTGGCAAACGCATATGGATCTGTACCCCATGAGATGATACAGTTGGCCCTTGAGATGTACCATGTGCCAAAGAACATCCGCGACATGCTCAAGAAGTACTTCAATGGCTTCTCAATGCGGTTCTCTACCAATGAGTACACAACAGATTGGATCAACTTGGAAGTGGGCATTGCAATGGGCTGTGCAATTTCCCCAATACTGTTCGTGTTGGCAATGGAAGTCATCTTGAAAGCAGCAACAAGCAACGCAAGACAAACAGACCTTGGCGATGGATACAAGATCCCCCCTTTCAAGGCCTTCATGGATGACACTACAGTGATTTCATCCAGAGAAGACGAGACACGCCATGTGCTGGAGAGGCTGGACGACATAGTTGCCTCATCCAGAATGAAGTTCAAGCCAAAGAAATCACGGAGTCTCTCACTGAGGAAAGGAAAAGTGGCCGAATCTGTGGTCTTCAGTGTTGCCAACCAGGCCATTCCAACAGTCACAGAAGAGCCTTGGAAGATGGTATGATGATATGCTGAAAGACACACAAAGAGCAAAAGAAACCAAACAGATGTCGGAAGAAGGCTTGGAAACCATTGACCAGTGTGGGCTCCCTGGCAAATACAAGGTCTGGTGTCTGCAGTTCATGCTGATACCAAAGCAGTTCATGCTGATACCAAAGCTCCTATGGCCTCTGATGATATACGACATCTGCACCAGCACAGTGGAGGCAATGGAAGCCAAAATCAACAAGTTCACAAGGAAATGGCTTGGTGTCCCACCCTGTCTGACTGACATAGCGCTGTACTGTCGCCAAGCAAAGCTGAAACTACCACTGAAATCCATCCTGGAAGAATACAAAGCAGGAAAGATCAGACTTCAAAGCATGCTGAAGGACTCAGGAGACAAGGTGGTAGAAGCAATCAAGCCCCAGCTGAAGACAGGCAGAAAATGGAAAGTTCAAGAGGCGATGGATTCTGCAAAAGAAAGTCTCAAGATCAGAGAAATAACAGGACACACACAGACCAACAGACAAGGACTGGGGGCGACCAAAACTGAATGGTGGTCAAAGGCCAAAGGAAAAGCCAAAAGAGACATGATGATTCAGGAGATGAGAAAAGAAGAAGACCAAAAAAGACTCCAAAAAAGCAGTCCAGCAGAGCCAGCAAGGGCAATGGACAACGTGGGAGAATGCACTCCAAAGAAGTCTCACTTGGAATGACATTTGGCACATGGCCCCTCTCAGGATCAGCTTCATTCTCAGAGCTGCATATGACCTTCTGCCCTCAAATGCAAACCTGGTGAAGTGGGGAAAAACAGACGATCCTGCATGCCCCCTCTGCCATGAAAAACAAACAGTGGAGCATGTCCTAAGCTCATGTAAAGTAGCCCTGGCTCAAGGAAGGTACACATGGAGGCACAACCAAGTGCTCAGAGAGATTGTACAAGTAGTCCGGGCTAGTACCAACACCACAAAAGGGAAAATCAGGACTCCAAAAGCGCCCGCAACATTCGTCACGGCAGGAGGCGGCAAATCATGGCCAAGAACAACAGTGCCACTCGGAACATGCCGGCAGAGTCTGCTGGACGGGGCAGATGACTGGGAGTGCACTGCAGACCTCCCAGAATGGAAGAGTCACCCAGAGATCATCAGCAAGAGTGGCATGAGACCAGACATAGTAGTCCACTCTCAGTCAACCAAGTAGCTATCATGATCGAGCTCACGGTGCCATATGAGAACAGAATGGAGGCAGCTCAAATCTACAAGACTGAAAAGTATGCTGATCTGGCAAACAGCCTGAGGAGAGAAGGCTATCAGGTCAAAGTCCTCACTGCAGAAATTGGAGCTAGAGGGTTTGTAGGAATGTCTGCATACACCCTCATGAAACAGCTCTCAGTTGCAGGGAGGGAAAAAACCAGAGCCCTGAAAGCAATGGCAGAAGCGGCAGAGAGGTGTTAAAGCTGGATCTGGTCAAGGAGGAACAAAAGTGAACTTCATAAGGCTTAAATTTCCTACAAATATCAGGTGTCTCTGTGGCTCAGTGGTTAGAGTGCGAGTCATTAAGTGGAAAATGAGCATGTCCAGAAGGTCATGGGTTCGAATCCCAGCCATGGCTCGTCCCAAGATGGGAAAAAAAAGGGCAGCAGAGGGACATCCGGAGTCATGAACCGGGTGCGGCCCCCTAGTGTGGCCCCCTAGAGTGTCAGGAGATAAGGGCCGAAACACTTGCTTAAAGGGGGCTTCTCTTCTGAGGACTCTCTGCTGCCACGCTCTCCACGAGTTTCTTTCTACTAACCAACCATTTCCGAGAAATGCTTCCAAGACACAACTGTAACCACTTCGTTATATCCGGCTCGATTTCTTCACGGGGCCCGAACATATGATTCGCTATGCGGCTGCTTCGTTATAATCCGCGTGATCGCCCGCTGGGGACCCCAAAATCATTTCGTTATAAGCGGCATTTCGTTATATCCGACTTCGTTACATCCGACGCATTTTCAGTCATGTAAAGAAGGATTTTTGCCGTGACCAATCTTTTTGCTTCGTTATATCCAGCATTCGTTACATCCGACTTCGTTATAAGCGGCTTCGATTGTATATCTTATAATACATTATCCTAATTTTGACTATCCTTCGAATTTCGCAACTGATTTAATTATAAGTTCGTCAGCTGATGATAACACGACAGCAACATCTTCTTTGTGTGTGTGTGTGTGTGTGTGTGTGTGTGTCAGAGAGAGAGAGAGAGAGAGAGAGAGAGAGAGAGAGAGAGACGTCACGCCGGATATAACGAAGCAACCAGATCAAAATTCGTTATAACCAGCGCATCGGTTGTAACGAAAGCCGGATATAACGAAGCAATTTTGAATGTCCCTGGCGATTCATTATAAGCAGCTTCGAGTGTGTGTGTGTGTGTGTGTGTGTGTGTGTGTGTGTGTGTGTGTGTGTGTGTGTGTCTATATATATATATATATTACAAATAAAGCATTTGGGTTAAATTTCGTTTTGTATCCCCCCCCCCTCCCCTCCCCCTCTGTGATTGAAATTGGAGGACTGTGACTTGCACTCCTTAACAACATCAGAAATTAAGACTACTCTCTCCCCCAAAATATAGAATATTTACTATGATTTCTTTTCCTACCCCTTGCACCACCTCCCTCCTCCCTCCGCACCCCCCCCCCCCCCCCCAAAAAAAAAAAAAAAAAAAAAATCCTTCGTTTTTCCCCTCTATTACCAGTGTTAAGTTATT
>CM065717.1:61280553-61300553 GCA_033310375.1 Conus canariensis
CCGCGGAAAGTGGTAATTTGACTCCTCTGCCTTTTCGGTTTTAAGAAGAATGCTATCCCAGAAAAGGCTGGTGTGCAGTACCGTAGTATGTTTGTTGAGTTTTCAAAAAACCAACCAAAGGTGCCACCTAAGAAGCAAAAGAAAATCATGAAAGAGCAAAACAAGCTACATTTTCTTGCGAAAAGTAGAAAATATAAAAAGATAACCTCTCAAGACACAAGTGCTGAGGGCCAGTTCTTGGAATGAATCCGCAAGGGACTAAATTACAATAAACTAATAAATTCCAAGGATAAGTACCGAGCACCATTCCAGCAACTTACAGAGCAGCTAGGTGTTGCAATGACTGCAAGAAATATTCAATTATAAACAAAGCTTGCTCTTATGTCTTAGATTGAAGAAATAGGGGGAGATAAGCATTCATATCTGCAGTGGTAGATGATTCTGCCAACTAACAGTATGTGCTTGAGTGGGTGAATGGGGAAAAATAAAATAAATGCTTCTCAAAATGAGCCTTTAGCAAGTTTATAGTCTCCAAGTGGGAGACGATCCCTGTAAGTTGCTGGAATGGTGCTCGGTACTTATCCTTGGAATTTATTAGTTTATTGTAATTTAGTCCCTTGCGGATTCATTCCAAGAACTGGCCCTCAGCACTTGTGTCTTGAGAGGTTATCTTTTTATATTTTCTACTTTTCGCAAGAAAATGTAGCTTGTTTTGCTCTTTCATGATTTTCTTTTGCTTCTTAGTGGCACCTTTGGTTGGTTTTTTGAAAACTCAACAAACATACTACGGTATTGCACACCAGCCTTTTCTGGGATAGCATTCTTCTTAAAACCGAAAAGGCAGAGGAGTCAAATTACCACTTTCCGCGGTCACTGAGGAGAAACAATCAGGTTTCGAAATATCGGTATCTGACCAGGAGTTATATGTTAGTGGGTTTTCTCCCTATTGGGGATCGTCTCCCACTTGGAGACTATAAACTTGCTAAAGGCTCATTTTGAGAAGCATTTATTTTATTTTTCCCCATTCACCCACTCAAGCACATACTGTTAGTTGGCAGAATCATCTACCACTGCAGATATGAATGCTTATCTCCCCCTATTTCTTCAATCTAAGACATAAGAGCAAGCTTTGTTTATAATTGAATATTTCTTGCAGTCATTGCAACACCTAGCTGCTCTGTAAGTTGCTGGAATGGTGCTCGGTACTTATCCTTGGAATTTATTAGTTTATTGTAATTTAGTCCCTTGCGGATTCATTCCAAGAACTGGCCCTCAGCACTTGTGTCTTGAGAGGTTATCTTTTTATATTTTCTACTTTTCGCAAGAAAATGTAGCTTGTTTTGCTCTTTCATGATTTTCTTTTGCTTCTTAGGTGGCACCTTTGGTTGGTTTTTTGAAAACTCAACAAACATACTACGGTATTGCACACCAGCCTTTTCTGGGATAGCATTCTTCTTAAAACCGAAAAGGCAGAGGAGTCAAATTACCACTTTCCGCGGTCACTGAGGAGAAACAATCAGGTTTCGAAATATCGGTATCTGACCAGGAGTTATATGTTAGTGGGTTTTCTCCCTATTGGGGATCGTCTCCCACTTGGAGACTATAAACTTGCTAAAGGCTCATTTTGAGAAGCATTTATTTTATTTTTCCCCATTCACCCACTCAAGCACATACTGTTAGTTGGCAGAATCATCTACCACTGCAGATATGAATGCTTATCTCCCCCTATTTCTTCAATCTAAGACATAAGAGCAAGCTTTGTTTATAATTGAATATATAATATAATATATATATATATATATGTGTGTGTGTGTGTGTGTGTGTGTGTGTGTGAATGCAAGAAAACAAAGGACATAAAACTAAAAACTGAATAAGCCCTTCCTGTTTACATGTATATGACTCATTCATGCCCTACAAAACTGCGCTCTTTTGTTTGTTTCCTTTTATTTGTTTGTTTACATTGATTTAGTCTTTTCTTCTGTTATAAATAAATACTGATCCTCCATTACATGCTTTTGTTTGCGTTTCGTGAACTCTGGACTGAACAAAGGGATGGGAAGATGTAGGCAGACATGGGTACATTTGAATACGGACAGAAAAAAAGCATTTGTATTTATCAATTAATTACGCTTCCTACCATTCATTATGTAAAATCTATGGTGGAAAGTACTAATCAATTGGGTTGGGGGGGGGGGGTCATAAACAGTTACTTACCTGCTGAATAATCTGTCTTGATGGGGAAAGATTTCTATTTGTTTAAAGTTCCCTCTCCATGTTCCCAAGTTCTTGCAAATAAAATTTGAAGTAGAAATTAACTGAACTGAAACATTTGAAATAATGCTTGGTTATACAGATGTGCGACCCCGAAACATAGGTACATTGCAGCTATCCCTGAAAATCCAAAGTAAAACATTCTTATTGCTTCACCTGGCCTAATTAAAAAAAAAAAGTCTGATTTAATCCATTATGGTGTGTTGCTACAGAAAGACAAAGGGAGTTCAGCCAGAGAAAAAAAATCTCCGCCATTTCGTCGATTAATTTAGTCGCTCTTTGTTTTTGTGGTACATGTAGTTCGTTGTGGTAAAGCGCTTCTCTCCCCCCTCACCTCCCACCTCCCTCCACACTTCCCAGAAAGCTTCGCATTAAGGAGGGTCGCATCAAATACTTTAATGTGAACTGGATCGTTTACATGAGTAGCCAACGATTTCTCTCCCCTGACTCGAGCCGCAGTTTCAGTTTCAGTGCTATCAAGAGGCGTCACTGCGTGCGGACTAGTCCATATACGCTACACCACATCCTCTAAGTTTTGGGACCACACTACACATGATTTTATGCTGATGTATAAATGAATTAATAACTAAGATGAGAGAATAGAAGAAGAGGGTCTCGTGGCTACGACTTAGCAGATGTCTGACCTACGCATTAGCCCAATGCGCTGGTCAGACCTTGAGTGCCTACCTAACAATATTTTTTTTCATTCTATTATTATTATTATTATTTTTTGTATGTGTGTAGTGAATGTACACATGAGTGTGTATGGATGTGTGGGCACGGGCCCATGTGTGTGCGTGTGCGCATGTGTGTGTACGCATGCGTGTGCGTGCGTTTGTGTGTGTATGTGTGCGCGCATGTGTGTGTGTTCGTATGTGCGCGTATGTGTGCACGTGTGTGCCTGCACGTATGTGCGCGTGTGTGTGCGTGTGCACAAGTGCGTGTGCATGTCTATGTGTGTGTAACTTGTGGGTTTGTGTGTGCACACACATGTATTTGCATATATGTGTGTACATATGTCTCTTTGCATGTGGGCGTGTACGCATATGCGTGTGTGTATTCATTCGTGCGTTCATGTGTATGCGTGTATGTGCGCACACGTCTGGGTGTGGACATGCACATGCACGCATGTGTATATGTGTGTGCGTAGGAGCGAGCGAATGTACGCGCGCACGTTCATGTGTGTGTGTGTGTGAGTGTGTGTGTATGTGTGTGTGTGTGTGTGTGTGTGTGTGTGTGTGTGTGTAGTGACTGCGTGTGTGAATGTTCAGAAGATGACTTAGGATCAAGGACAAGAACAAGACCATCAAATACAATATATACGTGCACGAGCACACGCGCGCGCGCACCCCCCCCCCCCCCCCTCCACACACACACACACACATAACAATAAGAACAACAATTCCTCCCCCTCACACACACACCCACGCACACACACATACATACACAGCACGCATTAACACGCATGGTTGTGACGTCAATCTCACGCACGGTCCCTGCACCAAATGTCAATTTTGCCGAGTTCGTCAAAGTGTACCCATTTTTTGCGATTTGTCACCAGTTCATTGTACGCTATCAAAATCTTGTTTTGGAAAGTACCGCGTCCTTTGTTTTCATATTCCTGCAAGAACTGACTGTCTTTTCTGTGACTGGATTGACAGGAAGTCGTTTTTAAGACATTTTAGACTTTGAGACTTTTTAGTACCTTCGTGACTGAAGAGTTCCGATAACTGCGACATTATTTTTAAGATTTTGTGCAAAAATTAACTTAAATGTTTAATTCATCAATAATTTTCTTTCCTGAACACGAATATGAATTACAAAATAAGATATATTCAAGATGAAGCAAAAAGAAATAAATATTTGCCCCAAATACACAAGCATTGGAAAATACCTCTGTGACAAGTCAAAATTGTCAACCAGCACACCCTCCCCTACTACACCCACCCTCTTGTACAAACTGTATAAACACACACGCCATCCCCCCTTTCTCTCTCCCTTCTGTCTCACAAACGGCAGTACAAATTTAAAATCTATGCCAACTCTCCCCTCTCAACACCTCCCCTCCCTGTAGATAGAACAATACAGTGTAGCCACAAAGACAACAGGGGTAAACCAGTGAGAGTGCATGGTCATCACACTTGATCTGAACTCCTTGTCTAAGATTCTCCCAGAAATGTAAACTGAAACTATGTTTCTAAATTTTGAGACTATGTATCAATTGTATGTATGCCATGTGGCTTAACAGTGTAACTTTGTGCTAATACTTGGTGACATCTATGAATGAGTATTCTGTTGAAATAGTTTGTGCCCCCCAAGCAAAATTACCATGCTTGGTTAAGATTCTTTGTGAACAATCTGACCACCATTCTTTGTGTACAATCTGACTTTTGCCAGTAGGTAACTCTATCTGTTAAGATGATAACAGAATGATAAATTCTGTAAGTACTGGTACGGTGAGTGTATTAGAAGCTAAAAGATGGTGGTGGACTGATATGCTAAGACTGTCACAAACGGAAACAAGCATCAAAATGTAAGTTCACGTTTTACGCAGGCCAGGTAAGAAGCGTATCAAAAGCCTCTTGCAAGAATTATGAACTACTAAGCACAGTGATGACTGGGGCTTTCCCATCCATCACCACGTGAGGAATTTCAAGACAACGGTCACCACAAAGACACACAATACTTAACTCGCACTCAACCTGTCACACCCCCACCCCCGATCTCCCACCCCTACTTCATCCCAGTCTGTTGTAGGTTGGTGACTGTTTTGATGCAATGGCTACATTCCTTCCCGTATCCTCATCCTCTTCCTTTAGGTGTCAGGCCCTTAATGCGCCCCCCCCCCCCCCCCCCCCACACACACACACCTTCCTAGGTCCTCCCTCCTCCCCTGTTCTGCTACCTCGTCCCTGTGAAAAGCCCGGTAATTTTTGACTTTTTGAAGTTTTTTTTAACTTAATAAAACGTGACGTTTTTTAAACTCACTTGTTTAACAAAATGTATACATAAAATCACAGTATTGTCCACGTGAGTGTCGTGTATAAATCTGTGTGCGTGTTTTAGCCGTAAACTTTAAACATTGGCATCATCTCGGCAGTTACAAGCGCTAGTGCCAGTATCGGAGTAGATCTTAGAATGGAAAGGGAATGCAAGTGTGCTTGAATACTAATTTTAGATTTGTCTATATACTTATTAACTGCAACAAAAGAAAACCCCAAACCCCAAACAGGTCGTATGCGTGTGATAAACAAAGTGCATGGAAGGGTTTAGCTATACACTTTAGGAATATTATTGCCGATGAACAGAAAGATATTCATTCCTGTTTGTTCTAAGTGCAGTTTGTTTCTCAACCCCCCCCCCCCCCCCCCCCCCCCCCCCCCACACACACACACACACACTTCCCATTGTTTATGTATTTTTGCATTTTCGTTGTTATTGTTTATTTCAAAGTGTGATGACTACAGGTGGAAATTGAAACTAATTTTTAAAGTAATTTTAAACAACCCCGCCGGTTCTGATTTCCGTCACTGTGTTTAGTTCATAATTCTTGCAAGAGGCTTTTGATACGCTTCTTACCTGGCCTGCGTAAAACGTGAACTTAATAAGAATGCGTGTAAAGCGAGTGGCCTGTGTGCAAACGGCACGAGACTGTTTCTTCTTTACGGCCGCCTCGGGAACATGGTAAAAACTCTTTCAGGTTTGGACGGATTTTAAAAGTTTGTTATCCGTCTGCAAGGTCCATTCCTCTTGCCAGAGGTCTTTGACATAGGCCTGTGTTTTGAGTTTCAGATCAGTGTGAGGAATAGACAACCTGATCAACTTTTCCTTTGTGGCATTCTTATGAGGAAGGAAGGTCTTGCAAAACCATAGTCGAAACGGCAGTACTTGAGTCCGGAGCGGATAGGAGCTCTGTAAAGAAGAAGAGTTTTCTAATCGGCACCCCAATGCGAATGTGAAACAATTCTCAGAAAGTTAATTGCTTTTTGACAAGAACTTGTTAGGTACTGGATATTACTTTAAAAGTGAGGGGTTCTTTTCAATTAAAAACAACTCAGAAAATTGGCTTCATTTACAACTATGTGGTCGATTTATGAGACGAATGTCAAAGTCAGCAATATACGTTCGACAGCTGTGAAAGTGGATACACTGAGTTTTGGTTTAGGCTAAAACATTGTCCTTGGTCCACTGTCGCTTCTTTTCCCAACAAAGGTGGAGTCGAGTTGTATGCCATCATCTGTGGCAAAGTCGTCAACGAACAGAGAACACTCGGATTTTTTTTTTTACAGAGTTACCTATGTCGTTAATCTAAACGCCGAAGAAAGCACGTTAAAGGCATTCCTGGTGTATATCAAACTCAAGCTCATGGATTTCATACAGCTTTGTACCAACATTTGAAAGTGAACATTTTTTTTCTTCTTTTTTTCACCCCACGTACGCAGGCTGATACTCCTGCGGACACTCCCCGTATAGACAGGTAAGGATTAATCCCATCTACCCAAAAAAGGGAGTGGAGTTTTGTGTGTATGACCGTTTTGTATCCTGTCATTAAGGTAGCCATACTCCAACTTCGGGGAGGGTGCATGCTATGTGTAACGTGTCATCCAAACCAACGGCCAAACTGGCTTTCTCTTCGGAAAGTTGGTGATGGGATTTTACGTGTGTACAAGATGTTATGCGTGCGTTCACACACGCAACCTCGGTTCACAGTCTCATTCGAAGGACTATATGGAAAATGGAGTCGGAACAAATGTTAACTCCAAGGGAAAAATCCCCCGGCGGAGATTCGAACCCGTAATCCCAGGATCACCAAGATTACGAATCCGGCCCTCTACCACTGAGCTATTCCTGCCCCCGAAAACTATTTGAAAAATGAGCTTAAAAGTATTCTTTTCTGAAGATACCCTCTGAAATCCTGATTACGAAGGTCCATGAGAATATCCGATTCCCATATGGTGTTGTACGCTTTCTCCAGATCAAAAACGACAGCTACATGTTTTACAAATGAAAACGTTGTGGATGATGGCTTCAAGACAGACAAAATGGTCAACTGTAGAACTGAGGAATCGTATTCGCAGAAACCGCATTGATCTTTGGTCAAAAGGTCATCGGTTTCCAGCTTCCACATCAGTCGAGAGCTGACTATTTTTTCCATTAATGTAAAGAGGCAACTGGTCAGAACTATCAGGCGAAGATTAATATGGCTGGTCATGTCTTTTCTGTATTTTGGAACTGGAGTAATGAGGGCATTCCGCAAGGAAGGCAATAAGCACCCTGTAGTCCAGATAAGACAGTACACTGTTACAAGAATTTGGAGACAGCTGTCCGAGAGATGTTTCAGCAGTTGGTAGTGGATGTCACCATGTCCAGTAGCAGAATCAACAAAGGTTTGAAGAGCTGATTTCAAGTCATCAAGTTAAAAGGACGATAATAGTATTTAATATTGTCAAGAGTTGCAGGGTGATTTTTCTCGGATTTGTTTGTTTTTAACAAAAAAGGAACAAACGAATTGGTGGAGGATGCTTTTTTTTTTTAATAAAAAGAGGCCAACAGACTGGCAACAGGCCAACAGATTGGCAACAGTTTGTAATCAAAGCGTCTGCTACTTTCAGATGTGAGAAAAGGGCTGGTGTGTTTTTTTCTTCAATGTTCATGATTATTTTCCAGACTTTTTTCCATGGGCGTTTACGCTGTAAGTTTGCTGCAAATATCTCCGTGACTCAGGTTTGCTCATTTCGAAAACCAATCCATCTTTGCATCGTCATCTGGTACCTGTAGCACAGAGAATGGATTAAAATTGCTATGGATGGCCGTATCGGTACAGCGGGTTTTTCCCTTGGAGTTAACATTAGTTCTGACTCCATTTCCCATACAGTCATTCGAATGGGACTATAAACCGAGGTTCCGTGTGTGAACGCACGCATAACATCTTGCACGCACGCAAAATCCCATCACCAACTTTCGGAAGAGAAAACCAGTTTGGCCGTTGGTATGGATGACACTTTACACAGAGCATGCACCCTGCGTGAAAAATGGAAAGAATGAAGGAAGTAAAGAAACTGAGTGAACGATAATCAACGATATTGACTGGATGACACGGGAAACGACTGAATGAAGCGCCAGCTGGCAGCTCTTCAGTCGGCGCTACTCAGGTAGGCAGCCCGTTGTGTAAACGAGTGTGGATTGTAAAGCGCTTAGGGCTTGGTCTCTAGCCGAGGATAGGCGCTGTATAAGTATTCATAATAATAATAATAAACTATAGCCATACACAGTACACTTATTTAATATTTCGTTTGAACAGGGGATCTACAGTGATATCTGGTCAGATTTTTCATCTCTTTAAAAGAAAAGTAAATCAAAATGACCATAATAATTATAGAGGAATATCATTGTGTGATGTAAGTAGTTATATGGTTAGTATATTATCAACAGTATACTACGACAATGGGTGGATCATTATGATACTGAATTAATAAGATGGCTTGATGAATGATTATTCATTGTTGACTGTATGTTCACTTTGTTGACGATCATTCAGAAACCATTCATCTTCTAAGAGAAAAAATGTTCTATGGCTTTAAATGATTTCGAAAAAGTATTTGATCTGTGTATAGAAAATCGTGGCCAGTTCTGTTGAAAAATTGGACATAAGGCAAGATTCATGAATGAATAAGAAGTATATATGAAAGCATTAAAGCAGCGGTTAAATGTAGAGCGATCTATATTGAATATATTAACTGCACGTGCAGCGTAAAGCAGGAAAACGTTTGCATACCTGCATTGTTTTCTTTAACTATAATTGAACTTTCCTCACAAAAAATTATCAGTGGTCGACATGGTGCAGCTCAGGCAAATAGTCTCAAAGAACTTTTTATACTTTTGTTCGGTGACGACACCACTGTCAGAGACTGCAACAGGTTTCCAATCTCAGTCAAAGCGTTTATCTAGAGCTGCTTCAAAACTACAACTAAAAGTAAGCATGACTAAAAGCAGGAAAGTAGTTCTTAGAAAATGCAGCTATTTAGTTTCCAGAGAAAGACGATTTTAAGTAATATGATGATGAAGAAAGCTGTGAATTCCTCTAAATATCTTTGTATATATTTTTCAACAAACTTAGTTTTGCTTAGGAAGATCTAGTACGTAGGGCTAAAGGTCCTTGTTGTGCGCGCTAAGAAAATTCCATAGACATAACAATAACTGAGGAAATATATTTCTAAGTCTCTGACGCTCAGGTAGTGCACTATGGGACCAAATCACAAGCCCTTGAAGCCAGCTTGTCGTCGAAAATTCGCATCCATTTCCATTAAATAAATATAGAACAAGAGCATAGAATGATTTAGTACTGATAAGCTTGGGAGATCTTCTATCAAGATTTACGCCATTGTGAAATGTATCGCATACTGGTTGAGATTAATTCAAATGAGTTAACACACACTACGACTTAAAGCGTATATGTCAATAACGGAACTGGATAACTATGGCAAAACAAATTGGGTAACAAGTGTCCGTAGTATATTATATGTGTATGGGCAAAACATCGAGTTGGTTTTGCTGGATCTTTTATGAAAACATTTAGACAAGACACCCACTGACATCAGATGGCAACATCAGTCCGACCACATTAATACAAGCGATAGACATGATTTCCATAGGAATTCCAAATGACCTTCTACTGCTCAATCTTATTTATTGTTAAATCAAACAAAAGCTTGATTTTTTTCTAGAGCTGCTTCAAAACTACAACTAAAAGCTTTTACAAAGCTTAACAATAATGTGGCAGGAATAGCTGTATATAGGCCTAGATACCAGACTACATAAAGCACAATTTGATTTGGCCATTGTGTAAAGTTGACATGAAAAACGAAAGCATATTTATGCTACTCTTGTTCGCTTGATCTCTGATGCAAATGTATTCCAAGTACATGTCATGGCAAGCAAAAGTACATTTTAGTGAAAACTGCTCTTGTCAATAAAAAAAATAAAAAGACTAGGAGATATTTTTTCTTCTTCTGTTTTTATACCTGGCATTCAAAAGACGACACTTTATAACAAAACAAAGAGAATGCTGAACAATTAAGTAGTGGGGAAAAACAAAGAGAATGTTAAGAACCAACAGTATGACTTAAAAAAACGATTATAGGTTTACTTCTTCCGGAAGCCTTGTTTGCATCATTATTGCATTTTGGTAAATATTGCTGTTTTTGTTTAGTATGCGTCTCTGTAGCGTTTTCTATGATGTTTACGAATTTGACTCAACCCCTTCAAAAGGGCGATGATTTTCCTGAACAAAAGATTTCATTTCATTTCTATCTCCCTCACCACACACACACACACACACACACACACACACACACACACACACACACGCACGCACGCACGCATGCACGCACACACACACACACACACACACACACACACACACACACACACACACACACACACACACATACACACCTACGCAGGGAAGGGGTGGGATGCAATTTAATTGTTAGTTAACCCTGCTTCAGATTGTGCCACCTTGCATATCAAAGATAAACACAAACGACTAGCCAGTCGAACCAACAAATAAACTAGCTATAGAAAAACAAACGAACCAACAAAACGCTGAAAAAAGACAAACAAAAAAAATATTCATGAACAGCAACTAATCAACAAGAACGGTGAATATAGTGACATTTACGGCCAATAAGTAGCCCTCCATTTTTAATATTCAAGTCGCTCATGACTTTTGTTTTCCTTAAAAGTGTGAAAGTAGGGACAGTCAACCAGATCTAATTAAACTGGGTAATTTGTTGCAGTTGAGTAGTGTTTCCACAGGATAATGAAGTCACTGTTAGTAAAAAGGAAGGTCATAAGGAAATTATTGAAAACATCGTTTGGAATGGTGAATATGCAGATGATTTTTATGACTCGCTTTGTAAAAACGACATAAACAGTAAGTTGAACAATGCTATGGTTTTAATTATGTTGATGTGAATGAAGCATTAAGTGTGTTTAATGAGTGTATAAAAGACTGCAGATTGTATGAAGAAGCAGTTAATAAAGAAAAGGTACCATGTGACTGGTTCGACCAGGAATGTGAAACCACTAAGAAAAAAGTAAGAAGGCTTCTCAGAGTTAGTTGTAGGACATTCGATAGGGAGGACCGACAAACGTATACCGTTGCTCGGCGTGAATACAAACATTTGCTCGTAAGGAAGAGTAAAGAGTTTAACAATACATTGTTGAACAAACTTGTGACATCAGTTTAAAAAAAAAAAAAAAAAAAAAACAGCGAGAAATCCGGGACACCGTCCATGAAGTTTCCTTTAATAGAAAACAGCGAAGAAACAAGATCACAGTTGACAAGTGGTTCCAGCACTTTAAGTCGTTATTGGAAATAGATGTAAATCTTCCTAATTATGAAGATCCGGCTGATAGCGACAGTAATAGTTACATGAATCGTCCTATTTCTAAAGAGGAAGTATTGTTGGCCATAATAAAACTGAAAGTTCGGAAAGCAGCAGGTCCAGATGGCATTGTTAGCGATTTACTTTTTTTTTTTTTTTTTTTAAATCGATAAAATCAATTAGTTTGGGAAGAACGTATTTACGGCACATGCTATTCTAAACGCACATCCCATTTGAGCCAGTTGAACCTTGTTTCTTTTATAGCAAGTTGAAAATCAGCAACAGCCATGATTGTTTTAAAATCTGGACTAGCGAAAGAGTATTTTATGTGCAGGGTGTTTTACAAGAGTATGAACAATTTTCTTTTTTTTTTTTTTTTTTCTTTTTTTTGTGGCATCAGTTATCGGATCAATGGAGCACCTAAGGTGGTGATTTTTTTTTTAAATTAATTTTTTCTTTTTTTCTTCCCTAAGGCCAAAATCCACCTCTTCATTTTTTGGTGCATCACACTGTCCTCTTCATCTGCCAAAAAAACAAAAAGCGGAAAAAAAACAAAAACAATTTCCACTACTAGTTTTTTTTTCCCTCTCTTTTTTTTTTTTCTTCTTTTCTTTCCCAGCCAATCTCTTACACACCATGCATAGTCTGTGTGTTCTCTTACAAATGGACATATTTTTGCTGATTTTAGTGTTTTGGCAATTGATACAAAGTGTCTGGGTTTGTTAATGTACTAATGTGTGGTGTACTGGCACACTCACTCTGATAAAGTGTTGCATTATACGGAAACGGAACCAACATAGATGAAACAAAGGACTTAATTATTTTTAGTTTTTCATTTTGTTTCACACATACACCCGCACACATACTCTCGCTCCCCCCCCCCCCCCCCCCTCCCCCCTCTCTCTCAAATATGCTAACAATAGTAGAAACCTGTTAAATACACGACACGATACCAAAGCAAAAAACTATGCATAAGCAACCAATTCTGTATACACACATGCCTGAAAGGATGTCGTTGGTCCCTATTGCCCGTCTCCCTCTTCTTCCCCCTACCCAAGCGCGTGAGCGCACTTCACAACACACCACCACCACCACCATCCACCCACTCCAACACCCATCCACCCCCACCCCCACATCCACCCACACCCCCACAAGAAGAGACAGAGAGAGAGAGAGAGAGGGGAGAGAGAGAGAGAGAGAGAGAGAGAGAAAAAAAAAAGAAAAAAAAAGGAGAGAAAGAGAGAGAGAGAGAGAGAGAGAGAGAGAGAGAGAGAGATAGACAGACAGACAGACAGTTAGGCAGACAAACAAGCAGACAGGCGGACAGAGACGGCGTCTTTTAAATGGATTTAGGGATTTACTTTGTTACATATCGTCTCACCAGTTGTCTCCTCCCCGATGAGGCCAATCCTATAATGAAAAGAAATCATGCATGAACCTCTTCATATTCCACATTCCCCACGTGCAACAGTCTTACACATACGAAAACCAAATAGTGCAAGAAAGTACGGAGGAGTGGAGAACGAAAAGGCATATTTACCTTGGGGTCACTTTCTTTATGAAAGAAACGTCACCAAGACTGTGTTGTATGTGTGCGTGCGTGTATATGTGTGTGTACCTGTAGGTGTGTGTGTGTTACAGTGCATGTGCGCGCACGCAAAATGCACAAACACGTGCATGTTATTGTAACTGAGTGTATGTCTGTCTCTCTCCCTCTCCCTCCCCCCCCCCCCCCCCATCCCTCCCTCTCCATGCGCGCGTGCGCGTGCGTGCGTGCGTGTGTAAGAGTGAATGCATGCATGAAATCTCTTTATATTTTCCTCAGTTGCAACTGATTTTCAAATATGACTGAAATTGGCAGCCTAGATTCCGTTTTTTTATAAATACTTATACACATCTTTGCAGTAATCACAATATGGTTTATTTTCAGTAGTATATGTCTGTCAAGATTTTCTTGTCTAAGAATTCCAAAGAGCACAGTATCTTCAGAAAACACAATTCTTGTGTTGTATACAGCTAATATGTATTGACTGACAAATTTTCCAAAACGAATTAACCTTATGACAGTGAAAAAAGAAATGTTCAATGTAATCAATTTCATCATTGCAATATGAACAATTTCGATTATCCCTAACTTTCATTTTGCATAGCATTATATTAGTCGGGTATATATTTTGTAAAATTTTCCATTGTAAAACTCTCAGTCTGGTTTCTTTTGTACACAAGCGGGGTATCTTCCATACATTTTCATTTAACTCCAGTCCATATTTATTAGACCAAAAACGGGCTGCACATGGTTCCGTGTAACTGAGGGAACACAAAGTCACACGGAAATCCTTGCAAGATATATGCTTTTTGTTACAGAAAAGAGGTGGTTCTGAAAAATCTATATCATATCTATCTTGTTCACTAACCCTAGTATTAAAAATATGTGTGGCCGCTGACACTACATTATACTCTAAGATCCTTGCAGGGGAGGTTCCTATCTTGTTAACCACGTCCTGGTATGAAAGCATTCCATTTGGACCATACATGTCACTAACATTTAGTATTTTGCCCTTTATCCAGTCAGGGAAGAAAAGGACATTTCCTCGATATTTTATGTACTGGTTATTCCACAGTAAAGAGGGAAAGGGTGAGACATCTTCATGTTTATTAAGATCTAGCCATGTTTTCAGAGTAATTTTCCAAAAATGTGAATGTATCTTGTCTAAACCTTTGAAAAGTGCGCTTTTAGTATTTGCATAAAAACACGTGACATTCTCACCAAAGGGTAGAAATATTTTTCTCGAAATTATAGTCCACGTTTCATTGTTTGTGGCCTTACAGATTCTTACAACCCATGACAGGAGAAAAGCAGATTGCATCTGTCTTAAATTTATCATTTTCAATCCTCCTTTTTCATATTCACTGCACATTACGCTTCTTTTAACTTTTTCAAATGCCTTTCGATTACAATGTTTTTTACGCCAGAGAAATCTAAAAAGCATGCGATTTATATCTGATAAGATCTTATCAGGAATAACAAATGTTTGCATAACATGGACCATTTGTGAAATAAGAAATGTTTTAATAATATGTATTTTACCCATTATACTAAGATCTCTTTTTTCCCAGGCGTGAATAATTCTCTGAATAGTTTCTATTCTTTGCAACCAATTGTCCTCAACTAAAGATGCCGGTTTATCATTCTCATAATAAATACCCAGAATCTTTAGTTTATTTTTCCACGTAAAGCCATAAAAACTGTCTGCACTATGTTTTCTACTACCTAGCCACATAGCTGCTGATTTATTTTTATTTATAACCAAACCAGAAAACAAAGCAAAATCATTGAGTATATCTAATGCTTGCATCATGTCATGCTGGTCTGTCAAAAATAAAGTAACATCATCTGCATAAAGCGCAATTTTGATTACATTAACAAGCGTATCTCTTGAACCCCCTAAATCAATTCCTCTAATGTTTCTACAGTCTTTTATCTTTATTGCTAGCAATTCTATAGCCAACACAAATACTAAGGGAGAAAAAGGACATCCTTGTCGGATTCCTGTTTCAACCGCAAAATACTCGGATATCCAGCCACTATACAAAACACAACTACGAGTATCAGCGATTAATACTTGAAACCATCTAATGAATTCTTCACCAAACCCATACTTTTTGAGAGCTGTTACCATGAAGTCTTTAGATATACTATCAAAAGCTTGTGTATAATCAATACTTAAAAGCAAACCAGGAATATTTTCTACTTTTAGATCATCAATGACATCATCAATTAGTCTCAATAGCGTAGCTGCTCGACGTCCTTTTGTATACCCAACCTGATCTTCACTTACTAAATCTCTAATTACTTGACATAAACGATTTGCCAAACATTTAGACAAAAGCTTGTAATCGCTATTCGTTAACGAAATTGGTCTCCAGTTTTTTAAAACATTTCTAGGTAGATCTTTGCCTTTGTGAATTAATGTAATGACTGCTTTTCTCTGAGAAGGAGAAAGCGTCCCTTTTTCAAATGCAGAGTTAAGTGATGATGTTAACAAACTTTTTATATGACACCAAAATACTTTTAAAAATTCTGTTGTAAGCCCATCACTTCCTGGCGAAGAACCATTTTTGAGGGCTTTAAGAGCCATTAGCAGTTCATTCTCTGTCAAATTGCCTTCACAACTATCCTTCTGAGAATCAGAAAGCTGTGGCACTGAGGTATCAGATATAAAGTTATCTACCATTTGTTCCATGTTTCCTGCTCTTACCTTTTTCTTGTACAACTTCGAATAATAGTCTCGCTGCATTTTCATTATTTCTGACTGTTGTGTAATTGATCTACCATTTTCATCACGAAGTTCTTCTATTATCTTTGAATTTGCTCTTGATTTTTCCAAGTTTAGAAAATATTTTGTGTTCTTTTCACCCTCTTCAATCCATTTCATTCTAGATCTTACCTGTGCTGCACGTGCTTTATAAGTTTCCAATAATTCTAATTCTTGCATTAAGTGCTGTCGCTGATTTTGATAATGAATATGATAAGGGTTTATTGCAATCTTAATATCTATGTCGTTTAACTTACACTGTATTTCTAGTAACTTATTCCTTCTGTCGATGCTCTTACCTTTAGCATAAATTATTGTAAAACTCTTAATCTTCATTTTTAGGACTTCCCATTCCATTTGAAAATCGACGTTTTCGTCCATATGAGATACATAATCATCTATCAAACTATTCATCTGTGTGACATAGTTTAAGTCATTCAACAATGAGTTGTTGAACTTCCACAGCCCAGGTCCCCTCTCAAAGCTTGAGAATTTCAATTTGATGGAGCAACCTCTGTGATCTGTGAATGGGATAGAATGAATATTACAGTCTATTGTTTTGTCAAACAAATTATCATTTGACATGAAATAATCCAATCGACGTGCAATAAAAGGAGAAGTTTTATGCCATGTAAATTCCTTGTCATCTGGATGAAACAGTCTCCAGGTATCATACAGGTCATGGCTTCTTATTAAATCATTGAATTTCTTTACTGTGCCCTCTGCATGTTTTTCTCCAGAGATGATATCTGAATCGTTATCTAATACGCAGTTGAAATCCCCCCCAATTAACAAATGCCCTGACTCAACATTAGAGATAACATCTCCCAGTTCATCAAAGAAAGTATTCTTTTCATTGTCATTATTTGGAGCATATACATTCACAATGACCACTTTTTAATGCTGAATTTCTATTTCAATGGCCAAAATTCGTCTTGAATTGTATACTATCTTGTAATTATCAACCACATTGTGCCGAAATAACACAACTTGACCACAACTATGTGAAGTATAACTATTATATAATAATTCACCTTTGCCCCATTCTTTTTTCCATTGCCCATAAACATCATCAGTGATATGTGTTTCTTGCAAGCAAATTACATCATACTTTTTCTCTTTCAAGTATTTAAATATTGATTTTCTTTTCCAACACGAGCGCAAACCCCGTGAATTTAATGAAAAAACAGTCAATCCAGAATCACAAGCCATAAGGAAAGTCCGTAATCCAAGCCATTTTCAAATCCAAACGCAAACCCGTAAACAAAGTCCGTGTAACGCGCGTAAGCCGTCTCCGTCAGGACAAACCGTCACACTCGGTAAAGATTCACCCACCATCTCCCCCACCTTTACTTTGCCCACTCGACACGGAGCGGTCAGGTGAGGGCCGCGAACAGGTGAGCATTTTAGCCTTTGGCCAGTCTCGCCGCTGGCTAGGTGAATTCTCGTCACCTGACCTCTGTCGCTTGCCACCGGTGCTGCGTGAACGCTGGTCCTTCCCACGCGCACCGTATTGCCGGATATTTTGCCGCGGCGAAGGTGTAGACGAATCTTTGCCCTTGTCAATTTTATCAGTTTGAGTTTCGGGAACCACATCTGTTAGAGAGTCTTCAAAAACATCTTCCCCATCCTCAAACAAATTTGCCCCTACCTGAACGTCTCCTGACTGCTGGTTCTCATCCGTGAGCCTTACCTCTTCTGTATGCTCAATCTGAGCACATGCCTCTGCTTCAGAGATAGGTCCACTCACCTGGGGGTCAGGGAAAGTGCCACAGGCCGGATCACCACGCTTGTGGCCACTCTGCAGGCAGTCCCTGCAAGTCACCAGATTTTGACACTGGTGTCGGTGGTGTCCTAACTGCAGGCAGTTAGAGCACACAGGGCTCCGTGACACCTTGGGCTGCTCCTTGTGGTAGAGGCGAGCAGTGAAACTACCCACCTTTACAAACCTGTCCAGTGGTACTAATGGAAGGTTAATGAACACAAAGCGTCGACCTGTAACAAAACGGGTTAGCTTTCCGTCTCTGTCCCTGATTTTCTCCATTAGGAGAGAAGATCTAAGAACACATCCCAGTCTGACAAGGGCACTCTCTATATCGTCATTCGATACTGAGACTGGAAGATCTGAAATAAACAGTTTTGTAACGGGAACTTCAACACCACTGCTCCCTCTCAAAATGAATGGATTCTTGTCAAAAAGAGACACAGTACATCCATTTATAACAATCCCCTCAATCAAAAGTTGAGTCCTAGCAGCTCGAGTCAAGGGGTAGATCCTCCAGAGACCTTTGATGCACTGAGCACCATATACTGTTTCTTTGCCGCACACTCTTTCGGCAGCCAGACAAACGTCTAAATCAGAAAAACTATCTTCACTTGAGTTCATAGTCTTATCAACAAAAGGTAAGTCTTTATGCTTGAAATAAAAACAGGCTCCACTCGCTGTGAGACAGCCATTTTAGAAAACACACACACACACACACACACACACACACACACACACACACACACACACACACACAAAGGAGGGGGCTGAAAGGGGGGGGGGGACAAAAAAAAAAAAAAAAAAAGAAGAAGAAAATGGCTGAATTCGTTGGGTTGGAGTTACATTTTTCAGCACAAGCTGCACGTGCAAATGGAAAAGCAAAACACAAACCTGTTCAAGGCGTACCCAATGAAGAAAAAAAACAACAACAAAAACACGCGCACACACACAAAAGCGTCGGAATCAACAAAACACCAAAATACAAAATTCACCAAAACTAGAAAATCCCACCACCAATCACCACCAAACTTCACATCCTGTAAGACTGTGGCATCAGCTAGGCAGCACACCCTATAAAAGCGCACTAGACGCAACACTGCCAAGAAAATTAGAAGGCAAACACAGAGCTCGCAAAAACACGTCCTCTCGACATCGAGTGAACATCTCTCTCTCTCTGTTAGCGATTTACTGAAGTATTCAAATGATCGAGTCGTAAATATTTTCTCACAAAAATTATTCAATACACTTTTTGACAAACGGGGTATTTCCGGAAAATTGGACAGAATCCATTATTTTACCACTGTTGAAAAAAGGAGATGTTAATAATCCCAATAATTATAGAGGTATTTCTGTTACTGACATAAGCAGCAAACTTCATAATTCTATCATCAACAACAGATTACAAGAGTGGATAGATGAGAACAATATTACAGGTGAGTATCAAGCATGTTTTAAAAAAAAGGATATTCGACAGTTGATCACATATTTACGTTGTTAGCGCTCGTGCAAAAGCAGTTTTCATATAACCGTAAACGTTCTGTAGCGTTGTAAACTTTACGTAGCGTTCAACTCTTTGAAAAAGCATTTGATTCGATTAATAGAAATCTGCCATGGCCTATTTTATTTTTTTTAATGGCATAAATGGTAAGTTATTTAAGTGTATCAAAGTTATGTATGAAAATGTAAAGTGTAGAGTAAGATGTAGCTCTAAACTTTCTGATTACATTAGATGCACAGCAGGAGTAAAACAGGCAGACGCGTGTAGCCCTGTACTATTTTCTGTTTTTATCAATGAGTTAGCATTACATGTGATTAATAACGGCGAACATTGCGCTGTGCTCTCACGTACTGCATTTGAGCTGTTCATTCTTCTATTAGCTGATGATGTTTTATTGTCAGAGACGGTTGTAGGGCTGCAGGCACAGCTAAATAACTTGCATCATGCTGCTTCTTCACTTCAGTTGAAGGTTAACATGAACAAAAGTAACATAATTGTATTTCGGAAGGGAGGTTATTCAAGTGTAAGAGAATCATGGCTATTTGATGGCGTGGTAATGCCTGTATTTAATGTTTACAAGTATTTGGGAATAATCATCTCCACTCGTCTGAGTTCCACTGCTGCTTGTAAAAACCTTGCCTGTCGAGCGAAAAATGCACTGTTCCTGTGAACTGTTCATAAAACGTTTTGACATACGTGTCCAGCCAGTGCTGCTATATGGATCGGAAATATGGGGGTCAGACCAAGCCGCTGTTCATTTT
>CM065717.1:61303053-61330553 GCA_033310375.1 Conus canariensis
GAGAGGAGAGAGAGAGAGAGAGAGAGAGAGAATAGGGAAAAATAGAGAGAGCTTGATTAATAGATAGACAGATAGACAGATAGATCGACAAGGAGGTAGACAGATAAATACAGAGATAAACAGATAGACAGATAGATAAAAGCACTATTGAGTTTTTATTGTTACCTATAACGTACATGTACAATACTTATCAGTACCATTGCGGTTCTTTTTTTTTCTCCCTCAGATGGGTGGAGGCGCTGTTTGGGCGGAGGGGAAGGGCGGGAGGGAGGGGGGAGGGGGAGACAGGTTGGGTAAGATATGGGAATTGTCAGGGAGCAAGTGAGCAGTCAAAAGAGCACCTTTCTGTTTCTTTCTTTCCCTCCTTTCTTTTTGTCCCTTTCGCTGATTCACGAACCTAGCTTTGCTTTTGGACAAAATAAACACTAAAAGAAAAAGACAAACGACAGGAAAGAGGAAAGAAAGAAAAAAGAAAGAAAGACAAACGAAAGAAAGATTAACAAGTGGAAGAAGAGTTCACCATTCTAAATATCAACGCATCCAGATCTTATTTCATCAATATATCTGATCATATAAACTGTAACAGCAAACATTATCTTATTACTTTACTCATCACAGAATCATCCTGACCAGCATTATCCTCGGTTGCTGGTGTGTGTGTGTGTGTGTGTGTGTGTGTGTGTGTGTGTGTGTGTGTGTGTGTGTGTGTGTGGCTCTAAGTGTTATCGCTGCGGTTGATTTCACTGCTATATTCATCACAATTCTTCTTTTCTTGTGTTTTTTTTCTTCCGTTCTTGCTGCTGTTATTGTTATACAAGTTTTGCTCTCTTCTTTTTGGAATCCTGATGAATTAATTTTACCCCTTAAATGTACATTATTCACAATGATTATCACATTCTCTGATCCATATTTTATAAGAGTCTGCAAGAGAAAGCGAATAATATGTGTGTGTGTGTGTGTGTGTGTGTGTGTGTGTGTGTGTGTGTGTGTGTGTGTGTGTGAATGTGTGTGTGTGTGCGTGCGTGTATGTGTGTGTGTCTGTGCGTGCGTGCACGCGAGTGTGTGTGTGTTAGTGCGCGTGTATTGTTGTTATTTTGTTGTTGTTGTTGTTGTTGTGTGTGTGTGTGTGTGTGTGTGTGTGAGAGAGAGAGAGAGAGAGAGAGAGAGAGGGGAGAGAGAGAGAGAGAGAGAGAGAATGAAAAAGGAAACACGTGAGAAATGTTCCCTTTGGTCCCATCGTAATGCATCGCTTATATGGCCAAACAAATACTATACATGGGAAGGCTTCACCCCCTTACAACACCCCACCCCCACCCCCCACCGACCTCATTAACGTCCCTCTTTTTCCACACTTCGCACACTCTCCTCCCACTTGCCCGCCCATTCTCCTTCATGTCTTGTACAGTTTCCCCCGTACTGACCCAGTACACACCAAGTTTATCGATGAAGACACCACTGACAGATTACTGGTACACATTATACAGTCAGCACCCACTTTTAACATTCATTCGAAGACAACATTTATGTACATGGTTTTATCAACCAAAATACATGACAAGTTGCACTTGGATGACACCATTGCAATGTCAGCATGGTGTGCAATAAGTTTACCGCTCTTTAAGTGAAAACAATTCTGAAGTACAGTACATTATTATATCGGTCTTATTGCACCTTAAATTCTTTCTTTTACATTTTTCTTAAAAACACATGACCAGCTACCATGGGGAATGATAAGACGAACTGAGCACCTCATCATAGTTAGCTTTTCGCAGAATGATGGACAAACGTTAAAAAGTGATGATAATCAGCAGTTGACCATACTACACTAATCTGCACACAAATCCGTCAACACAGAACTAAGTATGGGCTGTAAACAGCTCTCAAGATCTGCGTGTTCTTGTACTGTGGATGATGGCTGCACGGAGCATAGCTGGGTAAATCAGAACAATGTGGGCATTCCCATCATCTGCACCATTTCTTCCCTCTCTGTCCAATGCATACCTATTTTTTTCACTCTGCTAGTGGCTGATCGGGCCAGCGTGATTCTAATGTACATCGATGAAACCCAAACTCCTTCAAACAATATGACAGCTTGCATCATTTCTACACAACACAGTGATTGCAGAAGCAATACTGTGGACCCCAAACCATCTCACTGATGTTCCATTGTTAAGAAACTGGGTATCTGTGATTGGAAGCATGATGGACATGGTCCGATGGAACCACCACTACCATCACTGACCAATGGTATAAGTGAATAAAAAAGCACTCGGTGGCACGATCAGTGAACCCACCTGCATCTAGCATGCTCAGTCTCACACTGACTGCCATTATGTTTCTCCACATGGTCTGACGTAAGATAGCTCTGTTCTAAGAAACCCTGTCACAGCTCAATGACGCGTGGTAAGACTCCGAAAACAACATCCATACAACATGGGCCAGCGAACAAGATTCCACAGGCACCAGAATAGAAACGGGAATACTTTTTAGTCACACGTTGAAAATAGAAATTTTCCAAGCAGGATGTGTGCATGGGCCATGGCAAAGTGCCACAGAGCGCGGGCTGTTCGATTTTCGTCCAGGTTTTAACAAGCAGAGGCATCCCAGTTGAACAAGCTGCAAACAAGTCATTCGCTGACCTACAACGGAAACACATCTCCACATTTAGTCGACGTACTATACACAATCGGAAATGATTGTTTTATATATATATATATATGTATATATATACACGCATATCTATATATATATATATATATATATACGCGCATATATATATATATATATATATATATATATATATACACGTATGTATGTATATAGAGAGAGATAGACATATATATGTATGTATATATACATATATACATATATGTGTGTGTGTGTGTGTGTGTGTGTGTGTGTGTGTGTGTGTGTGTGTGTGGTTATCAGATTAAAAAAAAAAATCGAGAAGCTCGGTATGACAATACTGCAGTAACATTACAACGGAACGGGGGTCAATGTCACAGCCAAATAAAAAGACAAAAAAAAAAAAAAAAAAGAAGAAAAAAAGGAAAGAAATACATCCACTCTCAAGCAAGGAAGTGAGACAGTCTTTGACAGAAGAGTGAACTATTGACAGGTCTGTGCATTTACTTGCGCCACCGCAGGCAGACAAAATTAAACCGATTTAATTCACTGGCTTCATTTAGTCCCCTTCACAAAATAGTGACATAACGCAGCCAAGGAGTGGAGCTAGTGTGTGCGTGCGTGTGTGTGTGTGTGTGTGTGTGTGTGTGTGTGTGTGTGTGTGTGTGTGTGTGTGTGTGTGTGTGTGCATATGCGTGTGTGCTTGTACAGCAATGATGTCATCATCATCACAACCTGCCTGCACGTACCGTTCGTTGCCTGCTCACCGCCGCTCTCTTTACATGTTCCGCTGCAAAACCTAAACATTTCCGAACACATTAGTAGGCACCGCAGGTCACTCACTCTGACCACTGGGAATCCACTTTACTATGTCGAAGACCACGGGACTGACCTCCCCTCTTGCGTCAACCAGGGCATGCCGCCAGTTACAGACCTCCCATTTCTCTGTTAGAGAGACGAACGATAGACGAGCAGGATAGAGAGTCCAACCAATAGCGACAGGAGAGTAGAAAAGGCGACAGCCTAAATCCGTCACTGGCCACAGCCAAGCAGGGCAGGGTGTTTCCACTTCACTGCTGTTCGTCTTGAATGTTGGCTGACCCTCGCCCCCGTAGATACTGGGTTTGGCATGTGTCGGCTGGTGGTGATGCCAAGTGCTGGTGGTGTGATGCACACCCCCCTTTGCCTATAACCATTCACTGCATGCTGCCACACCGTCGTCCTCTCTCCCTCTTCGCTCTCGTCACATGCGCTGCAGCAGCCGCTGCCGCCTACGTCATGCGACCTTGTTTCTTTGTGCCGTTCAATCACACTACCCCCAGTACAGACCGACGACGACTTGAGACTATCAGTCAGTCCCACTGCACTGTGATGCTTCTGCGCTGGACTGACGAAAAATAGAAGTCGAGTCATCTGTGTGTGTGTGTGTGTGTGTGTGTGTGTGTGTGTGGTGTGTGTGTGTGTCTGTGTGTGTGTGTGTGTGTGCGTGTGTGTGTGTGTGTGCGTGCGTGCGTGCGTGTGTGTATGTGCGCGCGCGCGCACGTGTGTGTGTGTGTGTGTGCGTGCGTGCGTGCGTGTGTGTGTGTGTGTGTGCGCGCGCATGCGCGCACGTGTGTGTGTGTGTGTGTGTGTGTGTGTGTGTGTATGTATGCGTGTGACCATTTGGAATTGTGTCACCCTTCTTTTCTTTTCTTGGGACATGGGACTCGTTCTGTCCCTGCTGCTCTCATTTTCGGTCTCTCCGTGAGAGACTGCTGCCCATGGCGCTCTTTTACATTGGCCTAACTTCTAGCCTTCCAAAAAGGACCGTTGTACAGACTTGACGAAGTGGTCAGCAGTCAATCACCCGCCAGCAGAACAAGCCTGCCTGTTCTAAAGCAAATTAACGAATCGGCGTTCCACCATTTATCATTCTTCTGAGCCTAACACGGCTGACCTGAGAGAGAGAGAGAGAGAGAGAGAGAGAGTGGACGAGAGAGGTGAAGGACAGAAACATGGAAATCGTTTTGACTGAATGTAACATGTACAAAACGTATTTGTTCCTCTAAATCGCAAGACTACTGCTAAGGAAATTGAAAAAAACACAACGATGAATAACTTCTTCTGTATTTCTTTTTCATGCTAATACAAAAGGGCGACCCAGATAAAAAGAAAAAGTATGTTAGACGGTTCAAGCCGTGCAAACTGATCGATACAAAATGACAAGCGAAGGAGCCGACGATGTTGACACAGCACTCGGTCGTAATCGTGTTTGTGTGCTCACTCACATGCGTGTATTTCACTGCGTATGTATTTCACGGGTCCGTGCATTTCATAGACAAACTCTGATAAAATTAAAATCACCAAGTCCATATTCCCCTAAACGTTTGCTAGAGACACATAATTTACAACAACAACAACAACAAAAAAAAACTCTGGAAAGCTACCAAAGGTGATGTTTACACGCGAGCACATGTTCCACAGTATGCTTTAAGACTACTGGTGCCAATGTGCACAATGATTCTTCTCTCTGTCTTTAATGAAATTTTATTATCCAAGTGTAGTGTTTTCACACAGCTTTCTGTAAAATAATAAATTATCTCCTTTCCGAATCTGGAGGGTAAAAGGTAAGACAACTTAATGTGGAAATACATGAAACAGGTATCAATGTTCAGTTCGATTCAATTCATGTACTTTATAGCCCATCGAAGCGCGGGGGGCATATCTGGGCTGTCATCCCATCAAAATCAATTCAATACAAAGATGTTGAAAAATAACAACAAAAAAATTCTTTATTATAGGTTTTCTAAGTGCGCAAAAATCGCTTTAAAATATTTCTTTCATGAAATCTTAGATTAGAGTGAAAACATTTGTCTCTTTCGGGAACTAAAAATTCACATCAGATGGAACATATCTGAGCAAGGTTTTCAAACAGTCTGCTGTAAATCTTTATGCCTGACACCACGAAAGTCCCAACACTCTGTAAGAACATGTTTTACAGTTTGTAGTACATCACAAGGAATTCACCACGAAGCTTCATCACATTTTAAAAGATAAAAGTCGGTGTAAAAGGAGTGGCTACTATGTGATCAGCACAAAACTGTTAGCTACCAGTGACACACGGTAAAAACTCGTTAAAGGTTGGACAGCTTTGAAATAGTTTATCTGTCTGCATGTCTGGTCGTCTTGCCACAAGATTCTGATGTAAGACTGAGCTTTAGCTTTTAGATCTGTGTGAGAGATAGAGAATCTACACAATTCTTTATTGGTGACATCCTCGGCAAGCTAATTAACAACCTCATTTGGTGGTTTCGAGTGCCAGCATGACCAGGAACCCAAGTACAAACTGTTGTAACCATCAAATTTCAGAAATGTACCTTTAAAAATACAGGTTTTGATTCTGCTTGAGGTAACAGCCAGCCATTGCCTCCAAAGCAGAAAGGGGGTCAGAGAGAATGAACCAGTCTTTACGTTTTGTCCTAAAGACCATTCCAAGAGCCAAGGCCAACGCTTTGAGCTCAGCAGTGTTGATGGAGCTGCCTGCGTTTAGAATAACTCTGACTGGAAGCTGAATAGCCCTACGCAGCAAAAGCAACTCCTTCAGATTTAGAAACATCAGTAAATATCCTTTGAAAGAATGGAAATTTAGACCAAAGTTTAACCCGAAATATCTTTCAAGCCAAACTGCAGGTAACTCAAAGAGTTATGTGTGTGCATACGTGGATGGTGAAAATGGTGTTCTGAGTGTGTATGTTACACTCTACATGTTATGTTATAGATATGTTATATATGTAGATGGGGTATCAATGTAAAGATGGTGGGATGGAGAAATTGGGGGAAGGGTAGAGAGAGAAAGATGGAAGCGAGGTTGGCGGAAAGGAAAGAGTGCGCACAGAGCTAGAATGATTGAAACTATGAAAAAAGTCAGTTGTGGGAAGTGAGTCCATCAGGAATTGAGGATCTATTTTAATGCCGATTGCCACAGCCAGACCCATATCTCCATTAATGCTGTTTGGCAAAATCGCTCCTCAGCTCCAGAAAGAAAATTCATGGAGTCTTGGTTTCACCTCTCGCCTCGGCACAATTGTTCCTGATGATCTAAATTCCCACAACTGAATTTGTTAGTTTCAATAATTCCAGCTCTTCACCCACTCTGTCCTTTCCCCCACACTCTCCTCCATCCTCTTTCTTTCTATCTCCCCCCCCCCCCCCCCCCATCTCCACCCCAAATTTCTCCATCCCACCATCTTTATATTCATACCCCATCTACATACATAACATATTCATAACATAACATATAGAGTATAACATACACACTCAAAACACCATCTCTGCCACCCAGGTAGGCATACACATAGACACATGCACATGTGGACAAACCATATGGATCTATTTTAATTGGAGTTTCTATCATCACACACACACACACACACACACACACACACACACACACACACACACACACGCACGCACACACATACACTTAAACACACACCTTTAAACACTTGTTCGTCCGTTCACGTATGTTTTTATACGTCATTATATATATATATATATATATATATATATATATATATATATTACACACACACACACACACACATATATATATATATATATACGTATTTATGTGTCCATGCAATAAATACAAACACAAAGAAAGGACCTGCAGTAATCAAGTTAAACTAGCCAGGAAACGACACCAATGAAACGACACCAATGAAGCCACTTTCCCACGAACAAAGAAAAAAAATTAACAAGTAAGGTAACTCTTGGTCCCACAAAAAAGGCAAAAAAGAAAAAGAAACCAACAGTCCAGTCAGAGCATCGCCCCTACCATAACCACTGACACACAACGCTGGACAGGCCCCCACTTACCAGGATGTGCCAGGGCCCTCCCCTCTCCATCACCATACCATGGGCCCAGCCAAGTAGATCAGAGAGAGAGAGAGAGAGAGAGAGAGAGAGAGAGATGTACCGCCGGGGTCAGCGACTGGTCAACATCGGTGGCCAACCTTTTGCGGGACAAGTGGCGGTGTATAGCGGGACGGAATAAGGAGAAGGGCAGATATGCATTAAGAGAGAGAGAGAGAGAGCAATGCCAATCCTTTGGTTCACTCCACTCTCCCCCCTCCCCCCTCACCGCCCCGTCCCACTATCCCCCCCCCCCCCCTCCCCCTCGGTTCCCATCCCCTTCCAATCCACTCAAGGTCTAAGTTTAGTGGGCCCTGACCCAGCTGTGACCCCGAGGCGAAGGGTTTTTTTACCTTGACTGACCTCACACCGCTCCGACTTCTCCTCAGCTGACCCTGTACAACTAGTCAAGCCAGCTTCCCGTCCTTCCTCTCCTGTCCTCACCGGTCGACGAACCGAACTACACTTAGCCTATCGGAACAGTGCAGGGCGAGCATGGGGAAGCCTGACGCCCTACACTGTCCGCCCACACCACACTGACTGCTTGTTGCTGGATACCACTAGGCCTATGGGCTAACGCTGTCCCTGTGCTCAACTTCTGCACTGGCCTACTAAATGTCTGCGCTAGAGGACCCAACCATGTCTTATGACAGCCATTCCTAATTATTTGTGTTTCTGCCGCCTTTCTTACACCTTCCATCCCCTCCTTCATCCCCCCTCCCTTTTTCTCCCTTCATGTTCAAAGACTCCGCCGTGATCATTATTATTATTATATTGGGTATTTATATAGCGCCTATCCTCGGTCACAGACCAAGCTCTAAGCGCTTTACAATAAAACCACTACCTCACTCACTCAACGGGCTGCCTACCCAGGTAGAGCCGGCCGAAGAGCAGCCTACTGGCGCTCATTCAGTCGTTTCCCGTACCATTCAAATATCAGTCACTCATTTTTCATTTATCCCTCCAGTTTCTCACATAGGACGCATGCGATGTCTATACGTATCCTCCACTTCCACCGGCACACGACGGCACACGACAACAGTAATTATTAAGTGACAATTTTTGTGGCTTGGTAAGAAATACCAGGCGGCTATCTTCAATCTACATCAATTTTGCCAGGGCAGCGGGGAACCCCCCTGCTCTTTTCGATTTTCAACTGCCGTGGGTTCTTTAACGTGTGCAGGGGGCCAGGAAGGCACACGTGTCCGACTCGCTTATAGTCCCCATCCGATGGACTTGACGTTCAGTTCGATTTGTCATTCAAACTAGGAAAGAAAGGGCAAGAAAGGCAGGGCTCGAACCCACGCACTTCTCACACGCTGGATTGGCAGGCGAACGTCTAAACCACTCTGCCACCTTTCTTCCTGATTCATGAACCAGACATAATTTTTTTTTCTTTTCTTCTCACCACTATCTACTCTCAACAATGTAAAAAAAAACTTTTATGAAATAATTTATGCTTAACTGAAGGGCTGCCACAGATTTAATGACTAAACAAAGGCCAAAATACAATTGTTAATTTGAGACAAAACAAAGGCCAAGTTATTGTCGAAGATATTACTGACATTAAACCCCAATAACCGCAGACCCAACAACCACAGTCAGAAAATCTAGCACAATGAAAGACACCTCAGGAAGCATGACTGGTGTTGAAAAGCTGCCTTCGCCACACAAGCTTATGTCATTTCAAGGGCTTCACAAGTTTATATCTTTGGCCTGATTTACTATGAAACATTAACAATGGGGAAAAAAACACGCACCAGTCAAATCTGTACATCATTTGAAATAAAACTGAACGTTAAACACAACATACAATGCAGGCATCCACAAAAAGGTACTTGCAGTCAATATTTTGCTCGACAACAAACGATCTACACGCCCATTCCGAGTTCATGAACCTGCCATGCAAATTATGTACATGTAGTATTTTTGCAGAGCCTACTCCACCATCACTACCACTACCCTTTCCCCATACCCTCCCCAACCCTCTAAAAATACACAACCCCCATCCTCCTTCACAACGAGAATCTGGTAACCCCGCCATCGACAAACAGGGAGACAAAATATATTTCATCATTGGTAATTGATTACGTGAATAACCAAATACCTAAGTTTAAAACAATACAAACTTCAGTAGTTGAATTTTCATTGAAGAAAAAAAGAAAACATAATACAAACACAGAACCAATCATTTTGATGAGCCTAAAAGCAGACTGGGCTGTTATGATCATCATGGTCATCAACAGCATTACCAATGACAGTTCTCCATTATTGAGATGCATCCTTGTGCATGACGTTTGTTTAAAAGGGAATTATACTCAGTGTCTTTTAATTTGTCTTAACCTCCTTCACTTATTTAAGAATGACAAAGACCTTTCAGCCTAAACTACACCATCTTAAACTCTGCTTGACCTTTGATCTGGACTGCAATATTCCTTTAGGTCATACTGGAACAGTAACAACATTAAACTGTGAAAGAAAACGTAAATAACCCCTCATACATTATGTGATGTTGCCTCTTCCATCGTTTGGTCGGTGACATAAAATAATACAAACAGGGAACTTATTTCTGTCATTTTTGACGGGTGGTCACAAACATGGATTTTTTGTTATTTGCATTGAGGGCCATGTGGTTCATTTCTGTCCATGTAACTAATCTACTGATACTGACCTGGCGGTTAATTGCTAAACCAAAAGGATTAGCACTATTTGATTGTAGTGAAGTGTCATCAGCAAACATTTAACAACTGCACTCTATACAAAACGGCAAATCATTTATGCAGAAAGAAAATAAGAGGGGTCGTAGCATAGATCACTGAGGTACACCGAATTTCAAAGGAAGTAATTATGAACTGTTGGAACTAATTTCAACAAGCTGCTGACGATCGTTATGAAATGATGAAATAAAATCTACTTGACAGATTGTAATTTGTGTGCTTTTTAATAAAATGCAAATCGTTGATAACATCAAACGCTTAAGAAAAGTCAACAAAAAGAACTCCAGTAAATTCTTTATTGTGTATATATAAGACATCTATCTGTAAGCTGTGTAACAGACGTATGGCAAGAATGATTTTGTCCAAAACCTGGCTGATTTTCATGAATCGACTGGTGACACTTAAAATGACAACAGAAATGTCTTTAAACATGTTTTTCAAGTGGTTTTGACCAAAGGAAAAGAATAAAGATAGGTCTAAAGTTAGAAGGATTGACAGAATCGTCATCTTTTATCAAAGATAAAAACTTTGGCTTGCTTAAATCTTACATGATTTTTAATGCACAGCTTATGAATATAGGCGAGTGTATTAGCGATAACAGTTAAGAGGTTCTCAGTATCGCTCCATCGATACCGTCTGCATCTCTGTTTCCAGACTGCTTTAAATTCAGCAACCCTTTAAATATTTCATTTACTGGAATTGATGGTATGGTGAAAGTTGAAGAGATTATACGAACCCATATAAAGCTGTAACTCTTGTAAATCCCATCACGTTTACTATTTATTACTATATCAGTAAAAACATTTGTAAAATGCGTTTAAATCTTCTGGTGATATCTTTTTCATTGGATTGTGATATCTAGAGTTCACTTTACTATTGTTTAAAAGATTGATAGCCTTAGCCATAAAGGAGAACAGAAAACCCCACCAAACCCGCAGATCATCAAACACGGAACATAAGATCACAATGATGATACGAGTCTACGTGACACTAGATTGGTGAAAGGTCATGATCAATAATTGTGACGGATCGTTTCCCGTCCGGTCACAAATTTTCATACAACCGTGCTTATCGAAAGGTGGTTGTCCAGGAGCCGGTTGAACAATTCAGCTGACTGCTACTCACCAGCGCACTGTTAAAAGCCGGGTGAGTTGAACCGGTTAGGCAGTCTCTGCAGTGATTCCGGCAACGCAACAACACAGAAGGCCGAAGAGGGACTCAGCTGATTTTTGGTGGCAGTCAGTTTCCCCCAGGTAGAAGTGCTCCCTGGACTGAGGGGGGACTGGCTGCCATTGACTGAGGGTCAGGGCCGTAGCTGAGTCTACGCCCCTATTCTCCGCCCTGTGTCGGCGTGGAGAGGTCGGCCTGAGCGCCGACAATCACCCTACCTGCCACTGCGCCCGGGACCGACTACCCACTGAGCCAGTTGGGTTGGAGACGCCGCTGCTGCCAAGCCAGAGCGCCGCTCCCGAGTTGAACCAGCGACCTGTTGGCCAGACTGTCGCTGTGTTGTGTTTGTGTGTGAGCCACAGCTCCTGTGCGAGACTGTCGCCTCGTCGTCGGCAGAGACGCCGCGAGTGTGTTAGCGTTTTTTTTTAAGCCACAGCTCTGAAGTTTTGTGTCTTGTGTCAGACTTGACTTGACGCTGCAGTCATTGTCGTCATCATCTGGGTCGCCTGCATCGTCTCGTCGCCTTGTCGTCTCGTCGTCCTCGTCATCTCGTCGTTGTCATCGTCTACGGCGACGTTGGATCCAGCAGCATTGATAGTTATTCAGATTTTGATATATCTTGTGTGTACGCCTGATGGTTGGCGTGCCGTCTTATTGATGTTTGTGTTATTGCATTTCATTGCGTTGTTATATTATATGTTTGTCTGATGGCTCGGGCAGCATAAAAAACAAAAAGAAGTGTTGTTTCTGTTGCCTGGCTGTCAACGTTCGGGTGAGTGGGTGTGTGTATGTGCATTTGAAAAGTCGTGCATGCATCCATAATTTCTGTGCGAGTCAGACAGTCAGACACCTGCAGACACACCCAAACCATCCGTAATAATCTGGTGACCCCGTAGAACTTTTCACGTTTACCTTCAAAATTGTGCTAGGGTTAGGATTTCTTTTGTAACCCCTTATAGTGTCCCCAGTTATTAAGTTAGGACACATTAACAGACTTTCCTTTTGAGAGAATTGATTGTTTTGTGTTGTTGAATGACCGTTTCAGGTTAATTTGTTTTCCCGTCTCCAGCGTAACGGGGTATCTCTTTTGTATAGTTTCTGGAGATACGAGGGCCTAGTTCTTTATCTTCTCTGGGCTTTAGTTTGATTCTCTTTTGTTACCCTTCTGATTGTTTCTATTTCTTCCTTTTCACTTGGGGATTGTGTTGCTCCTATAGCGTTCTTAGGATTCTTTCTCTTGAATGACTGTGTGTATGGTTGGCTGCCTTGGCCATTTAAAAAAAAAAATAACCCCCTTCCCCCAAAGAAAAAAAAAAACCAACAAGATTGTATTAATTCATATATGCACATGTGTATTGATCATTGACTGATTTATGCATATGTTTGTTTATTGTTGATTGATTTCTGCATTTGTTTAATTCATTATTGCTGTTATTGATTGATGCATTTGGTTATTGCCTATGATGTATAAGTGCATTCCCCAAAACCCGTAAACTTCTATTATTACAGTCGTTTCGTTCCCTTTCAAAATTAGTCGGTTTTTTTTAAAGTGTGATAGATGTAAATGTTTGTGTAAAAAAAAAATAATAATAATAATAACCCTCTTTGAAATATATGTGTTAGCGTTTTTTTTTTTAGCCACAGCTCTGAAGTTTCAAAATTTTTCCGCCTAGCGGCTATTCTCCACACCACATGGACAACAACAGATGAGTCATTTTCGTTCTTTGTTTGTACTGTCTTAAATGTTAAATGTGATTTATTTTTTCGCCTGAAGAAGACCCAAGAGGTTGAAATGCATCGTGTCTTGTCATGTGCTTTGTTTGTCAATGTCATTGGCGGTAACTAACACCCTCTCTTTCTAAACACAGCTCTGAAGTTTTGTGTCTTGTGTCGGACTTGATTTGACGCTACAGTCGTCGTCGTCATCATCTGGGTCGCCTGCATCGTCTCGTCGCCTTGTCGTCCTCATCTCGTCGTTGTCATCGTCTACGGCGACGTTGGATCCAGCAGCATTGATAGTTATTCAGATTTTGATATATCTTGTGTGTACGCCTGATGGTTGGCGTGCCGTCTTATTGATGTTTGTGTTATTGCATTTCATTGCGTTGTTATATTATATGTTTGTCTGATGGCTCGGGCAGCATAAAAAAAACAAAAAGAAGTGTTGTTCTGTTGCCTGGCTGTCAATGTTCGGGTGAGTGGGTGTGTGTATGTGCATTTGAAAAGTCGTGCATGCATCCATAATTTCTGTGTGAGTCAGACAGTCAGACACCTGCAGACACACCCATACCATCCGTAACAATAACAAAGAGAAATGAAGTATGCAAGACAGATTTCAACATTCTGTGGCCTACATCCTTGACTTGAATCATGGTAAAAAGGCAAACAGACAGCAAAAGACCTGTCTAACCATGCTGCCAGATATTTCCTTTCTAATCTGTAGTTCCTATTTGTTTGATAACGATAGCACATGCTCCAATATCAATGTCCTTCGCACTTTCATGGGTTTCTACAGCTTTTTTAATGTTCTGATTTCTTTTCTCTTTTCAGAAAACTTACTGTTTACGTTTTACAACAGTACGACTTTGAAAAAAAAAAATTATGCCAGGCTACTGCAAGAGAAACATGCCATTAACCTGCGTTGTTTCCATATCTCTGAATGTTTTAAATCTAAGTTTCTGATTCCCTATCTTAGTTACACAGATACAATAATCATCGTCAAAGTCCCCTAAAAATGTATATAGGTTTTCTTAAAACCTTAATAAGCACTGGAGCAAAAATTAGCGAGGTAAAAATGTGCTTGACGCATATAAATACAAGAAAGAAAAAAATACAAGAAAGAATAAAACGGAGGTAATTAACACATCAATGGAGAAACACAAGCGGTTTTTCACTATCAAATGGACTGTTTCAGAATTTGATCATATACACGCATCCTGTAAATCAGCATCACAAAAATCTGACCTTACAAAATAGTCCAGCTTCCCATAATTTGCTCTGCGCTGTTTAACGTCATTTGACTTAATATTGTTTCATGCAATGCATATATATTGGTTTTTGTACAATGACACTTTGAAGATCAAAATCGGTGTTTGAGAGAGGGAGGGGGGAGGGAGGGAGAGATAGAGTGAGAGAGAGAGACAGAGACAAAGAGACAGAGAATGTGTCCTAGAAAATTCCCTATTCAGTTTTTCACTTTGACTCTGCATCTGTATCCTTCTTTTCTGTCGTCTTATGTTTTTGTCTGCCTTCTTATCTAGTCTATTCTTTTCTTTCTTTTTTTTTTTTTTTTTTTTTGCTGTCCCAACCTCTGCGCCACCTCAGAGGCAGTGCACCCACGCCGCTCATTCCGATACCTCGTCCACAGCCACAGCCCGGTAGGCCTCGCCGCAGCCCCGGCACCGGCAATCCACTGGGAGCAGTCAATGTCAAGTCGTCAAGAGGCAACCCACCGGAGGAGACACTGCACTGCTGCCGAGTCACTTCGGTGGTGTTCAGTGGCGCCTGTTCTGATCTAACATACGCAGGACACCACCCACTAAGCCCCCTACTGACAACAATAATTGCTTAGTCGCGGAGCCGGCGTGAGTGAGCTCTCCCTCCGGAGGGCGCCACCACGTCCGTCCAACGACAGCCCCCATGGACTCGCCGATACCGGTGACCCCGACGGAACCAAACCAAGACCACAGACGTGGAGAGGACATCGAAACTGAGGTCACCATGAGAGCAGGGCATGAAGGGCCACAGAATTTGAAACATTTTTTTTTTCGTGCTGATCGAAGAGAATGAGGATGATTAAGATGATGCTACGGATTTCCATTTCGGTCTGAGACAACATGATAGGGCTGTACTCTACGCTTCCTTTCATAATATATCTCGGCGTCAACCAAGCCAGAGACATACAGACACCTGCAGTGTTAGTCAGAAAAATTTGAGCAACACTCTCAGAAACACATCCATTTAGTGGGTGAAACTCGACTGTGTGGTCCCAGTCTTCCCAACTGAGTCCACAGCAAACTCAACTCTGCTGGGTAGGAGCCGGTCGGGACAGAAAAACACACATGACTCTGATGGGATTCGAACCCACGACCTCCCAGCCGGGAGTCCGCGACGCTAACCACTTCGCCACGGCGGCTGGTAGTCTATTCATTTTTTCTTTGCTCTCAAAAGTGTTCATATTTTATCTGTTTTTATCCAAATTCTAACGTACCAGCTATGCCGTAGTCATGTGGCCAAGACAGCCAAATATTTGACGAATATATTGTGGCATGTATAAGGTTTTTAACTTTTTTCCTTCCTTTTTTGTTAAAAAGACTTGACTACCACTTGCTCAGATGTGTTGAGGAAAGGACCAGAAAACACAAGGAGTAGTTGACAGCAGACACTTTGGCCAATATCACAAAAAGAAAACTGAAGAAAAATATTACCCAGACCCAAGAACAAGATTTTTATATAAAAAAAAAGCAAGGCCTACAGCCGCAATACTGGGAAATAAATTGCTGAGTGATGAAAAGTGCCAGAAAAAAAAAAACCACGTAAATTCACCTTTGAATTCACAGAACAAGCAGAAGCAGCCATTGGACGGAGATTTATGAAAAGACTGTGCAAGATTACAAAATCACGATCTGTCAAGAACAGCAAGTGAAAAATAAAGACGGCAAGAGTGTCACCAATGAGGCTGAACAGAAAGCAAGATGGGCTAAACACTTTAAGAGGCCTTGCCTACCTAAACCGTCAGATACAACACGTTTAGAACATTAATACTAACCCTTCAGCCAAAGCTTATGTCACCAAAGCCATCAGTTCTCTCAAAACAGGCAAAGCAGCAGGCCGAGATAGTGTACCACCAGAAGCACGTAAGTCAAAACATTGCATCTACTGAGATGCTGCACCCTCTCCTTCAGAAAGTCTGTGGATAAAGGAAGTGCCAGATGAATGGAAAAAAAGAGCCTCTAGTAAAACTATCAAATAAAAGTCATCTCTCCTCCTGCAAAACTGGAGAGGATTCGTCAGTTCCCATCAAGATCGTGACAAGAATTCTGACGTGACAATTGCCAGCCACATCATCCTCTACAACCCTCACCCTCCCCTCTACTCTCCCCCCCCCCCCCCCCCCACACACCTTCGCACTCTCTCTCTCTCTCTCTCTCTTACAAACGGCAATTAGGGTTAACAGTTTACATCACTTTTCAGTCTTTACACTCACGCCTCAATTCCCTCCGATTCTCATGCTTCCCATAGTCTGTCGGGCTTACATTTGATGTTACTATGAGAGGCGCATGGCTCTGCCAACAATGGGACAGAGAATTTAGACGTAATTGCTGTGCAAGTCTCAACTCTCCGCTCACTTCTGTCCTTTCATCTGACCGCGCTGCGACTACTTGCTGAAAGGGGGAAAGGACTCCCTCATCCTCCTTCCCTGTACTTCAGCGAAGCGTAACTCCTTCCCTTCCATCCCTACACTCACCCTGGCCGTCGCGCAATCCAGCCGTACCCACGTCTCACAGGTGTGGACAACGCAGCTTCGTTCAACTGCATAAAGGCTGAACATGCCACCAACAACTGAGAGACTGTCTTCTCGAATCTTCTCCACCCCTTCCCACCCTGCAAGTGGTGGGGGATGACTGTCCCATTCCAGTATCAACCCCTCACCCTCTCTGATTACTAACACACACACACACACACACACACACACACACACACACACACTCTCTCTCTCTCTCTCTCTCTCTCTTTTCTATTGTGATATTATGGGTTGTCATGTTTCTCTGACAGCCTGTCAATCAGACAGGCAGCAGAGACCGGATGTGTAGCTTAGCACACAAAAAGGGGAAACCAAGTCTCCTCACTTCACTGCTCCACCCAGAAGAACTGTAAGTTGAAACTAAGTTTCTACTTCTCAAGACTATGCATTGCTTGCATGTATGCCACATGTTTTAACAGTATTACTTTATGCCAATACTTGGTGACATATATGAAAATGATGAATGAGTATTCAGCAGTAATAGTTTAACTTTTGGCCACAACTTGGTAAAAACTGTTAAGAAACATTCTATTTTAACAATATGACTTTTTGCCAGCAGTCAGTACTATCCGTCAAAATGATCACTGAATGCTGTCTTCTGACTGGATAACAGTAGGCTCTTTACTGGGTTCAGGGTGATTTATTAATACTGTTGATTGTCCTAATGTTTATAGTAGGTGACTAATTAACAGGTGTACTTGGGCTAAGTGTATTCCAGTACTTAGTTACTTCAGCTGAGTTCATAACTAAAATTGGAAAGTTGTTTGCCTTCAATTGTTTAGCATTTTATTACTGTTTATTACTGTCTCATACCACTTATTAAAATCCACTCAAAACCTGAGTAAAGAATTAAAGTGGATAGTGATGATTATGGCAGGTGAATTTATGCTAGACTACTCCTTTGCCGGCTGAGATCTCACACATTGTCTGAAAGCCAGTGGGCAAGTGTAAGGACTCACCAAGCAAGACTCTCAGCCACTTAACTACAAACCAGGTTCAGTCTTGTGACTAGATTCTGGGTTCGTGTTCCTATCCCTGGTCTCCTTGGTCTTCCAGCACAGGTCCAAGATGCCACACTAGCAAGTTGCCCAGCACCTCAAACAGATCAGACTGCCTAAAGAGAAGATGGACCAGTCACCAGCAACTGGACAGATATCCACACTCCTCTCCAACATCAGATAAGCTCTGATATTCCAAGTGGACTCCAACTCAAGTCACCCAGCATTTCCCCTCTCTTAGTGATGAGATAACGTGGGGAAAAGTCAGCCCGAACAAAGACTGCTTTGACTGAAGTTCTATTGATTTGTATTTTTACCTTGTATAAAGAAGTAAAGCTGATATGTGAAAGTATTATTGATTTGCGTCAGGTCTTTGTTGTTCATAAATTACTTAATGTTTGAACTTATCTCTAATTCTGTAACTCAGAGCTACAAGCAATTTTAAGTGCACAAGCCGAAGGAGAATTATTCCTGAGCCACTCTTGAGTATTTATAACTGTCCCAAGAAAAATAAAAATTTCTTTCGATGACTAGTACCAGAAAGTTGCTCCTTCCACCACTAGTAAGAAAGACAGTGGAAGTGAAACCTTGATTTATCTCTAACAGAGAAAACATTGAGTCCTTCCCCTAGAGGACCACACCTTGCCACCAACCGTACTTGTCGCAAATATAATGTTATATAATGTTTGAGAGACTGAAGAAGTTAGTTATTTCATTTAAAGACTGGAGAAAGCCCTTGATACGAGGCTCCAAGAAGAACAGACAGATTTTCGATGAGAAAGATCATGCAAAGATCAGACACTGCAAATTATCGACCAGCCATTAGAATGGCTTTCTCCCCTTTACATAGTGTTTGAGGAGTTTAAAAAGGCTTTTGATAATGCTGACATATAGTCATCTGGAAGCTTATGCAATAATACAGCTTTCCACTAAAATGTACCACCATAATCCAGCACCTGTATGACAAGTCCACCTGTCAAGTCATACACAATGGAAAACTATCTGATCTCTTCCAAGTGCAGATTGGCTTAAGACAGCGCTGCCTGGTATCACCAACCATCTTCTCATCGTCGATAGACAGGATTATGAAGAACATAGCAGATTGCAAGAACACCGACATCCAGTGGACCTTTACCAAACGACTGGAATATTAGGGACTTCGCTGATCATGTCACTCTCCTCTCTCACCAGGATGTTCAAGCAAAAGTATCCCACTTGGTTGAGGAAGCAAAGAAAACAGGCATGACAATTATCATTAAAGCTTTAAGTAATGCGAATAAACAACAAACAGCAAAACTCCATTTAGGTAAATGACAAAACATCAAAGAAGTGGAGAATTTGTCTACCTGGGCTGTATCATCAGCAAAAATGGCGGAGCTGTAGCTGCATCAACAAGGAAAGGCACGTGTTTAACACTCTGCGACAAAAGGGCTTCCACAACCCTTTCACTCCTGACCAAGATCAGAATTTTACACTTAAATGTGAAGTCTGTTCTGTTATATGGCTCAGAGACTTGGAAAACAACAAAATCCAATATTCAGTATCTTCAGGCATTAACCAACAAGTGCCTCGGGTACATCCTCAACAACAGATGGCCAGAAGTCATTTCCAACAAAACACTGCAGGATAGAACCGAACAAAATTCTATAGACACAGAGATATAGAAATGGAAATGGGGCTGGATTGTCATACACTAAGAAATCCTCCAACCAACATCACAAGACAGGCACTCGAATGGAAACCACAAAAGAAACGGATGGTGGGACGATCTTGACAGACTTGGGGCTCGTGCATGGATTCTGAGATGAAGACAGCCAGCATGACATGGGCTCAGGTGAAGCAGTCAGCCCACCACCGAGTCCACTGGTCCACTGCAGTTTGCTGCAGCCTTATGCTCCCCAGATTACTCAAAGGATAAAGCCCCTATCCCATCCCCTAGTGCGAAAAGTCAAGTCGATTAGCCTAGGCACTCGGCACGATCTGGTCTTATCTGCACGTGTGTTAAGAATTACTGCACACACACACACACACACACACACACACATCACACACAGTGTTGTGTGTGTGTGTGTGTGTGTGTGTGTGTGTGTGTGTGTGTGTGTGTGATCTCTCTCTCTCTCTGTGTATATAATATATATATATATATATATATATATATACAATAAACTAATAAATTCCAAGGATAAGTACCGAGCACCATTCCAGCAACTTACAGAGCAGCTTGGTGTTGCAATGACTGCAAGAAATATTCAATTATAAACAAAGCTTGCTCTTATGTCTTAGATTGAAGAAATAGGGGGAGATAAGCATTCATATCTGCAGTGGTAGATCATTCTGCCTAACTAACAGTATGTGCTTGAGTGGGTGAATGGGGAAAAATAAAATAAATGCTTCTCAAAATGAGCCTTCAGCAAGCTTATAGTCTCCAAGTGGGAGACGATCTCCAATGGGGAGGAAACCCACTAACACATAACTCCTGGTCAGATACCGATATTTCGAAACCTGATTGTTTCTCCTCAGTGACCGCGGAAAGTGGTAATTTGACTCCTCTGCCTTTTCGGTTTTAAGAAGAATGCTATCTCAGAAAAGGCTGGTGTGCAATACCGTAGTATGTTTGTTGAGTTTTCAAAAAACCAACTAAAGGTGCCACCTAAGAAGCAAAAGAAAATCATGAAAGAGCAAAACAAGCTACATTTTCTTGTGAAAAGTAGAAAATATAAAACGATAACCTCTTAAGACACAAGTGCTGAGGGCCAGTTCTTGGAATGAATCCGCAAGGGACTAAAATACAATAAACTAATAAATTCCAAGGATAAGTACCGAGCACCATTCCAGCAACTTACAGAGCAGCTTGGTGTTGCAATGACTGCAAGAAATATTCAATTATAAACAAAGCTTGCTCTTATGTCTTAGATTGAAGAAATAGGGGGAGATAAGCATTCATATCTGCAGTGGTAGATCATTCTGCCTAACTAACAGTATGTGCTTGAGTGGGTGAATGGGGAAAAATAAAATAAATGCTTCTCAAAATGAGCCTTCAGCAAGCTTATAGTCTCCAAGTGGGAGACGATCTCCAATGGGGAGGAAACCCACTAACATATAACTCCTGGTCAGATACCGATATTTCGAAACCTGATTGTTTCTCCTCAGTGACCGCGGAAAGTGGTAATTTGACTCCTCTGCCTTTTCGGTTTTAAGAAGAATGCTATCTCAGAAAAGGCTGGTGTGCAATACCGTAGTATGTTTGTTGAGTTTTCAAAAAACCAACTAAAGGTGCCACCTAAGAAGCAAAAGAAAATCATGAAAGAGCAAAACAAGCTACATTTTCTTGTGAAAAGTAGAAAATATAAAACGATAACCTCTTAAGACACAAGTGCTGAGGGCCAGTTCTTGGAATGAATCCGCAAGGGACTAAAATACAATAAACTAATAAATTCCAAGGATAAGTACCGAGCACCATTCCAGCAACTTACAGAGCAGCTAGGTGTTGCAATGACTGCAAGAAATATTCAATTATAAACAAAGCTTGCTCTTATGTCTTAGATTGAAGAAATAGGGGGAGATAAGCATTCATATCTGCAGTGGTAGATCATTCTGCCTAACTAACAGTATGTGCTTGAGTGGGTGAATGGGGAAAAATAAAATAAATGCTTCTCAAAATGAGCCTTCAGCAAGCTTATAGTCTCCAAGTGGGAGACGATCTCCAATGGGGAGGAAACCCACTAACATATAACTCCTGGTCAGATACCGATATTTCGAAACCTGATTGTTTCTCCTCAGTGACCGCGGAAAGTGGTAATTTGACTTCTCTGCCTTTTCGGTTTTAAGAAGATTGCCTTTTCTGTGATAGCATTCTTCTTAAAACCGAAAAGGCAGAGGAGTCAAATTACCACTGTCCGCGGTCACTGAGGAGAAACAATCAGGTTTCGAAATATCGGTATCTGACCAGGAGTTATATGTTAGTGGGTTTCCTCCCCATTGGAGATCGTCTCCCACTTGGAGACTATAAGCTTGCTGAAGGCTCATTTTGAGAAGCATTTATTTTATTTTTCCCCATTCACCCACTCAAGCACATACTGTTAGTTAGGCAGAATGATCTACCACTGCAGATATGAATGCTTATCTCCCCCTATTTCTTCAATCTAAGACATAAGAGCAAGCTTTGTTTATAATTGAATATTTCTTGCAGTCATTGCAACACCAAGCTGCTCTGTAAGTTGCTGGAATGGTGCTTGGTACTTATCCTTGGAATTTATTAGTTTATTGTATTTTAGTCCCTTGCGGATTCATTCCAAGAACTGGCCCTCAGCACTTGTGTCTTAAGAGGTTATCGTTTTATATTTTCTACTTTTCACAAGAAAATGTAGCTTGTTTTGCTCTTTCATGATTTTCTTTTGCTTCTTAGGTGGCACCTTTAGTTGGTTTTTTGAAACCTCAACAAACATACTACGGTATTGCACACCAGCCTTTTCTGAGATAGCATTCTTCTTAAAACCGAAAAGGCAGAGGAGTCAAATTACCACTTTCCGCGGTCACTGAGGAGAAACAATCAGGTTTCGAAATATCGGTATCTGACCAGGAGTTATATGTTAGTGGGTTTCCTCCCCATTGGAGATCGTCTCCCACTTGGAGACTATAAGCTTGCTGAAGGCTCATTTTGAGAAGCATTTATTTTATTTTTCCCCATTCACCCACTCAAGCACATACTGTTAGTTAGGCAGAATGATCTACCACTGCAGATATGAATGCTTATCTCCCCCTATTTCTTCAATCTAAGACATAAGAGCAAGCTTTGTTTATAATTGAATATTTCTTGCAGTCATTGCAACACCAAGCTGCTCTGTAAGTTGCTGGAATGGTGCTCGGTACTTATCCTTGGAATTTATTAGTTTATTGTATTTAGTCCCTTGCGGATTCATTCCAAGAACTGGCCCTCAGCACTTGTGTCTTAAGAGGTTATCGTTTTATATTTTCTACTTTTCACAAGAAAATGTAGCTTGTTTTGCTCTTTCATGATTTTCTTTTGCTTCTTAGGTGGCACCTTTAGTTGGTTTTTTGAAAACTCAACAAACATACTACGGTATTGCACACCAGCCTTTTCTGAGATAGCATTCTTCTTAAAACCGAAAAGGCAGAGGAGTCAAATTACCACTTTCCGCGGTCACTGAGGAGAAACAATCAGGTTTCGAAATATCGGTATCTGACCAGGAGTTATATGTTAGTGGGTTTCCTCCCCATTGGAGATCGTCTCCCACTTGGAGACTATAAGCTTGCTGAAGGCTCATTTTGAGAAGCATTTATTTTATTTTTCCCCATTCACCCACTCAAGCACATACTGTTAGTTAGGCAGAATGATCTACCACTGCAGATATGAATGCTTATCTCCCCCTATTTCTTCAATCTAAGACATAAGAGCAAGCTTTGTTTATAATTGAATATTTCTTGCAGTCATTGCAACACCTAGCTGCTCTGTAAGTTGCTGGAATGGTGCTCGGTACTTATCCTTGGAATTTATTAGTTTATTGTATTTTAGTCCCTTGCGGATTCATTCCAAGAACTGGCCCTCAGCACTTGTGTCTTAAGAGGTTATCGTTTTATATTTTCTACTTTTCACAAGAAAATGTAGCTTGTTTTGCTCTTTCATGATTTTCTTTTGCTTCTTAGGTGGCACCTTTAGTTGGTTTTTTGAAACCTCAACAAACATACTACGGTATTGCACACCAGCCTTTTCTGAGATAGCATTCTTCTTAAAACCGAAAAGGCAGAGGAGTCAAATTACCACTTTCCGCGGTCACTGAGGAGAAACAATCAGGTTTCGAAATATCGGTATCTGACCAGGAGTTATATGTTAGTGGGTTTCCTCCCCATTGGAGATCGTCTCCCACTTGGAGACTATAAGCTTGCTGAAGGCTCATTTTGAGAAGCATTTATTTTATTTTTCCCCATTCACCCACTCAAGCACATACTGTTAGTTAGGCAGAATGATCTACCACTGCAGATATGAATGCTTATCTCCCCCTATTTCTTCAATCTAAGACATAAGAGCAAGCTTTGTTTATAATTGAATATATATATATATATATATATATATATATATACACACACACAAGAATTATTTACATAGATATATATATGTGTGTGTGTGTGTGTGTGTGTGTGTGTGCGTGCGTGCGTGTACATATATATATATATATATATGCGTGCGTGCGTGCTGCGTGCGCGCGCGCGCGCGCGCGCGTGTGTGTGTGTGTATGTGTGTGTAGCGCTTATGACCAATAAAAACTGAAACGAACTTGAGCTCAGTTTTCAATCTGGAACGACCAACGATTTTTCCAAAGAGGACGGACTTTGAGATGTTCCTGAAGCAGAAACCCACAAGACATGCTTCCCAAAGGAAGGCATCTTTCTGTTGTGAAAAGGCACCAGGCAAGTTCCCCAAGTGGAAAGCCACCAAGTATGTTTCCCAAAATGGAGAGTCACCAGATATGTTCCCAGAAATGGAAAGCCACCAGGGTATATTCCCCAATGTGAAAAGCCAATCTATGTTCCATGAAAGAAAAAGCCACTTTGAATATTACCCGAAATGAATAGCCATCAAGTACGTTCCCCCAAATGGAAAGCCACCAGATACGTTCCCCGAAGTGGAACGCCACCAAGCATATTCCCCGAAGTTAAAAGCCACATTTCTCAGCAGTAGAAATCTACAAGAAATGTTTTCCGAAGCAGAAAGCTACCAGGCAACCTCTCTGAAGTGGAAAGCCTCGAAGCATATTCCCCGCTTTCTCCAAAGTGGAAAGCCACAAGAAATGTTCCCCGAAGTGGAAAGTCACCAGGCATGTTCTCCGAAGTGGAAAGCCATGAGGCATATTCCCCAAAGTGAAAAGCCACAACTCACCAAAGAGGAAAGCCACAAGAAACGTTCCCAAGAGCAGAAAGCCACCAGGCATGTTCTCCGAGATAGAAAGTTTCCAGATATGTACCCGAATTAGAAAACCACCACGCATGTTCCCAAGTGAAAAGCCACCAGGCATGCTCCTCGAAGTGGAAAACCACCAAATATGAACCCCGTGGTTGAAATCCACTGGTGATTGTAGTAAAGCATTCTGTTCACAACTATGACCCGTTACTGCATCAACCGTATCTAAATTCGGCTGACAAAAAACAGCATGCTGCCAACAGCTCTGTTGTGCAGCTGACTGTTCGTAGTCAGTTTAGCATCATCCCCTTAGGTGGAGTTGGACCTGTGTTTTGCTTTTTCAAACCAGTTTGGGCCAGTCCATTGAAATGCCATTCAACAGTGCAGCGATATTCTTCAAAATCGAGTCATGAGGTTATATGTCCTCCCAATTGATATGCTCACACACTTATGACCTCCCGCACCATTACATACAGGTCACCCTGACACAACATCAAGGTCATGCCAACACTCCCAGGCCATGCTAACACCACAACATCCAAGCCATGCCAACATCACAACATCCAGGCCATGCCCACACCACCACATCTAGGCCATGCCAACACCACAACATCAAGTCATGCCAACACATTATCCCGGCCGTGCCAACACCACCACATCAGGGTCATGCCAACACCACAACATCCAGGCCACGCCAACACCACAACATCAAGGTCACAGCATCCATGGCATGCCAACACCACATTTATGCCGAACAATATTCAGGCCTTGCCAACGCAAAACATAGGTCTTGCCAACATCACATCCAGGTCATTCCAACACCACATCAAGGACATTCCAACACCACATCAAGGACATTCCAACACCACATCAAGGACATTCCAACACCACAGCCAGGTCATTCCAACACCACAGCCAGTTCATACCAACACTGCATCCAGGTCATTCCAACACCACACCAGGGTCATGCCAGCACCGCATCCAGGTCATTCCAACCAAGGTCATACCAACACCATATCCAGGTCATTCCAACACCACAGCCAATTTCTGCAAACACTGCATCCAGGTCATTCCAACACCACATCCAGGTCACACTGACATAACAGAGGTCCTGCCAACATAACATACCGGTCATGCCAACACCACATCCAGGTCATACTAACATAACATCCAGGTTGTGTATGCATCATTTCCAGGTTATTCTGACATAACATCCACGTCTTTCCACCACCACAATATCCTTGTCATGCCAAATAAAACCCAAGACATGCTAACACAACATCCTGATCATGCCAGCACAACAGCATACACGTCATACCAACACACAATCAAGGTCATTCTGGCACCACAATATCAAGCTCATACCAACACAACAACCAGATCATGCCAGCACCACAACATCCAGGTCATACCAACATAACATCCAGGTCATACCACACCACAACATTTAGGTAATGCCAACACATCATTAAGGTCATGCAAACGCCAACACCACAACACGCGCATCATGCGACCCCACGACACCCCCGTCATATCAATACGACATCCTGGTCATGTCAACACAACATGCATGTCAACACCAAAATATCCACGTCATGTCAACACCACAGCATCTGGTTTACAACACCACCACATCCTGGTCGTGATGACTCAGAAACATGCAGTTTATGCAAACACCACCACATCCAGATCATGTCAACACCACCACATTCAGATCGTGTCAACACCACCACATCCAGATCATGTCAACACTACCACATTCAGACCACGTTAACAGCACAAACATCCAGATCATGCCAACACCACAAACATCCAGTTCATGCCAAAACCACAAACATCCAGATCATGCCAACACCACCACACCCAGATCTTGCAAACACCACAAACATCCAGATCATGCCAACACCACCACACCCAGATCTTGCCACCACCACAAACATCCACATCATGCCAACAACACAACATTCAGATCATGCCAACACATCACATCCAGACCATGCCAGCATCACAACATCCAGATCATGCCAACACCATCACATCCAGATCATGCCAACGCCACAACATTCAGATCATCCCAACACCACCACATCCAGATCATGCCAATACCACAAACATCCAGATCATGCCAACACCACAAGCATCCAGATCATGCCAACACCACCACATCCAGATCATGCCAATGCCACAAACATCAAGATCATGCTAACACAACAAGATCCAGATCATGCCAACACCAGATCATGCCAACATCACAAACATCCAGATCATGCAACACCACCACATCCAGATCATGCAAACACCACAAACATCCAGATCATGCCAACGCCACAAACATCCAGATCATGCCAACACCACCACATTCAGGTCATGCCAACACCACCACATCCAGATCTTGCCAACACCACAACATTCCTATTATGCCAACGCCACCACATCCAGATCATGCCAACACCACAAATATCCAGATCATGCCAACACCACCACATCCAGATCATGCCAACACCACCACATCCAGATCTTGCCAACACCACAAATATCCAGATCACGCCAACACCACCACATCCAGATCATGCCAACACCACCACATCCAGATCTTGCCAACACCACAAATATCCAGATCATGCCAACACCACCACATCCAGATCATGCCAACGCCA
>CM065717.1:61335553-61348053 GCA_033310375.1 Conus canariensis
CTTGTGTTACAAGAGGCTTCCAGAAAGGTCAAAGTAATAAGAGATACCCTTGACTTTGCCACAGAGGTCATTCAGTTTTATTGTTTGGCACACTCAGTCAATCTTGTGTTACTTCCACAAAGGTCAAAGTAATAAGAGATACCCTTGACTTTGCCACAGAGGTCATTCAGTTGATCAAATTATCACCAAAACGACAGGTCCTTTTTGAAACAATCCAACATGAAACATAAACTTCGTGCAGCCCATCCATTATGCCACTGTGTCCAACGAGGTGGACTGTTCGAACAAGAGCTTTTGACTCTCTCATTGAGAACTATGAGGCTTTGCAAGGAACACTTGAACTAGTCTCACAAGGACATGATGAGTATGCCAGGAGGGCATCCGGCCTTCTCGCACTTACACAGCAGTTCTCCACCTTTCTTGGGCTCTCACTTTCATGGGATGTCTTTGCTGTGACTGAAGAGCTGGCGACTGCTGTTCAAAGGAAACAAACGTCCTGTGTGGATGCAACAAACGCTGCAAACCTCTGTCTGAGAACGCTTGAAAGTATGCGCCAGGATAAAAGTTTCCAGACGTTTTTTTGCCGACGTCTCAACCAAGGCTGCAAACGTGTGTGATGAGCCCCGCATTCCGAGACAGAGACAGCCTCCACGAAGACTTGACGAGGGCTCCCAGGGTCACAGCTACTCTGACCCTTCTGCTTATTACAGACAGCAGTACTATGAGGCCATACACAACGTCAAAGAGCGCAGATTTGACTAACAAAGTCTTGCGTTGCCAAGGAAGATTGAAATTCTCTCAGGTGACGGAGCTGCAGCAAAAAATCCAGAAATTCCTCAAGAGATCAAAGACACATGCTGCGGACATTGACATGGACAGACTAAAACACAGTTGGCCATCCTTCCACATGCTCTGGGGGACAGGAAGAAGTCCATCTTTGAGGCACTGCCAGAAGAACTGACAGCTTCTGATACTGTTAAAAGAATGTTGAGTGAGGTAGACAAACTTATCAGGCTGTACTTGACCATTCCAGTTACAACTTTAACAGCTGAACGCATTTTTTCTGCCTTGAAGCGGGTCAGAACATACCTCCGAAGCACTATGACTCAGGAGCGCCTGAACAACTGTCTCATTATGCATGTGTTCAAAGACAAGGTTGATCAGCTCAATCTCGCTGAAATTTCTTCGAGTTCGTTTGCAGAAATGAACGACGTCAAAGTTACTTCGGAAAATTAAAATGAATGTGTAAAGGTGTAACCTCCCAGCTGTTGGTGTAACCTGCTAATGTACAGACTGTGAAAATCGTGACAAGTAACTGCATTTTACGGTGCCTAATGTCCAGTGAATATGGAGAGAAGGTATGTTATTATGTTATTCAGTCAGAAAGTCTGACAGTTGCCCCCCCCCCCTCTCTCTCTCTCTCTCTCTCTCTCTGCAACGTGTAAATTGCAACCATACAAAGTGTATTTCAAGTGTGTGTGTGTGTGTGTGTGTGTGTGTGTGTGTGTGTTTGAACTGAATATTGCATGCTGTAATTTTTTTTGTATTGAACGTCGACATATTGTGATTGTCGGAGTTAAATGATTTGAGTGAAATATCCATTGCCCCCACCTAATCCTGGACAGCTTCTGCCGCCACTGGTGTGGGCCATAATTTCTCTTGGCTTGCACAGAAAGCCACTATTGTCTTCTTATCTTCATGCAATCATGGACATATTTTGGAATGTAGATCGTAATTGCAAAGCAATTCACATTGCATAAGTTATACAAGTTTGGGTCTGGTATTCTTTCAGTAGCTGTTCCGTTGCTCACGGTCTTCGCAGATTTATTTGGAGCAGCTGTCCAGAAAATTAATTTAATCTTCGATCATACAGCATGCTGTGCACTTTCTATCTTCTCTTGTAGATTCGTCTTTCTAACCTCACCTTTCTTTATTTGCTAGCCGTGAGCACTGAGGCAAAATCTACTGAGTTCACTTCGTTAATCAAATATTTGTACGTCTATTATGTACGATTTTAGTAAGTAGTTTCTAGCAATTTCGTTGTAAAAATTCGTACCCCATATTCTATTTTTCTGATGTTTTCAGAAATCTGTGTCTTAAGATTCTAATTCTTTTAATGGCATATCTTATTCTCACGAGACTAAGCACCGAAAAAATTTTTCAGACATGATTCATTTCCAATTTATTTACGGAGTGTTGAAACATTCTGAACAGGGAGAATTTGGCATTTCTGTATTTTGAAGCACGCTTTTATATCTCTGAGGCAGGAAGTGTGTGTGTGTGTGTGTGTGTGTGTGTGTGTGTGTGTGTGTGTGTGTGTGTGTGCGTGCGTGCGTGCGTGCGTGCGTGCGTGCGTGTGTGCGTGCGTGCGTGCGTGCTGTTCTTGTATTTTGTTCTCATTTGTTGCTGGTTTTCTTTTCAAGTAAATTGCACGAGGCATCCACGTAAGGGAGAATAAACTATATTGATGAAGTAACATCTGACAAACACCAATTCGTTTTAAAAATGGGACGGTTGGTAACCAACTGACGATGAAGTGGACCATAGCAGTCCACTCTAGCTACTTATGTTGATGGCTGCTGTTACCGCACAAAATGTCACCATTGCACAAAATGTCACAATGACATTTTGTGCAGTTATTGACTGCACAAATTGTCACAATTTGCGTAAAATGTCACAACTGTGACAATTTGTGCATCTGTATGCCTTTTTTGAAATCACTGCTGCACAAATTGTCACAAATCTCTCTCTTATCTGTGTGGGTGTGTGTTTGTGTGGGTGGGTGGATGGATGGGTGGATATACTAAAAAAATATAATATGTACTTTTAGTCTGTATTCACTGCACATGTTTACGAGATGACAGCCCAGACGGGATGGCCCATGTTGGTTGATGAGGCAAATAGAAACAACACGATTTGTCTTGATTCGCATGCTCATCTCTTTAGCTCTTTGTTAGTCTTGAGCAATTGTTCTCATATACATCCGTACTATGCATGGTATATATGTAGTTTTCACATGTGTTTATAATTGTCCATTTTTTCTTATACAAATTTTAGGGCAATTTGGGTGCGTGTGTGCTGCGCCCAACGGGTGCGCAGCGCACACGGGTTGCTGTCAGTGTTGTCCCCAAAGCTATGCACCTGTGTATCAAGTTTGGAAAATCTCGCTTGAAGGTTGTGGAAAATATTGCGGGAAAAAGGAAACAGGTGTTCAACGATCAGCGTGACCTTGACCTTGACCTTTGACCTTGATTTTTTGCGAGCAGTAAGCAGTACCTTACCTAATCAAAAAAAAATTTGAGAAGGCGGTCTTAAGTGGTTGAAGAGACATTGCCAAAAATGTCCGTTTTGGCCGACGTGGGACACACACACACACACACACACACACACACACACACACACACACACACGCACAAACGAACTTAATAGTCTGCTCGCTAACAAGGCTGACAGAGGTTGTGACATTTTGTGCAAGAGTGAATTCGAAAATGGGCATAGGTGCACAAATTTCCTTCACTGCACAAAATGTCACAACTGGCACACCACTGTGCAGTGGTGACATTTTGTGCGGTAACAGCTGCTGTGTGCAGTTTTGTGGTCATTATTTTACTCGAGGCCTTTAAAAAAAAAAACCAGCAGATAAACTGACAGAAAAAAGTCATTCAAATACAGGAATGCAGTAATTCTGGTTTGTCACTTGGTGCTTTCCCACTTGGTGTGGGGTTTTGGGTTTCAGGTTGCTGTGATTGTGAGGGGATAAAATCCCTATTTGGTTTGTCACGCATTCTTTTGTCAAGTCGTCAGATCTTAAATGTTAGCGAACTGCCAAGAAAAACGTGGACAAACGAGTCAGGAGACAAAACACGACGCGTTTCGACCTCTTAGGTCTTCTTCAGGCACGATTCAAACAAATAGGACAACGAAAATGAACGAGCAATCACTTAGCTTTGATCACTTCAGTGCAAGGTAGGCGTTGAATGAAAACGAGGCTGTGAGAAGGGAGATAATGTGTGAGTCAAGGTAGTAATGATGATAAATATATTACTGATAGGAATACTATTAATGGTCAAAATATTGAAAAAATAAATAAAGACAGGAATACTGCTACCTTTGGTGATAATTAGGCAATAGCATTTGTAGTATGGGAGAAAGGAGAGTGGGTTAGAGGATTCTTTTGTCTTGTGACTCGTTTGTCAATGTTTTTCTTGGCGGTTCGCTAACATTTATTTAAGATTTGCTTAGATTTCCGCCTGCAGTCGTCTCACTTTGCAACCAAGTGAAGTCAAGTCAAGAACACTTTATTATGTCTCCAAAGAGAAATTAAGAGTGGCCATAAAAACATGTCTATAGATCTATATTGAACAAATCACACCCAACCATCCACCCACCCACCCACTCACACACAGAACACACACACACACACACACACACACACACACACACACACACACACACAAGCTTTCTGAACCAGATCTCATCGAAAGTTCAGTTTTGAATCAGGAATTTGATGTAATTGGGAATGAAACTGTTTTTAGTTCTATTTGTTTTGAATTTTGGAATTGAAATCTTCGTCCAGATGGTAGAACATTGTACTTTTTTGAAAGAACATGAGAACTGTCGACAGCAATGTTTACAGCTTCATGTGTGGCACGACATTCATACAATTTATCTAACTGTCCTTGTTTTTTATCAATAATTTTTTCCACATGTATTCACCACTCTGAAATGTTTTTGTTTTTCACACTGAGATTTCCAAATCAGCATATAAAGGCAAAGGACAGCACTGATTTTAGAAAACAACGATAAAACATATTTACGACGTCCTTTTTAACAGCAAGAGACCAAAGTTTCTGAAGACAGTGTATTCTAGATCGGCATTTTCTGTAGATAAATTGAGTATTTGCATTTAAATTCAGATTATCATCTAAAATAGTACCCAGATACTTATATTCAGTTACACGTTCCACTCTGGGTGTTTTCCATATACAAGTGAGGGACAGGAGCTGGATTTTTTTTAATCAATTACCATCTCCTTCGTCTTACAAATGTTCAAATCTGAACAGTTCTCTTTGCACCATGTAAAAAAACATTCCACCTCTTGAAAATAAATGGTATCTGAATTTGACAGGTCTTCTAAAGCAGAGCCATCTCAGTACTTAATGACAGGAGTGACAGAAGAACTAGTACAATCATTTGTATAAGAGAGTAAATAGTACAGGGGAGAAAACGGTGCCTTGAGGTGCACCAGTAAATGTGAGTCTTGCTGATGAATATTTTCCTTCAAAGTGAACGCACTGTAACCTGTTGACTAAAAAGTTCACAATCCATGAAATCAATTTTGGGTTGACCTTAATGTTTGGAGTTTCTTTGCCATAATGTGTGGTTGAATAGTATTAAAAGCTGATGAGAAATCAATAAACAGGATGCAAACAAAAGGAATCTTTGTTTTCAAGATGTATGTATGCATGGTTTAAAAGAGTGATTATTGAGATCATCTGTACTTCTGTTCTGTTCGTATGCAAATTGGTATGGATCACAAAGCTGTTTGACTTGAGGAAGAAGAATCTGAAGGACAAGGCGCTCAAAAGACTTCATTACAAGAGATGTCAATGCAACATTCAAAATACAAGGGTTTCTTGTTTTAGTGCAGGACAAATTGTTGATTTTTTTTGCAGAGGGCACAACTCCACGATTCAAAGACCATGAGAACAACCTACAAAAACATGACAATTGTTCTGAACATGATTTTAAGATTTCCACAAATACTGTCTGGGCCTGCAGCTTTACTTATCTTTATCTTTTTGAACAAACCTAGAACAGCAGAATCATCAATGTGTAAAACTCCAGCATCGTCATCACACCTGTTTTAAATATTCAACATTACAGTTTCCAAATTTTCACCAACTTAATTCATTTCAAAACGACAATAAAAATCATTCAGTTTGTAAACGAAATCATAACATTCCTCTTCTGATAGATTACAAACACTTCGTGATTTATTCAGTCCAGTGATAGTTTTTAGGCCATCCCATGCATTTTGCATGTTTCCTGACTCAAACTGTTTTTCTACTTCTTTTTCTGTACGCCATCTTTGCATCCTTTATTTCATCATGTCTTAGTTTTCTTTGAAGTGTTTTAAAATCATCCTTCGATTGAAATGCGATGCGATTTTCTTTTCATTAAGTGTTTTCTTTAAAGATTTGAAAATCCAAGGCTTATTATTCGGAAAAATTTTAACAGTTTTCTTCAGCATCAACATGTTTTCACAAAAGGTAACATAATCAGAGATAACATCAGCCTCTTCATCCACATCAACAGAAGATTTTTTTTTCTTAAAAACACGTCCCAGTCTATGCACTCATAGTAAGCTCACAGTTGTTCTAGGCTATCTCGGCTATCTTTAACAGTTTTCTGCACAACAGTTTGGGTTTTAATAACAGGTCGGTAAGAGGGGATCAAGTGTACGGTGTTATGATCGGATTTACCTATTTCAGGAAGGGCCACACACTTATAAGCATTTGGGATATTACCATAACACAAATCAAGCTTCTTGTTGAGACGGGTTGGACATGTGACATACTGTTTAAAAGAGGGTAAAACAGACCGGAGCTCACATTGATTAAAATCACCAAGAACAAAATTTGGAGCATCAGGGGATAACGTCTGTAATTCTCGCACAACGCCAGAGATATCATTTGCGGCACATGCAGAGTTGGATGAGTTTGCCTCATCATGGGCGGCGATGTACCTATCCGCTAGCCTGATCAGGTCAATTAGCGTGGAAGCACCTTGTTCCGCCGTGAATGTCTGTAGTGACATGACATGGTATCACGGTAGCTGCTCACAGAGGATGAGCTCAGTCCATCGTAAGTCCGTTTTTGGTTGCATAACGTCAACCATTTTTGAAGATAAGTCACTAACCAATCTGTAAAGTGGCTGTAGGTTTCTCCCCTGCTACGTCACAAGCTTCGAAATTTCTTTCGGTATGCTTCAGCTGTCAGCTCATAACCGGTGAGTATGGTTTGTTTAAGAGCATCATGGTCAGTTACTTTATTCAGTGGTAACTTTGTATAAACATCATACGCAGCACCTCTGAGACCTTGCACAAGTTTGATAGGTCAAGGCCAAATTCATTTGCTAATCTTTCGAACTGGTCCAAGTACGTACACGTCAATACTTTCAGTGGCATCACTGAAAGGATCTAAAGAAAGCAACATGGCCGGAATTTGGATGGGAGGCTGAGAATTTTGGCTGGCTGTGTCTGAAGAGCTATCGTCAGCTGATTTTTCAAGCTTTTTGAGAGCAAGTTCATGCTCTCTGGCTTTATCACGTTCTTCAGCTTCTCGGATTTTTTTTCTCGCTCTGCCTATTCTAACTCTTTTAATTTAATTTGTTTCTCTCTTCAGCTTCTCGAACTTTTTCTCGCTCTGCCTGTTCTAGCTCCCTTAATTTGTTTCGCTCTTCAGCTTCACGGGCTTTGTCTTGCTCTTCAGCTTCTCGTGCTTTTTCCCGCTCTGCTGCTTCATGCTGTCTAACTTTTTCACGCTCTGCAGCTTCTGCAGCGTTTTCCTTTTCAAATTGTGTAATCACAAACGTGACTAACTCTTCACCAGAGAGACCTAAAGGCTCTACCCGCTCCTTGATTACCCTTCTAAGTGTCACTAATTCAGCCATGCTAATCAACTGTAATACAAGTCTAAGCAATCATATCCACAAACAATAACAAAAGCAAATAATGTCACAATTTAACACCAAGATAGCTTGACAAATCATCAACCGAAACAATGTTATCATATATCATATAACATAAACGTGTACAAAACAAACATAAATTTTTCCTCCTGGACTGCAACTCAATCAGCCTATTTACTCTTAATTCTGTTATTTGTCCAAACTTCTAGACTAGCCAAACGAAATAAAATTTTGTGTAAATTTTATTTTAACAATCCCGGACAAGCCCCCACTTCAATGTGACAAGAGTTGGAGTGGGTCAGTGTTTCCTCTAGGGGAAGGACTTATAGTGTTTTCTCTATTACAGTTATATTAAAATTTCACCTCCACCCTCTCTCTTACTAATTATGGAACGAGCTACTTTCCGGTACTAGTCATCCAAAGGAATTCGTATTTTTCTTGGGACTGTTAAAACTATTCAAGAATGCAAAAGCAATAGTCCTCCAAAGGGAAGAAAACATAGAAAAATCACAATGCCACTCATCTAATTTTCGGCCACGTGGCCTTTTTCAAGAGAAAAAAACAAAAACAATCCAACTACGTGATGTCCATCTTTGGCAACTCCAAAGATGGACATCACGTAGTTGGATTGTTTTTGTTTTTTTCTCTTGAAAAAGGCCACGTGGCCGAAAATTAGATGAGTGGCATTGTGATTTTTCTATTCAAGAATGGCTCAGGAATAATATTCCTTAGGCTTGTACACTTAAAAGTACTTGTAGCTCCAAGAGACAAAATTAGAGATAAGTTCAAACATTCAATACTGAATGAACAACAAAGGACAAACAAAAGTTAAGAGCCCTTTCACACATCAACTTTACTTGTTTATACAAGAGTGAAACATTCAAATCAATTTCACAAATTCAGTTCAGGCCGATTTTTGGTTCCCACTGTTTCATCATAAAGATAGCAAAAGTTCTGGATGAGTTGAGTTGGGAGTCCCCCTTGGAATATCAGAACTTATCTGATGTTGGAGAGGAAAGCTGATCTCTCTCTAGTTGCTGGTGACTGATCCACTTCTCTGTAGACCTGCTGATCCAGTGCTGGGCTGTGGTGTTAGTTCACTAACAGGCATGCCCAGTGTAGGTAGGAATCCAGGTTCTAAAACAAACAGAACCTGTTAAGTAGCTGAGAGTCTGGCTTGTTGAGTTTTCACACTTGCCCTCTGGTTTTCAGTAAATGTGTGAGATCTCTGCCAACAAAGGATTTGACTTGCATAAATGCATCTTCCATAATTATCTGTCTCCAGTAATACAATGCTAAACAACGGTAGTCAAATAAGTCTTCAATGTTTTTCTTATAGATTAAGTTGAAGTAACTTGGAATAACTTTAGCCCAAGTACACATGTGGTTTAGACTTAAGAGTCACACACTTCAAAGCCTTCCGACAATCCACAGTATTCATAAATCAACTTAACAGTTTTAACCTGGTACAGGCATACAGTTTTTCTGATCAGAATTTGACATTCAGTTATCATCTTAACAGATAATGTTGAATAATGGCAAATGTCAGATAGTGAACAAAAATTGATAATCAGATTGTTAACAAAGAATCTTAACCAAGCATCTTTTATTATTAAGTTGTGGCAAACAAACTTTAACAAAAATACTCCATCATCTTGATAGATGTCACCAAGCATTGGCACAGCGTCACATTGTCAAAACACATGGCACACACACAAGCAATGCACAGTCTCAAACTTTAGAAACAGTTTTCAACTTACTTTTCATCTGGGTGATCAGTGAATCTTAGAACTTTGGAGATTTAGAGGATGTGGAGATGATCATTCCCTTCTCTGATTTACCTCTGTTGTGTTTGTGACTACACTGTGTCAGTCTTACGCCGGTAGGTGGTGGCAGTGATTGTTCACAATGTGTTTCCCCTTTTCATATGCTAAACTGCCTATTCCGGTTCCGTTTGGCTTTGTATCACTAAAGTCAAAGAAAATGGAAGGGGGAGGGGGGGGGGGGGATTCATCCCCCACCATTTGCAGTGGGGGATACAGTATAGAAGATTCGAGAAAATGCTTTCTTAACAGTTGAGGTTTGAATTTTGAGCGCCTTCATCAGTACATGCCAATTGACAAAGGACTATTTAACATAACTGCGTTAAGCACGCACAGTTTGTTCGGACAATGGTAGTGGGAGGGAAGGGAAAGCATGAGGGAGGTGGTGGCAGAGGAGGAGGTGGTTGATGGTTTCTCTGAAGTACATCGACTCCTTGCCATCGCTGAGCGAGTAGATGCAAGAGAGGTGGGGAAGGGGGAGTGAGGGGGCGAGGAGACGGGAGAGAGGTGCCCGGTGTCTTTATGTCAATGTTTATGTTGCTGTCAGCGACTTCAGCCAGACTGCGGGAAGAGACAGCATGTGAGGGTTTGTGAGGGGAAGGGGAGGGGCGGGTGGAAGATGGAGAGTTGGCATAGATTTGAAATATTGACTGCCGTTTGTGAGACAAAGGGAGGATGGTGTGTGTTTGTACAGTTTGTACAAAAGAGTGGGTGTAGGAGTGGATGGAGTGGTGGTGTCAATTTTGCAACACCCATCCCCCAACCTCTCCTTCCCACACCACAGCACCTGGAATACAGACCCCCGCAACTACACTTCCCTCTACCACCATCACCATCCTTACCCCAAAAGAATACGCGCGCCTGTGAAACGTGCATAAGACCACTGCCTCTCTCTCTCCGTCCATCCACACCATAATGCCCAGAGGCATCAAAATCCCACAGTAAGCGGAAGTCCCCATCACTCCATGATATACCCTCAATATGTGCATCACTCGTTAAACATAAATAGGCCAATTAACGAATCAAACAATCAATTGATTAATCAAGCAACTAAAAGATCGATAGTCAGTAACTGAAATTAAGTGTTCTTCCCCGAAGATGGAGTATGGCTGCCTTAATGGTGGGATAAAAAACGGTCATACACACAAAACTCCACTCCCTTTGTCGAGCAGATGGGATTTATACCTGCCTGTCTATACAGGAGGTGTCCACAGGAGTATCAGCCTGCATATGCAGGAGAAGAAGAAATCAAGTGTTCCAACACAGAGCACAAAAAGACAGCATTGTAAGAAACCTATTAAGGAACTTACTTTTTTATTTCTGTCTGCTCATTAATATCATGCAGATGTGTGTGTGTGTGTGTGTGTGTGTGTGTGTGTGTGTGTGTGTGTGTGTGTGTGTGTGTGTGTGCTTGCGTGCGTGCGTGCGTGCATGTGCCTGTGTCTCTGTGCGTGCTCGCGCATGAGTGTGTGTGATATGTATAGTTCACCCCCCTTCAGAGAGTATTAATGAATGGTTGTTTGTTGTTTGTTTGTTTTCTTAATGAATGGTTGGTTGTCAGAGGAAATTGTCTTAAACACAGGTGCTCCTCAAGGGTGTGTTCTATCTCCTTAATTATTTTCAATTTACACAAATGGAATGAAAATCCAGGGTGCACTTCTGAACATATGTATATATGCTGATGATATGGCTCTTGTAAGTCTTTTGTTTAAAGAAGGCTCTATAAATGAGCAAGCATACTTCAGTCACATCTTAGAACTACAGGTTTGGTGCTCTTCCAGCTTCTTGCAACTTAACTGTGGTAAGACCAAAGAACTTGTTCTAAACTTTTCAACATCAGATAGTTCATTTCAATAAGTTGTGATAAATGGACAGACAATAGAAACTGCTGACCGTTTCAAATATATATATATGCGGGTGAGTTTGTGTTTTTATGTATTGTTTTTATTATTTCTGTAATCTTTTATGTCTTATGGATATATACTTTGACCATAAGCTGTCTTTTAGTCAACATACTGACAGTATCTTCAAAAAAGCAAATCAAAGGCAGTCAACATCTACTACAAAAGGTATATGTAAGTTTAATACAAAGTCTAATGTCATTCAACATGCGTCTGGTTTGGAAATCTTTCAGAGAAAGATCGAGCAAAGCTCGCCAGAATTGTCAATCAGGCAAGTAAAGTTATAGGGAAAAGGCAATCTGTTCTCAGAGAAGTCTATACCGTTTCTGTAATCAGGAAATCTGCGAATATTACCTCTGATCCCTCACACCCACTCCACTGCCACTTTGAAAAACTTCCATCAGGAAGACGCTACAGAATGCCCAGAGCACAAAAGAATGTCTTCAAGAAGTCTCTTATACCAAGTGCCATTTTTAGCATTTTAAACTCTAAAGCCTGTGATTGACTGCCATGACCCTTGTCTCTGACATGAACAATTCAGTTTGCAATATTATGCCTTTACTGTGACTATGACTATGACTATGTGTTTGTGTGTGTATATACTTGTGTGTGTGTGTGTGTGTGCGCGCGCGCGCACGCGTGTGTATCTGTGTATCTGTGTGTGTGTGTGTGTGTGTGTGTGTGTGTGTGTGTGTACGCATGTGTGTACGCATGTGTGAGTGTGTTTTAGTGTTTGGGCACTGGTGCGGGTGAGTTTGTGTTTTTATGTATTTTTATTATTTCTGTAATGTTTTATGTCTTATGGATTTAATGTTTATTTCATGTGTGTATGCGTGTGTGTGCGTGGGGAAGGGGGCGTGTGGAGGTGGGGAGGGATGTGTGAGTGCTGATGTATACATAAATATATATATATATATATATAACACAGGCTTTTATGTAACGATTCATAATGTCTTTTTGTAATGTCTTATGTACTTGTGAAATGATGTGGAGCAGAAGAAAAATTTCCGATTGACAATAAAGTTGATTGAATTGAATTGAATTCATTATGGGCAATAGCCTTAGAATGAATGAATCATCTGAA
>CM065717.1:61353053-61463053 GCA_033310375.1 Conus canariensis
CTTATTTCAAAAAGTAAATCTTTTCTTATTTTTGATTCCCAGTTTTGCAAGCTATATGGAACTGACTTGGAATCAACGCAAAAAAGTATATTATAGACAGCAGTGTTATCGTCACACATAAAAATCAACGCCATAAGAATAGCATACAGTTCTGCCGTAAATATGGAGAACCCTTTCCCTAGAGAAAAGGATCTACAAAACTTCAGCAATGGAATCACAAAACCAGACCCTGCATATGAGTCTAAAATCGAGCCATCTGTAAAAATCTTCAGATGATATGGATAAACGGTTTCAAGGTGTTCTTTTGCTTCACATGACAGAATATTAATGTTATCAACCTTCTTCATGTCAGTGTAATCTATATCGAATTCAGCTTGGATATGCTCCCAATGAGGTATGCTTGAAACTATTGGCATATCTGAAATACTTTCAATATCAATGTTACACTTTTCAAAAATTTCATTTGTATAATCCCTAACAGGCTGGAGAGAGGTAAGGTGTTGAGCTCTTTTAGGATAGGCCTTTTCAGAATTTACTAACACATCATGTTTGACAGAATTTGAAACATGTAGGCTTCTGGCAACATATTTAGCCGTTGCCAGTTTTCGTTGATCTGACAGTGGTAATAAGTTCGCTTCTTTATAAGTATTTAACGAATTCGTGTGTACGGGGACACCAAGTGCTGCCTTAACAGTTTTACTGTCAATTGACTGTAATTTCTTCAACAGGGTTTCTGGGGCATTGAAATAAACCTCTTGCCCGTAAATAAGCTTTGATCGAACTAAGCTAGTAGCTAAATGTAACAGAGTTTTGGTATCCTGACCCCATGGGTGTGCACTGATTATTTTTTAGTAGATTTAGCCTTTGTCTTGCGTCATTTACCAATTTTTCAATGTACAACCGCCAGTTTAATTTGCAAGTTAAGGTCAAACCCAGAAATTTTACATTTCGTGAATATTCTAATATTTTGTCATTTAACACTAGCTGAGGCAAATGCTTAGGATTTTCCCCATTATTGAAAAGAACTAATTGTGTTTTTTCTCCAGACAATGAAAGCCCGTTTTCAGTCATACATTTGTTGATTTTATCTATTTCCAGCTGATATATTTTTTTAACATAATCTATTGCTCTCTTTTTTGTGCGCTTTCTAATACTGGTATTCAACCAAATGGCTAGATCATCAGCATATTGCACTAAATGTATGTCATTGGATATGATCTTGGGAAGGTCATGAATAAGTATATTGAACAAGACAGGTGCTATGACGGAACCTTGTGGAATTCCTATGTTAATGTCTTTAAAAGAAGAATAGACTTTGCCTATTTTTGTGCAAACAGATCTTCCACTTAAGAAACATTTTATATACTGATATAATAATCCACTTATTCCAATATTCTTTAACTTGTAAAGCAGACGTGCATGCCAAACACTGTCATACGCTTTTTGTATGTCGAAAAAAGTAGCTAATGTGCTTTTTCGTCGCGCAAATTGTTTTTTAATGTGTGTTGTAATCTTTACAAGATGATCTATCGTGCACCTACCTTTGCGAAAACCTGCTTGGTTATTTGGGATTATGTTCCATTTTTCGCAATAATACACAAGACGCTTTTCAATAATTTTTTCTAACAATTTCCCAGCATGCGAGGTTAGAGCTATTGGTCTATAACTTTCAACTGAAGACCTAGGTTTACCTTTTTTAGGTATAGGTATCACAACTGTCCTCTTCCAGATGCTTGGCAGAGTTTCATTTTGCCAACATTTTTGGTAAAATGAGTGAAGTAACACCTTCCAGGTCTCGGGCAAGTGGGTTAACAACTGGTATGAGATACCATCAAAACCAACGGCCGTTTTGTTGGAAGAGAAGGATTCCAGAGTTTCACAGAATTCTTCATAAGAGATAGGAGAATTTAAATAGTGTTGTTGGTCTGGAACAGGATCCTCATATATGGATTGTTTCTCTTCTTTTTCTCTGTAAAACTGAATGTCTGAACTTAGATTAGACAACAAATTATTTTCCGAGAATACCTTTACAAACGCCTCTGCTTTTTCCATGGATGTTGGCACAACATTGTTTTCTAGTTTAATGGGAAATGATGGCAGATTAAATCTATTCTTCATTTCTTTGACTTTTTTCCACACCTTATGTATATCTTTTGAATCCGAAATTTCAGATAGACAAAAACCGGAAAAATAGACCCGTTTGGCTTTGGCAATCACCCTGTTGGAGTTATTTTTAGCACGTTTCATTTCTATGAAATTTTCATCCCCTCGGTCCCTTAGCCATATTTTATAAGCTGTTTTCTTCAGAGACACTGCTTCTGCACATTCTTCATTCCACCATCCGTTACCAGAGTATTTATTTTCTTTTACATTATTACTACACTTAGGAATCGATTTTTCAGCTGCTAATAAAATAGCGTGGCTCAGATTGTCGTAAAACATATCAATATCATCATGCTCTATACTGTTGTGATCCATTATTAACAACGATGACTGATAGGCAACCAAAACAGCTTTGTTGTAAGAAAATTTTGGAATTATATCGTCAATATCCTTACCTTCACCAATAACCTTTTCATTCAATTGTAAAATAATAGGAAAATGATCACTCCCCAAGGTATCTTCACCTGTTAACCAGCATGCATTAACTGCTAAATCAGGTGATGCCAAAGTCAAATCAATAGCAGTGGGTCTATGAGTAGACACATCCGGTACTCTGGTAAAGCTGCCATCATTTAACAGGACTAAGCCAGAATCCACTATATTTTCAACTAGACGATTACAAGTTGTTTGAGAACAACCAGGTTCCCAAAACGGAGCATGCGCATTGAAGTCTCCTAGGACAATAACTTTTTTGTTAGTCAAGGAAAGATGTTTTATCCAATCTGAACTATCAGCAGTTTGGCCGTTTGGATAATATACAGAGATAACAATAACACTGGTTTCCTTATTAATCTTAATAAATGCGGCAGTAGAAAAAATCTCTTCGCTATTATTGGGGATGTCTAATGCATTATACGGAGAGTAATTTAAGCCAGTTCTTATGTAAATAGCAGTTTGAACCTTGTTAGTAGATTTTTTACAACTGTATAGGGGTGGATAGTAAAAGTTTCTGAGTTTTGGAAGTTTGTTTGGCTCAACGTTTAAAGACTGTAAAGCAAGAATGTCATAATAACTTGAAGAAATGTATTCAAACTGAAGTAAGTTTTCTGACACAGATCTACAGTTTCACTGGAATATAGAAAGACTGTCATCATCTGGCTTCATGTTGAAAAGTAACTCAAATGTTCTAACTTAAATATTGTCACCAAACCGGTTTTAGAATCTGTGTAAATTCCACTGATGCTGATGGAGCTGCCAGGGAGCGTGAGGTCTGTAGTACTGGTAGTCGACAGGGAACTCTACTGATTATGGTACCACTTGAAGGGTTTGTCTCGTGCCTCTCGTCCCCATGCCCTCGTCAAAAAGGATTTTCTGGTGGGTCGTTCCCAAAAGAGCCGGTGGACATGTCGCCCCAAATTTCTTGCCAGTACACTGGTACCTTTGTTGGATGGGTGGATAGGATCTCTCATGAAGGTTTTGTTCTAAGCTGGAAAGTTTTCATGTGAGAGGACCGATACATTGTTTTGTGGTAAATCAGAAAGTAGACATGCGTTGAACATTTCCCGTCTACATTCAAGAGTCTTGTCTTTAACAGGGGCAATCCTGCTCACCACAACTTTGGTCTTTGGAAACTGATTTTTGATCTGTTGAACAGTACTGACCAGTTCTTTTGAAGCCACTCGTGGATCTGTACCTTTGATGTCGTTGATACCAGAGTGAAGAATGACGCAGTCGTAATGGTCATCTGCGGCGACATTTTGAAGCTGTTCTTTACATTCTGAAATTTTGTATGCCTTCTTAGATGAGATGCGAAGGCCATGTGAATCTCCCAAACGCCGACCATCAATCCTGGACATTGTAGAGTCATGGAGAAAGAGAACTTTTGGAAGCTGTTCTGAATGCGATGTCTTGACGTCATGACGAGGAGATTTGCAGTCATCTGAACTGACGTCATTTTTTAATCTTTGAAGAGTTCTTTTCCATTTTTCTTTTGCCCCTGTTTACATTCTGGGCCAAATCCAAGGCTGAAGCCTTCAATGCCCCTGGATCAGCCGACCCCGCCGGAGACGATTTCAAAGCGTCAGCGTAAGTACCTCTGGAGGGAGAGGCTGCTTGGTTGTTCCTGTTGTCAACACCGAGTTTCGAAACCGTCTCTCTCAAGTTTACAATCATATCACTCTGGCATCTGACAGTTTCTTCTAACGCATCAATCTTTTTACAGAGTGTTTCGATGATTGTTGTTAAGTTCTTGAGCGAACTCACGTTTGTGTTGTCCGTCAGAGCACCCTGATCGTCTATTTTTTCATTGCCATCCTTCTCTTGATCGTTTTTCCGACCTTGACACGCTCGCTTCTGCGCATCCTTAAGAAGATTTTCTTGTCCACTTTTTTGTTGACCTGTATTTGTTGGTTCTTTGGTTGTAGCGGCGTTCACCTTGCTTCCCATGCAGCGAGATCTTGTATGCTTAGTCATATTCACTATTCTTCCAAAATACAACTGGAGACAAATCTGTTGACTTCTAAACTCTATCCGCCATTTTGTACCTCTTTGCACATCAAACCATCTATGACCAGCAGCACATTCCAATAAATCATCGCACACGAACAAGGGTCTTAAATCTATATATGTAACCCAACCAGTCTAACGTTAGCAGCACGCTCCAGTAAACAATCCCACAATAACACCTGTCTTAATCCAATGTATTGGAATATCGGTCCTAAACGGCACGTTCGAGTAAACCATTCCACACTAGCGCCTGTCTTAAATCTATCTACTGCCTTATCTGTCGTTAGCAGTATGTTCCAGTAAATCACTCCACACTAACATATATTAGCCATTTGTACCATTGGCAGAATGTTCCAATACATCATCCCATACTAACAACTAACTTAAATCAAACTATCAGTATCAGCTTTTGCAGAACGTTCCAGTAAATCATCCCACACTTAACAACGTTCTTAAACCAATGTATGACCCCATCTGTCATTTGCAGCAAGATCCTACGAATCATCCCGTACTAGCAATTGTCTTACCATTATTATTCTATCTTTCATTTCCAGCACGTTCCAATAAGTTATCCCACAATAACAATTGTCTGAGATCAACTTATTACCCGTTCAGTGGCAGCACGTTCCAATATGTCATCCCATAATAACAACTGTCTCAAATCAACGTATTATTCTTTCGGTTCCAGCACGTTCCAATAAGTTATCCCACACTAACAATTGTCTGAGATCAACGTATTATTCTATCTTTCATTTCCAGCACATTCCAATAAGTTATACCACACTAACAACTGTAACAACTGTCTCAAATCAACGTGTTCTTTCATACTTAATTTCCAGCACGTTCCTGTAAGCCTACACTAACAACTGTCTCAAATCAATCCTATCTATCATTGGCAGCATGTTCCGATAAGTCACTTCACACTAACAACTGTCTCAAATCAACATATTACCCTATCAATCATTGACAGCACGTTCCAATAAATCATTCCACGCAAACAATTGTCTCAAATCAATGTTTTACCCTATCATTCGCTGCACGTTCCAGTGAATCATCGCACACAAACTGTCTCAAATCAACGTTTTTTTGTTTTGTTTTTTGTTTTGTTTTGTTTTTTAATCTATCTCTTTCTGGCAGTTCGTTCCAAAACATCATCCCACTCTAATACCCATTTCAAATCGATGAATTATCCTATCTGTCATGGGCAGCACGTTCCAATAGATCACCCCACACTTAATTCTCATATATGAATCAACCTATTCGCATATTTCAATGTATTAACTTATCTGTCATTGGCAGCACGTTCCAATAAATCACCACACACTTAACGTTCGTATATCAATGCATTACCCGATCGGTCCTTGGCAGCAGGTTCCAATAAATAACCCCACAATTTGTAGCGTTCGTATATCAATCCATTACCCGATCTCTCATTGGCAGCACGTTCCAATACATATCCCCCACACTTAACAACGTTCGGATATCTATGCATTACCCGATCGGTACTTGGCAGCAGGTTGCAATAAATCGTCCCAGACCGAAAACAGTGTCCCTCAAAGGATACCAGTCCTGCAGACATTTTCCTTCCTCCAAACAAGATGCACGATGCAAGCGCCAATGAGCCACAGCAGATTGCCAACCATGCCCTAGTTGTTACAGGACGAAATCGCTGGTAACGGCATCACGACTCTATCATCAATAATAGTATGATGAATATACTTCTGGGGATGTCAGCATGAGTATCATCGATAACTGTATAATAATTGCATCACTGGTAATGGTATTGTGACAGTATCATCGATTATTGTAGCATAACTGTATCACTGGTGATGGCTTTGAGACAGTATCATCGATAATTTCACCATGATTGTATATCTGGTAATGGCATGCCTCTATCATCAATGACTGTGTGATTGCATCATGGGAAAGAAGATCTGGACAGAAAAGAAGTGGCCAACAGAGTGGACCCAGTCATTGGTGATTCCCTCACCCAAGAAGGGCAACCTCAAACAATGCCAAAATTACAGGACTATAAGTCTGCTCAGCCACCCCAGCAAAGTCATGCTTCGCATCATCCTCAACCGACTGAAATCCAAGGTTGAGGAACTGCTATCAGAAGAACAAACAGGTTTTAGAAGAGGGCGGAGCACTGTGGAACAAATTTTCAACTGCCGAGTCCTGACTGAAAAGCATCTACAACACCAAAAGGACCTCTTCCACAACTTCATCGACATTAAGAAGGCATTCGACCGGGTGTGGCACAACGGCCTATGGCAGGTTCTCAGAGACTTCAACATTGATGAGAGGCTCGTCCAAGTCATCCAGGCCCTCTACGAACACTCCAGCAGCACAGTACTTCTCAATAGCCAGCAGGGCCAGTTCTTCCCGACCACAGTCGGAGTCAGGCAAGGGTGCCTACTATCTCCAGTCCTTTTTAACATCTTTATGGAGAGAATCATGCAAGAGACCCTCGAAGAACACCACACCTCCATCAGTATTGGCGGCAGACCGGTTTGCAACCTTCGTTTCGCAGATGATATCGACCTCATGGGGGGCAGCAACACCGAGCTCCAGGATCTTACAAACAGACTGGTCACAAGAGCAAGTGTCTACGGCATGAAGGTCAGCACAGAGAAGTCAAAGGTCATGGTCAACAGCACGACTAACAGCAGTGCCAACATAACCATGAATGGTGAGCTCCTGGAAGAAGTGACCAGCTTCAGGTACTTGGGAGCAACCCTGTCCAAAGATGGCACCCGCACAGCAGAAATCCGAATCAGGATCAACTCCGCATAGCAGCGATGGCCAGACTGAACAGAGTGTGGAAGAGCAACATCAAATTCCACACAAAATTCCGGCTCTACAAGTCACTGGTGGTCTCCTTCCTCTTATATAGTTGTGAGACATGGACACTGATGGCCGAAACAGAAAGAAGAATCCAGGCGTTTGAGACCAGGTGCCTGAGGAAACTACTCTGCATCTCCTACAAAGAACACAAGACCAATGATTATGTGCGAAACCTGGTCACTAATCTAGTTGGGCCCCACGAACCACTTCTGGCAACCGTCGAACGACGGAAGATGGCATGGTTTGGCCACATCATTCGTCGCAACACCCTCTCCAAAACCATCCTTCAAGGTACCGTTGAAGGAGGGCGCAGACGAGGACGGCAGAGAAAGAGCTGGTCCGACAATATAAAGGACTGGACCAAAATGACCATGCCAGATCTCCTCACGATAGCCACCAACAGAAGAGCCTGGAGAGAAACGGCGGCTGCCTCATCACGTCCCCCCAACGACCCCAGCGGTCAGGGGAATGACTGACTGACTGACCATGACTACATCATCAATAGTTCAGCCTCTATCATGATTATTATTACTGTTAATGTCTCATTATCGTAGTGTCAATCATGCTGTGGACTAGTACCGATATATGTGATTGCGTTAACATTACAACCATTATATTTGTTTGCAAATGTTTTATCTTCAACGTGTCAATTGATTTGTTGACAGTATACCCGATTAGATAACCCAACAGCTTCACATTGAAACGTTCGTAGTAATTCACACCGATTCCACAAACTTGTCGACTCTGAACAATGGCGTGTTGTTCCAGTAATAAAGCAAGCAAGCAACCGCGCGTGCGCGCGCGCGCGCGCGCGCGCGCGCACACACACACACACACACACACACACACACACACACACATACACCGCGCTTGCGGTTAAAATCGAATATCATGTTCCTCATGCAGCCTGGTTATTCCCTACCCTATATACCGTGATTCCTGCATACAGGAAAAATTAGTAACGCCTGTAACTCTCTCTCTCTCTCTCTCTCTCTCTCTCTCTCTCTCTCTCTCTCTTTCACACACACACAGGCACGTATGCACGCGCGCGCGCGCACACACACACAACTCACACACACTGACATCGGATAGTAAACCCTTACCTATGTGCTATCCATAGGAAACATGAATATGAATACAGCAGAAACGGGCAACAGACAGAAAAAAAAAAGAAAAAAAAACATGAATAAAGATACATACATCACGCTACAATGCTAAATGAGATCATGGGCTTTCTGTCACTTTGCGCGAGTGCGTTAAGGTAAGTGAATGAGTGAGGGGGTGTGTGTGCGTGTGAGTGTGTCTGTCAGTCTGTGCGTGCATGCACGTACACGCACGCGTGCGCATGTATGTCACCAAGTTTCATTTATTCATTTTCATTCGCAGAGCATTTCTTCAAAAGGATGCGTTCCTATCAACATTTGCTTACATGAAGCTGTATCCTCCGAGCCTCAAGAGGGGGCTAAAGGATTAAAACTCTGTGTGTGTGTGTGTGTGTGTGTGTGTGTGTGTGTGTGTGCGCGCGCGCGCTCGAACGTATGTGTGTATGCGAGCGTGTGTGCTTGCATGTGTGTGCGTACTCGTGTGTGTGTTAACGCGTGTGAGCGCGGTTATACCATGAATGCACACGCGCGCGTGTGTACTAACTTGTATGTTTTGTGTGCGCGCAAGCACGAAAAATACATGCACTGGATCAAACAAATATGCACTCAACATACGCACGTTCGCCTGCGTATGTGCTCTCTCTCTCTCTCTCTCTCTCATACCAGACATGAACGACCAAACTACCGTGTAAATGACGAAAACACGCACGAACGCCTCGGCTAAGGTGGAAGGACGAACAGGATGTGGGATTGGGCAGGGGTAGACGGGCAAAAGGGGTTAGGATAAGGAAATGGGAGATGTAACGAAAGAAGAGAACGAATGCACATCGTCGTCGAACCACACAACTCGAGTATGAGACAGAAGCGGAGGAGAGGTGGGAAAGGCGAGGGAGGATTGGAGAGGGGCGATAGTGGTGTGGCATGGACTGCATGATGTAGTTTGACTGAGCGTAACGAGGGAATCGCCAGTTGGGAGGGAACATAACAGGGGATAGGGGTGGGGGAGGAGCAATGGGAGCACGGGAAGGAATGGGAGAGATGTTAAGGTGAAGATGGAGATGGGCGAGTTGGGGGAAAGGGTTCTTGTGCTGGCGACGTGCATCCAAGGCGACCCTGTGTGGTCACTGACCGGTCATGACTTTGTACAAGCTGGCGAGCGGGCCGGCAAACCAGGGTGGCCTTAGCTTGGCGCGCACGCTCACAGAAACACACGCACATCACTGGTCCAAACCACCACCTCATAACGTGCATAGGCACCCGCATGATTTTACCTTCATTTTTTTCCGCCTAAGCGTTTTTTTTTTTTTTTTTTAATTCCTTCTGTTATCAGAAACAATCAGTTGCCAAAGATGGACATCACGTAGTTGCATTGTTTTTGTTTTTTTCTCTTGAAAAAGGCCACGTGGCCGAAAATTACAAGAGTGGCATTGTGATTTTCTATACCATTTTATTATCATTTGCAATAAGCCCATTGCTTCCTTCTCTACGCAGTCGCCTTTACTGCCCACTGTTTGTGTCAGAAAACTGGGATTGAAAGAGTCTTCAATAATTAACAATATTAATGACAATACAGTGCAACTTAAACATTTTTTTCAGTCTACGTGTGTATTCTTTCCTTTTAAACTGCAATCATATTTTGAGGACAAGAGGAATCGCAATTGTAAATGTTATCACTCAATGGTATGCTTGTATCTAAAGGATGGAGGTAGTTCTACCCTACTGTGGCAAGAGTGGGTCTGTGTGTCCGTTAGGAGAAGGACTTATAGTGTTTTCTCTATTACAGTTAAATTAAAATTTCACCTCCACCCTCTCTCTCTTCCTAGTTATGGAAGGAGCTACTTTCCGGTATTAGTCATCCAAAGAAATTCGTATTTTTCTTGGGACTGTTAAAACTACTCAAGAATGGCTCAGGAATAATTTTCCTTATACTTAAAGTACTTGTAGCTCCAAGAGACAGAATTAGAGATAAGTTCAAACATTCAAGACTGAATAAACAACAAAGAACTGACACAAGTTAAGTGTACTTTCACACATCAACTTTACTTGTTTATACAAGAGTGAAATATTCAAATCAATTTCACAAATTCAGTTCAGGCCGATTTTTGGTTCCCACTGTTTCATCATAAAGACAGCGAAAGTTCTGGATGAGTTGAGTTGGTGTCCCCCTTGGGATATCAGAACTTATCTGATGTTGGTGAGGGTAGTTGATCTCTCTCTAGTTGCTGGTGACAAGTGCTGGGCTGCAGCGTTTGGCCACTACAAGGCATACCCAGGGTAGATATGAAATAATGATAATGAGGACAATTTCTATAGCGCCCATCCTAACAAATTCAGGGTTGCCATCTTAAAAAAAAAAAAAAAAAAAATATATATATATATATATATAAGCAGAGCACACAACACACACACACACACACACACACACACACACACACACACACACAATTCTGCGTTCACGAGTCATGAACACACACACAACACACCACACACACACACACACACACACACACACACACACACACGCACACACACACGCACACACACACACACTGGAACATAATGTTGCATACATAAACACACTACATGACCGGTGAACAGCTCATTTGTACACAAGCAAAGTGTGCAAGTGACATGTAGTAATTTAGTAATAATTCAGGTGGTATCCTGCAAACCCTGGTTTCTTGAACAAACAGAACCTGGTCTGTAGTTAAGTAGCTGAGAGTCTGGCTTGTCGACTTCTCACACTTGCCCTCTGGCTTTCAGTACATGTGTGAGATCTCAGCCAACAAAGGATTAAACTAGCATAAATATATCTGCCATAATCATCCATCTCCACTTTTGTTCAGACATGGAGTGGAGTTTAACAAAAGGTAGGAGATGCTAAACGATTTTAGTCAAATAACTCTTCAGTTTTTCTTATGAATTAAATTGCAGTAACTTGGAATACACTTAGCCCAAGTACACATGTGATGTAGACTTTGAGTCACACACAACAAAGCATTCCAACAATCGCCAGTCTTCATAAATCAACTTAACAGTTTTCACATAGTTCAGGAAAGACTCACACTGTCAATCTGAAAAATGGCATCAGTCACTGAATTCATTTCATGCACGTTTTTATCGTTTACTTTGTCTTACAGATCCAGAGCCATTACAAAGCAGATGTAAACATACTCCAGCTTACTATCATCTGATATAGTATGTAACCTACTGCCAACTTGATTTTCTGAACTCTATATTGTCTACAAATATATTTCAGTATTATATGTAATGTGTATTGCCGATTTGTTGACCTGCATACAGGGTTTTTCCTATAAACATATTTCTCAGTATTACCTACTGCCGATTTGCTGCAGTGTAAAGCCCACGACAGGGTATTATTATTTCTACATGCAATCCAAAATCAAGCTACACATGCCTATTATGGAACACGCTCTACATCTTATTCAAATAACCAGCACCCACATGAGGCTACAAACTGTACTATTAAAAAACAAAAAACACGAACAGAAACTTAAACACACACACACACACACACACACACACACACACATCAAAATTATTTTCTTCTATTGGCGTCGTGACGTACAATGCGCCGAGTGCACATAACGTGTGAGCCAAAGATGGTAAACAACGACGACTGTGTGTTTCCCACTTCGACTCTTGGATTTGCGCGCTAAAAACAAAATGAGGTCACCTTACGTACCTAAACCGCTCATGTCAGTGACCTGAGTTGGCCGTGTCAACGCATGGTCAAGTAGGCGTCAGCGAGGCCTTGGGATAGCCTACATGTTACGCGCGCGTTGGCTGCCTTTCGACCCCAGAAAAAGAGATGAATTCCTCACGCTTCTGTAGTTATCAGCCAGCCAAACAGACTTCCACCGCTTATGGGTTATTGATCGCTCCATGGGTAACTGTAAATCCTTCGTCGTTCTGTCGACTGGTTGTTTCACAAGCCAAGAAACAGAGACCACTGAATTCTACCACACATTTTCAACAGCAGGTTTCATGAATCAAGACAATTCAATCCTTCGACCTCTTTTGGGGCATGAGGATAATACAACAAACACTGCATTACAACCCAAGAATCAAACCTAAAACAAGATTCAATCATTTCCGGTTCACAAGTTACAAATAACAGATCATAATAAAGCATAGTACAACCTTTATCATAGTAAAGCTAAGTACAACCTTGTAATGCAAACATACCATCACGGTGGTGAAGAGGATCCAGAAAAAACAAACAAAAAAAAAACATTTGGTGAAAGGAAAACATTACACTTAACTCTCCTTTCTATATATATTTGCCAAGGTTGAAACATTTAACATGACCTGATTTGTACAACTACAAGCTGCAAAATCTAAAACATATCTTGGTTTCCAGTTCTTTCTTCCAATATAAACTTTTTCCCAATGTCACTGAATTCTGGACATTCCATTTATAAATGAAACTCATCTCTAATTACATCCATTTCACAATTACAACAGTAACACAACTTGCATGGAATGCCTTCCAATTCTGGTAAGTAACCTGTGGCTGCTGCATCAGAACATTCTATATTATACAAGTACCTGCTACATTAATAACTTGTTTTTCTCTTCTAAATTAATTTGTTGCTGTTTGCCCGTGAGCTTACACCAAATATGAGGATAGATATCTTTCAATTCCTGTTTCAAATGCTGACTTAATCCATCTTTGTCTGTGAATGACTGAGATTACAAGACAGAGAAATCCTGTACCAATAAGATGCTTTTATGGTGAAATATTATTCATACATAATATTACACATTTTACAGAAGTATTTTCCAGATGTGGGCGTTCCTACTCAGTCCAGAATCTGATCATCAAATGGTTGTTTTTTTATTCTTGCATGAAAAACAACAGCTTTAGTTTTATCTGGATAAACCTTTCTGTCTCATAACAAAATATTTGCTTGACCTCAAGTACCTTCATCTCTGGTATTAGCCAACAAAATTCTATCATCGACTAATAAAGTATAAGCAACCTAACATATTCACATTTCATTTCTTGTAAATTCAGGTTACAGTGAAGTGTAGAACAACCATTATCAATTTGATATTGCTGAAGATCATTTAGAATTTTTTTTAAATATGGGTGAAAGATTCTCTGCTTGGCGAACCTGACCCTTTAAAAAAACACACACACAAATAAGATTTTTTCCTCATTGAGAAAAATGCATGATTCATATATAATCATAAGCTGGTGTCACTTGCCAGATATACCATTCCTTTTGAGTTCATGACATAATGCTTGTCACTCTGAACAGGATCGAATGCTGTTGCAGGCACACCACCTATTTGCTTGGCTTCCTGAAAGAAGTCCATTGTTCTCAACAAAATCAGTAAGCCTGTTTTAATTAAGGATTGACACTGACGCTTGCCAACACAACTCAACAATGTTAAACCTCTGTAGCTACTACTTGTAATCATACTTTCTTTTCAAAGATGGCACATGCTCAATTCAGGATTAACACTGACAGCTTACCAACACAACTCAACAACGTTAGACCTCTACAATTACTACAATTATGCTTCCCTTTCAAAGGTGGCACAATTTGCCCTTAAATCCATTTTTCTGGCCCAGCACCAGAAGCCCTGGTGAACATCTTACTTTTACCTATGGTCAACAAAGGAACACTGATTTTGAATGCATCTGTTTAGAACTAAACCACTTGCCAGTGGCTTTGCCCACCCCAACCCCCCTTTTTTATAATATGCATATATATATATATATATATATATATATATATATATATATATATGTATGTATACACACACACACACACACATATATATATATATATATATATATATATATATATCCCCTGCCCCCACCCCCATTTTATCTTCAATGATTGGTGCATGTAAAACACCCTCATTACAGTCTGATTCAAGGACTTCATCAGGGATTACATTATCAATATAATGTGAGATCATTTTCATTTGAATTAGGTTAAATATAAACCTACCATAAAGACCATCTCATGACTGCGAAAACAAGAGACTATAATAATTAAAGCGCAACATTCTAAGCCCCCAAAACTAACAACATACTAACATTTCCGATCCCCAGTCAAACAACAATCCCTGTCCCATAAACATATAAACTAATGTCAAAATAATGGTGATAACACCCATGGGCCTGAACCATGCAAAATCCTATGCACACTATTTCTATTGAGATAAGCAGGAGGGGGTTGTGTGGATGCTTAAAGGATCCTTAATGCCATAATGACTGTCCTTTAAATTAACAAATAGAAAAGGCAGACACATCCGAAACATAAACACTATTTTCTAGGTGCAAAACGGGGAAATTTAAGAACACACACATACAATGAGAGAGAGAGAGAGAGAGTGAGAGAGGGTGGAGAAGAGAGGGACAAAGACAGAGCGAGTGAGAGAGTGAGTGGACCTGCACTTTGTAACTGGTTGTGAGAAGGAGGTCGAGCAGGGGGTGGCAAGAGGCAAGTGCCCATATTTCAAGAAAATCTGACCGACACGAATTTTCAACACAGTATTTGAAGATCACAGAGACATGGGATAAAAGAAGCAAGAACTTTTTTTTTTTGAAGCAAGAACTTTGTAGTTTATTTCTGCTGATTCTCAAATTTTACTTCAGAGTACCACAACGACTCCTACACTGTTACTCATTCTCTTTAACATCTTTTTTTTTCCATTCTGAGTGAACACATTGAGCTAAATGCAACAGCATAATTAAACATGCGAACAATGGCATAAAAGATTTTCAGTTGATCTTGATTTGTATGGAAAAGACGCAGTCTCTTACCACACTCATTCTTCTTCCTATTTTCTGAGGTGAAGGTACTCAATAAACATGGACTGTTGTTGCTGTGACTGAAATAGTATGGAAAATGAGAATGATTTGAAAATCTACATAATACAAGACAGTTCCCACATGCCATGCTGTTTACATACATGCTCATCTACGTCTTCATAACTTGTTCATGATTCTTATTTGTAATTATTTGTGACTATTACCAGGTTTATAGTTGCTGTAGCTGTTGCATTCAAACAAAGGCTTCATCATAACATGTTTCGGTTAACCATCCACATGGATAAATTTCCTTTCTTTGCAGTTAGCATACATGCAGCAACTGTCACTGGTATGGTCGTTGCCAGTGTATGTAACAGAAATTCTTGACGTAACAGACAAATGATCTTCTATGCATTCACAAACATTTCAAAGAACTGTTATTTCATGTCTTACTATATTTATAATCACACTCAAGGCTCAAAAACACTCAAACCCCCTCCCCAGCCACATGCAAAGACCGGTTTTACTTCACCTCAACTGTTGTCATGGAGAGGGCTTAGGTTTGCAAACAACCTTTCTTTTCTGCGAGGTGACAAAAAGGAGTGCAGACGATCACTGTATACATCAGAAAGACAAAACTGCCTGAAAACATTATACCTCTTTTGTCTGTTGTTTGCTTTTAATTCTCGTAAAATTGTGCTTTAAATGACTATGGGTCTGTTGGCATTTTCTTTTCAAACCAAATGCACACTCACTCAGTGTAACTGTGCGGGAAATGAAGATGATTTATGTATTGCTCTTATCTCTTTTTTTTTAAAGATCCAGAAGACAACAACTAAAGTTATGTGTGTTATGGAGCATGATGTTCCTAAATGTACATGAGAAATGTTCATGCTCTCCAGTAGCTGCCAAGCCCTGTCATAAATGATTCAACGAATGGTCTGACAACGTTATGTGTGTGTGTTTGTTGTGTACATGTGTGAGCATGTGTGTGCACACATATTTGAAAGTATAGATGTCTGTCAGTGTCTTCTATTTGTGTGTTTATGCACAATACTAAAGTTAAAATGGTTTGAACTTGTTTGTAGTACAAGACAAATATTCAGGGAAGGACAACATTGAATTGAAAAAAACTTTAACCATGTTCTAAAAACACACCACAACACACCACTCACAAACACACCACTCACTTATGCTTGCATGAAACAATTCACACTTGTATGAACACACACACACACACACACACACACACACACACACACACACACAGAGTTAGGCTGCTGATCATGTATTTTTCATTGTATCACATAACCCCAATATCTCTCCTTCTCACTCTTTTCCTGTTCTTCCATCTACCCAATGTTTATTTTAAGCTTCATATTCTGGGGATAGCAGGAGTTTTGCTACCTGGGAGGGAATGGTTTCTCTTGTTTCATTTTGTGTCACTTGCACAACAGAAACAAGACCGTAAATTGGTTGACAAAATGCAAAGTCCAGTTTCATTGACTTATTCATACTGAATTTAAATTTGCATTCCTTATTCATTCCACCAATACAAATACTCTCAGATTCTCATGCATGTGTATGCACACACACACACACACACACACACACACACACACACACACACACACACACACACGCAGATACTACACCAAGTGTACCACAATCTGTTGTATGCATAGACTAGTTCCTAAAAATCAAAGCACGTAATGTTCCTCACCATCCTTTACTATATCTAAGTCCACAGTCCTGCTACATTCTGACAATACTGTGGTCACACAATAATCAAAGATGTGTGTGTGTGTGTGTGCGCGCGCGCGCGCGCGCGCGCGTGCGCGCGCGCATACACACACGCATATATATCCATTAGTTTTGTTTAAACGTGAAACGAAAGGGAGCCGATGGGGTTCGGGAAAGCAGAGGGTGGAGTGGGCTGAATCAGTACTTCGCAGCGTGCGTGTGCATTCATCGTTTATCAGACGATGAAATATCACTGTGCGTGCGGTGCGTGCCTTTTTGAGAGGGTGTGAGAGAAAATGAGTGTTCTTGAGTTCCCGCGGCGTCGTTATAATGAGCTCTTCACGGTTGGTTTACACACGAGTCAATGCCGCGTCGTCAGTGAGCTCTCTATGTCTGGTTTACACACAAGACACAAATAATATACGAACACGACTGTCATATCGAGTCAGCTGTGTGTTTCCTTCAATCCTTGACCTCAAGTGAACTCGGCCTTCCAGCACATGCTCATGCTTAGTTGCTGAACCCCACGAAACGCAGGTCTGCCTCCGAGCTGATCTTCGCACAACCTACACTTACTGTCTGACCGACCATAAACCTTTTACTCATTAACACAGCTTCGACAACAGTTGAAAGACAAATCAATGACAAAAAATGGAGAACAGCAGAAAACAGAAAGCACAACCACTCAGTATTGAGTTTACCGAGCGAACGACTAATTTTAGCAGACGATGAACACTTGACTTACCTTGCGCTGATAAATCTTGCAAATCGATTGTGTTATATATTCCAGTGCACGAAAGTTCCGCTTTTCACTGTCAAGTTCCCATGCTGACTTCTGTCTTTTGGCCGGTTTGGGGGGAAGGGGGGTGGGGGGGGGGGGGGGGGGAGTAATTTCGGGTCAGCAATCCGCCATGTCAGAATGACCTCATCTTACCTACTTCACGAGGTCATCCACCGCCGAGGTCGCTAGTAGTCCGCTGAAGGCTCTACTCAAACTTGTGCGTTTTTCGTTGTCGATCGCTGTCGGCAGCCCCTCTTCACCAAACGGGGGTTGAAAAAAAAATAAACGAATTTGAAATGTTATTTGTTACAGAGCATGATGTCACAGACTTTGGCTCCCCCCCCCCCCCCTCCCTAATCCTAAAGTGTTTCGGCACATTTTGCGAGCATCAACTTTATCTTTGAGTTGTAAAATGACCACTCCTCCGGGGCTAGCTATCTAGGTCAAAGCAAATTCATGCAGGTCACTGGGACATCCAAAACTGTGCTCGCTTTCTGGGGTTGCACAAATGCAAATTAATAAAATTCCCATGAAGAGTTGTAAATTCGCCGTCGCCACAAGGTAACTGCTATCCTTTTCCTAAAATCCTTTTTTTTTTCCTCTGTAGAACACAATCTGCATGTAAAACAGACCGTCCGTTGGGCACTCGTAATCAGGTACTTTTTCTTTGCGTAATGTTACATCAACACAGATCAGCTGAATCGGACTACTTGCCGGGGTTTCTCATGCCGAAATGTGGGCGGGAGGGTGCCATGTGGAAGGACGGCTGCGCGCTGCATGTGTTTGCCTATCTGGAAACACCACGGCTCAGTGCAACGTAGAGATCGTTGGCGACACACACTGCGTGTCACTTGCTCTTATGAATGGAGCTTTTTGTATGAATGACAGTCGTTGAGTTTGCCGCCATGATGTGACGATTGTTGACGATTAAATGGTAAGTGCTAAATGTTCAAATGATTTTAGTGCCTGGAAGAGATTGAATTGCCCACCGTGTTTGTCTCATGCATCAAAACACTGATCACTTGATCGTGACAAGTGCAACTACCTCACATTGGTTTGCTTATGGGCACGTGTGATACAAAAACAAAACAAAACAAATCAAATCTGCCTTATTGTTCGCGGCGGCCAGCGAAACACTGCATCAGTATCGGCCCAGATGTTTTACATGACAGCCCAAGCTCCAAAGAAGACATTGCCAACCCCCCCCCCCCCCCCCCTCTCTTTCTCTGTGTGAGTGTGTTCACATTATTATGTGTGTCTGGGCACGTCACGTAAGCCAGCCAATTAGTTTGAAACACCAACAGGCTGATAATAGGTATATCTCCAGCAGGATTTCAAGTCGCTGAGTGAACGTACTTGAAGCTTAATCCTCGCTGGAGATCGCTATAGTTGTCATGTTCTGGTGGCTTGAGTCAGTACCATGTGCAACCTTCCTCCCCTCCCTCGTCCCTTCTTCCTTTCAAGTCCTTCAGGACTTGAAAGGAAGAGGGGACGAGGGAGAGGAGGGGGGATTAACATCAAGGTCCCATGAGTGAAAAAGTTTACATCAAGGTCCCATGAGTGAAAAAGTGCATAATGGGGAAAAAAGTGTGGGGGGGGGGGGGGGGGGGGGGGGAGGGATCTTGCGTATGCGTGTTATCTCTAAATCACTTCTATATATTCCACCATTGCCTGGTATCAATAAACTCAGCACACTTACCAACACCGTCAAACAGCAGACTAAGCACAAGGAAAAAACAACTCGATGCTGCTGATGACTCCCAGCATGCAGGATACCTATTGGAAGATATTTTCATCAAAGACAATTTAAGTCGATGTGGGATGCGCTACATCAGGAAGTCACGACAGCAGATTCCCCTAACTTGTTCAGGTTCAGGCTGACTTCAACGTACGTAGACAAAACTCTTCTACTTTCATTGACTTTTGAGAAAGTGAGATTGAAAACCGTAGTGGCCTGGCCTTGCGCCTCCTTCTGAGGCCGTACATACATATCGTGGGTGACGGGGAAGTGACCTCCGTACCTCGTTGTAAGCTCGAGGGGCCGTTACTTGGGGATCCATATTTCGAGAGTAACCTTTAACCTCGTGTTTAGCAGTGGGTGAGGGGTGGGTAACGTACAACGAAGACAGGGCATGAGTTCGCTGTGGGTTAGATCAAAACAAAGCCATTGGACACGTTCAGTGATCACGAACTTCACGCAAAGTTAAGATTTCGTCGTCACAACATCTTCCAGCTGACAGGCACTCTCCGAGAAAACATTGAATTTGATTTTCACAGACTGAGACACGGAACTCGGCCTCCTGCTCTGCAAGTGTGTCTGTAGCTCCCAAGTTCGTCTGCTACGATAGCTGGCTTAGCTCATGGTGTGTGTGTGTGTGTGTGTAGGCTAAATCAGTCTTCGTGCCTTTGTGTGTCACTGTTACTTTGTGTCAGTGTGCGTATGTGTGTGTGCGTGTGAGCGTGACTTCATCATGTTTATGGCCTTTTAATAGTTTTATCAAACTTGTTTTAGTTCAGCTGCTTTTTCAGTCTGCGTGTGTGTCTGTGTCAGCGTGTTTGCGGGCATGCGAAGAAGGTTGGGGGTTATTCTAGACATGCGCAGAAGGAGGGAATCCCTCTTTTTATCTGACCTTCACCCTTTGATTTCTGGACACTTCGTAGGTAGAAACCGTGACAAAACCCAGAGAATATAGTTACGAAAGTAGATTGCGCTGAACCCACACGGTTTGTACCCAGGAGGTCATCTCGTTGTAGAAGTAAGTTTACCGACATGTAACTACGGCCCCTGGTCAGGGCAGGTTTGGTTTCACACTGGGAGTATTCTCACTGCTTCTGGTGGAACTGAAAAGGTAACCGTGGTAACCTTCAGTTTCTGCATCACCACACCAACACGCATCTGTTTGTTTGGAAGGCAAAGAAGAAATCAAACTCAACAACCTACTGACCACAGCCAAACTCCTGATCACGACAGACACTAAACAGCCCACCTTCTACCAGCTTCCCAAAATACACAAAACAAACACACCTGGCAGACCCATTGTCTCTGCTTGCAGCTGCCCCACCGAACACGTTTTACAGTACTTAGACTTTCTCCTTCAATCCATAGTACAGAGCTTCCCCACATACCTCAAAGACACAACCCACACACTCAACATGATCAATTCATGCAATGCAGACCCCACTTTTCAACCCAGCCTCCTCTTCACACTTGACGTGGTGTCACTCTACACCTCTATCCCCCACGCTGATGGACTGAAGCCCTCACATTCTTTCCTTGACAAACGGCCCCCAAACCAACAACACCCTCCCACCACTACACTGGTCAGACTTGCAGAATCCGTCCTCACCCTCAACACCTTCCAGTTCAACAATCACACATTCTCACAAATTAGTGGTGTTGCTATGGGCACCAAAATGGAACCATCCTATGCCTGCCTTTTCATGGGACACTTGGAACACCGCCTACTAACCACATACACAGCCTCACACCAGAATTATACAAAAGGTACATTGATGATGGACTGGGAGCCACATCCATGCCAAAACAAGACCTCCTCAACTTCCTCAACTTTGCCCAGACCTTCCATCCATCCATCCAACTAACCTACACCATTTCACAGTCTTATTTATTTATTTACTTATTTATTTATTATTTATTTATTTATATATTCATTTAAAAAAAATTAATTATTATTATCATTATTACCCCCCCCCCCTTTTTTTTTTTTTACTTTATTTTATTTACCATCGTTTCACACACCCTCCCCTTCTTTTTTCTCCCCCCCCCCCCCCCCCCCCCCCCCCCGACCTCCTCAATGCTTCCTCTCCCATAATCCCCTCGTTTCCGTCTGGCGGCCATTTTTGATTTGGAGACGAACAGGAGAAGCGAAACTAAGTGGCTACATGTTCTTCTTGTCACTGTCCTAGATGTTATTTGTTTTCGCCCAAAGAAGACCCAAGAGGTCGAAATGCATTGTGTCTAGTCCTGTACTCTGTTTGTCTGTGTCCTTGGTGGTAACTAACCCCCTCTCTTTCCAAATTTTATTTATTTATTGTAATTAATATTTTTACAATTCATGTTTCTTTTTTTTTTTCATTGATAATGATTATTATAAAAATGTATTTTCTATATATATTTCTGTATCATGCTTTTATTACGTTTACCTTCACAATAATTGTTAGCAGTATCATCAGTAATACTATTGTTAGTATTGATACTACCACCACTAGCATTAACATCATCGCCATCGCCACTAAGACTGTTGCCATGGCAACCCTGCTGTTTAAGAATCCTCTAACCCACTCTCCTTTCTCCCATACTACAACTGCTATTGCCTTATTATCACCAAAATTAGTAGTAATCCTGTCTTTATTTTTTCAATATTTTGACCATTACTAGGATTCCTATCAGTAATATAATTATCATCATTACTACCTTGACTCACACATTATCTCCCTTCCAACAGCCTCGTTCTCATTCAACGCTTACCTTGCGCCGAAGTGATCAAAGCTAAGTGATTGCTCGTTCATTTTCATTGTCCTGTTTGTTTGTATCGTGCCTGAAGAAGACCTAAGAGGTCGAAACGCGTCGTGTTTTCTCTTGTGACTTGTTTGTCCACGTTTCCCTTGGCAGTTCGCTAACATTTATTTAAGATTCGTTATTTAAAACCAAACATGGGTGGGTTTGCTTCTTGATTCAACTCTTTGACCGATGTTATGGGTGCAGTCTTTCTTATAATAAATATTAAAAGGGGGGCTCTTGTATGCATTGTGTGTTTACCACAAAAACAAACCCACGGCCACAAGAAGTGGTCTCGGGCAAAATTCTATGGAAAAGGCAAAATACACATACACGCTCGCGTGCGCGCGCGCGCACGCACGCGCGCACACACTCGCACACGCACACACACACACACACACACACACACACACACACAAGCACATGGGCACGCACGCGCACACACACACTAACACATACACACACACACTCACACACATACACACACACACGCGCGCGCGCACACACACACACACACACACACAACTGAACCAGGAAGATTAGTTTACTTCAAAGGCTTCAAACGTTGACAGAAATAACTTTCCTCGCTAGGTTCTTTCACTGTTCGGGCGCTTGCAGCGTAACATACTTCGTAATAAATGCGCAATCATGTGTCACACTTGTGTGCTGTGCGCGTGCGCGTTCGTGTGTATATGCGCGCATGTTTATACATATATGTGTGTGTTAGTGCAAAATGCACGTGCATGCGCGTGTGTGTACGCCTCTGTGCGCGTATGTGTGTGTGTTACGTTCAAGCTGATCGGCCATTCCTACCCGATGTGATATGGCAGATATGGCATGATGATAACCATCAAAGGAGAGAGTAGGGAAAGCGTGCCTACACAACACTATACTATCAGAACAACAGCGGCCATCCGCACAAAAAGGACACACAGATAAAGGAGCATGCACACCCTCACGTATGAATAAATCGCAAACACTTGGAATTCATTCTCTGAAGCAGATGTGTCTGTGACAAAATGCATTTCCATTTATTTTCACCATTTTGCAACAGTTACTCACAAAAAAAAACCTAACTTGTGTAAAAGCCAACCAATATGCCAAACTCTCATTTGATGTGCCCAAAGAACTAGTAATCAAGAATTTGATTGCGTATCTATTTTCAGAAAAATGAATGAAAAAAAAAAAAAAAAACTCATGACTTTCTTAAGTGTATGTGTAAAAAAAAAAAAATTTACATGAGATAACAGGTTTGATATCAACATGATATAAAATGTGAACAAAGAAAACGAAAGAGAAAAAGAATATTATGGGAAATAACGAACACTGAAATATGATTTTGGTCAAAATACACAAAGACGTTGTATTCCTTATGTAGATCAAGTAAAGAAACTGAATTATACAATTTTACACACAATCAACAATGTCAATATTAATCGATTTGTTAATCACACAGGAAAAGATGCTATGTCAAATATATCTCTTTAGAATCAGTTCAGTATAGTTATAAAGGGACCTTCATGGTTTTTTCCCCTCAGTTAAATCATGGCTCTCACTGATGAAGAAACCTTTACTTTTCTATTTGTCAAATCATCGCCATTACCAATGAAGTGCAAACAAGCAAACCGACGAAGACCGACTAACGTCTTCCGCTATACCTTGTTTCTTGCCAGCTGGCGCCAACCCCGCACGCTTGAGGACGACAGTCTTTGGGATGGGCTACAGATGACGACGACGTTGTTTTGGAAAGGCGCTTCTTCAGTTTGTGGACCAGGAAGGTGACAATGGCCGCCGCCCCCATCACGCATACGGAGATGCCAGAGCTGATGCCGGCAGTATGCACCAGTTGTTCGTTGGATACCCATGGTGTAACCACTGTTCGAGTCTGGTTTGTGTCGGGGTTAAAGCACAAGCATCGTATGCGTCTTTCTTTGACTGCTTTCCTCTGTAAAGGTAAAGTAATGGATCATTGAATGCACTATATCTTAAGTGTTTTCTACTAGGCTAATCCTTTACATCATCGGCTTAGACATACAGATGCGTACTAACACTAATAATACCAACATATACAGCATTTTTTAATTATCATCTACTCTTCAAAAACGGACGAAAAGGTAACTTTATTATCATGTCATTTTTATCATGTCTTATTGCTATGTTCGTGACTCTTCTCTCTTATATTACAGCCCCCTCATAAATGCATGCTTTGTTAGCATTAACTTTGAATTCATGGAGTCTCACTTTCCGGCTGCTTCTGAGCGCGACTGAAAAAAACAACAACAACAACAAAAACACTTTCTTTTACGAACCCAGGTATTGTATGTTTTGTGGTGTCGTCTGTATTATTTTTATGTATAATTATATTTTCACATCCTCTGAGTTCTGTATTTGTAAAAGAATATCTCCCCCGTCCTTCTGCCATTCTGTTCGATCTCTGTGCTTGTTGTTGCCGCCTCATCTGCGTTAGCATGATGGCATTACAGCAAACCGTTCATCCAGTCAAGTACCTGCTTTCCATATGGAACTATCAATGTCGGTCAATAGGGAGACCATTCAGTGACGCTGCACTGCCGTCTGTCCATATGGAAAGTGTCGGTCAATAGGACACGATCACAATACCTAACACTTCACCGATACGATCACCTAACACTACACCGATACGATCACAATACCTATCTAACACTATACCGACACGATCAGAATATCTAACACTATACAGACACGATCACAATATCTAACATTACACCGACACGATCACAATATTTAACACTACACCGACATGATCACACCTATGTAACAATACACTGACACGAACACAATACGAATCTAACACTACACCAACCCGATCACAATACCTAACAGTACACTGATACGATCACAATACTTAACACTATACCCATACGATCACAATGCCTAACACTATACCGATACGATCACAATACCTAACATTACACCGACATGACCACAATACTTAACACTACACCGACACGATCACAATACCTATCTAACATTACACCGACACGACCACAATACCTATCTAACATCACACCGACACGACCACAATACATAACACTACACCGGCACGATCACAATACCTATCTAACACTACACCGACACGATCACAATACCTGACACTACACCGATACGATCACAATACCTATCTAACACTACACCGACACGATCACAATACCTATCTAACACTACACCGATACGATCACAATACCTATCTAACACTACACCGATACGATCACAATACCTATCTAACACTACACCGATACGATCACAATACCTATCTAACACTACATCGACACGATCACAATACTTAACACTACACCGACAAGATCACAATACCTAACATTACACCGACACGACCACAATACCTAGCACTACACCGACACGATCACAATACTTATCTAACACTGCACCAACACGACCACAATGCCTAACACTACACTGAGAAGATCACAATACCTATCTAACACTGCACCAACACGACCACAATACCTAACATTACACTGACACGATCACAATACTAATACTACACCGACACGACCACAATACGTATCTAACATTACACTGACACGACCACAATACCTATCTAACACTACACCGACACGACCACAATACCTATCTAACACTACACCGACACGACCACAATACCTATCTAACACTACACCGACACGATCACAATACCTAACACTACACTGACACGATCATAATACCTTAACACTACACCGACACGATCACAATACCTAATACTACACCGACACAATCACAATATCTATTTAACGCTACACCTACAGGATCACAATACCTGACACTACACCGACATGCCCACAATACCTATCTAACACTACACCGACACGATCACAATACCTAACACTACACCGACACCATTACAATGCGTATCTAGCACTACACCAACACGATCAGAACACCTAACACTACACCGATACAATCACAATACCCAACACTACACCGATACAACCACAATACCTAACATTACACCAACACGACCACAATACTTATCTAACCCTACACCAACACGATCACAGTATCTATCAAGCACTACACCGACACGATCACAATACCTATCTAGCACTACACCGACACAATCACGACGAGACGTTAAAATGGGAAGCAAAATGATAATCTTTATGTGTGGTGGCCGGTGAATAGAACCTGTCACTGGCTGCTAGCTAAGAAATTGATGGCGGCTGCCTTATTATTACTTTTTGATTATACTTGTATAGAGCCTGTCCTCGTTTAGGGACCGAGCTCTAAGCACTTCACAATTCTAGCTCATGTTTGTATAACGGATTGCCTACCAGAGACCACCGACTGAAGAGCTACCTGCTGGCACTGATCATTCGTTTCCCATGTCATTCAGTCGGATATTAGTCACCCACACTTTCGTTTATCCCTACGGAGAAAATCTGCTATATGAATGTATGCCATCCATACCAATGGCTAAACTGGCCTTCTCTTCGGAATATTGGTGATGGAATTTTACATGTCCGCAAGAACCTGTCTCATTCGAAGAACTTTCTGGGAAATGGAGTCAGAACGGGTATTCACTCCGAGGGAAAAGTTCCCCCGTACTGAAACGGCCCAACTGAGATTCGAACTCGCAGCCCCAGGATTACCAGGATCACGAATCCGGCAGTCTACCAACAGAGCTACTCCGACCACATGTCACACATCGTGATATATAATGTGTGAAAACAAAGGGAAAGAAATTTAAGGCGACAGGGTGATCGTGAATGACTAAAATGTATGAAAATAATAACAGAAAGAAATCCATGGCGGCTAGTTTATCATACAATTAACCAAGTGTGACAAGAAAGGGAAAAAAAAATCTATGGTGGCTTATTCATCATCAAATACATAACGCAATACATACAGCGTCTTCTCTCTCTCTCTCTCTCTCTCTCTCTCTCTCTCTCTCTCTCTCTCTCTGTGTGTGTGTGTGTGTGTGTGTGTGTGTGTGTGTGTGTGTGTGTGTGTGTGTGTCCGATCTGTCTTTGCTATCTGCAGTTTTTGTTGTTGGTTATACAAATCTACTGTTTTTATCTGATCTCCAAATTTTGTCAGTGGCTCATTAGCATACACGGCAAATCAAGACCGTATTCATCAAATGGCATTTTAATGTGACCATATGGCGAAAGGAAGCGATAATGAGATTCAGAAAAAGGTCGATCACGCCTTGCTGTTCATGTAGCCTAGATTAAATCAAAAACCGTGCTCTTTGTCGGAGTTCAGACAGGACAGCGTTGGACTGAACATCTAAAGGTCCTGGTTCGATTCCGGGTTCAGAAACTTCTATTTTTCTTCATGGGTTCGAAGCGAGTTTAAGTAAATAGAAAGAGAGGGACTGAGGGAAAAGGAGGGGGACACGGTTGACGGGGATGGGAATAGGGAAAGACAGACGGGGTATGGGAGACAGGAAGAGAGTGGCTGGGGAAGGGAAGGAGGGGACGGTGAAACGGGTGGTGTGGGAGGACCGGCGGGGATGGAAGAGATGGGGAAGGGGGCAAGAGGAAAGGTGTGGGTGAGTAGCTAATACACAAAAATTAATCATGTATGAAAACTAACGGACAAAAAATCAATGAAAACTGGTTTATCACGTGATTGATCACACACATATATATATATAAAGCAAGTGGCATTCATGGCGACTGGTATTATATATTATCATTAATCATGAGTGCAAACAAAGAAAAAAAAATCAATTGTGGTTGGCTTATTCGGTATTCTGAAATAATCATGTGTGAAAAAGGAAAGAAATACTTAATGACTGATTCATCGCATGTAATTTATTAAGTGTGAAAAGAAAAAGAAAGAAATACATGGTTATTGGCTTACCAGAGATTATAGCTAATTATGTGAAAAAACGGAGGGAAAGAAATCCTTGGTATACCAGATACTGCTGACGTTTTACTACTCTGTCATCGGGCAAACGCTAAAACAAACTTGTAATGTAATCTTACTTCATATGCCTTGCAATCGATGAGACTACAAACGATGACAAGACAACAGGCCAGGCTGACTGGAGTGTTAACTTGGACTGGGCACGATGAAAAAGGGACCTTCCATGGGTTGGCAGATCACAGGGGACAGAACTTTTTCTACTGCATGCAACATGTATGGGCTGATCCTGAACTGTTGACAGTGGACTGCACTGTTTCTGGTATTGCTATACAAATAAACGAAAACCACGTCCAGTTGATTTTGTAATGACCGACTGTAGTGATAGTGCTGGCAGCGTAATTGCTGTTCAATATTACCCATTGATCATGTTTTCATAATCTACCATTCAGTTTTTCTCAGCCAGTTGCGTATCATTCCATTCATACAGAAAATAAATCACAATAAATCGACAACCAGCAATGTCCTCAGGAGATCTCAGTGTCTCCCGCGAGTCTCGTGTCACTGCCTTCATTCCAGTGGGTACCCCACTTTTTCGACTGTAATACAAATACGGACATATTGATTTTGGAAGACCTGTACTTTTTGCTCAAAATAAATCTGTCACAATCAGGATCTCCTCTTATTATTCTTATTGTCATAATCATTATCATAACTATCTAATATATAAATGGCAAATTCTGTGTGTGTGTGTGTGTGTGTGTGTGTGTGTGTGTGTGTGTGTACGCTATAGACTCGAAAACGGCTCAACCGATTGTCATGTAATTTGGCAGGTACGTCTGTTGTGACCCGAGGATGGTTTTGGGCTAATCTCTAAAAAAAATAAAACCGTTAAAAACGGTTAAAAAAAACTGTTATAACGGTTTCAAAGACATCTTTTTCCTCTGCTTTTCTTCAAATAGCCGTTGTGACATTGCACAGGTACAGGACTACTTCTCTAAAATTAGAACCGTTATTTGGCAGTTAAAAAAAACAGTTAAAAACCATTAAAAACACCAAACCCTATAAAAGAAACTGTTTAAAACCCGATCTTCTTGAAATTTAGCAGGTACGTCTGTTGTGACCCGAGGATGGTTTTGGGCTAATCTCTAAAAAAAAATAAAACCGTTAAAAAAACTGTTATAACGGTTTCAAAGACATATTTTTCCTCTGCTTTTCATCAAATGGCCGTTGTGACATTGCACAGGTACAGGGCTACTTCTCGAAAATTAGAACCGTTATTTGGCAGTTAAGAAACGTTATTTATAACAGTTAAAAACCGTTAAAAACACCAAACCCTATTAAAAAACTGTTTAAAACCCGATCTTCTGAGGTTGGTGGCCACGAGAGTCATCGGATCGCCACCAAACTTGACATAAGCCTACAGGAACATCCAGCGGGCAACATAAGGTCATTAGATAGTCATTATGACCATTAAATTTGACCGTTAAAAACCGTTATTTTCAAAATTTAGGCTGTTCTTGATTAAATTCGGTATACATGTGCAGTTTTAAATGTCGAAAAATGATATACAACTTTTACGAACCAAAATTTAAAATTGACCGTTAAAAAACGTTATTTTATAGAGTATTCTTGAAGAAATTCGATATACATGTGCAGTTTTGAACGCTAAACAATGATATACAATTTTCAAGATCCGAAACTTAACATTGACCGTTAAAAACCGTTATTTTCTGAATTTCGAAATTTTCACCCTTCTTGATAACATTCCGTATGCACGTACAGTTTTAAGCGCTGAACAATGTTATGCAAATTTTACGAACCAAAAATTAACATTGACCGTTAAAAACCGTTATTTTCTAAATTTACACCGCTATTGATAAAATTCGGTATGCGTATGTCCAGTAACGGTAAGTAATTTTGCAACATGGATGGGACAGGGTAGGGGGATGAAAAGGGAGGAATGAGAGGGGCCAGAAAAATGATTGTACAGTGCAAAGCCTGATACACTATTTTACATTAGACACAGACCCGTTGAAATAAACTACTTCTGCACAAAGTCTATTCCTACAAAATTAAGGGCAATCAGAAGAATGGGAATGGGAACAGTGAGTGCAGGCGGAAAATCGAACAAGAAAAGCATCTCGACGTACCAGAGGAAAGGGGCCAGAGGCAGGCGGAAAACAAGAGAGAGAGAGAGAGAGAGAGAGAGAATGTGTATTTGTGGGGGGGGGGGGGAGGGGGGGGATTGATTGTAAATCAAAACAATTAATACGTTTGCCGTCACGTGAGTATCGCAAAGAATGTTCATATCCCGGGCAACGCCGGGTGCCCCTGCTAGTATCAGGCTATAGGGTCATTCTCCATTGAACTGGAGCAGCAGTGGAACTGGCAGCCACCAGAGCGACTGAGCAGCCCTTGTTAGGATGGCGCTGCTCATCTCCATAGCATGAGGAAAAGGTGCCCTAAACATTACCTGCTGCATTCTTCCCTAGCCAGCCTACCGCAGCTACAACAGTGATCGAAACTCAAAAAAGAAAAAGACAAGGATTGTTCCTCTCACCTTTGGCACATGGAATGTGCACACCCACCTGTATAGAGACAATGCAAACAAGCCTCGGAGAAGAACAGCTCTAATTGGAAAAGAACCCGCCTGGTATAACATCGACATCGCAGCCTTGATTCAAAGTCGACTTGCGGGACAGGGCGAACTTTGTGAAAGGGGATCTGGCTATACCTTTTTGTACTCCCAGTTCTTATAGAACAGGGAGTACTTCAGTATGGGAACGAAAAAATGCTGTCTTTGTGTCCGTCCGTCCGTCCGTGGTCAAAATGTGTTCCACTCGCTCCAGACAAAACTACTGGACCGATCTTTCTGAAAATTGGTAGGTATGTTCATTGTGGGTCATGGATGATGCCCGATGTTTTAGTTTACCGTTATAGCCGTTACTAACGGTTGTAACGGCCTGTAACGGTTTTTCTTCTTTATGGAATATGTCAGAAAGTACCTGGCCGATCTTTCTGAAAATTTGTAGGAATGTACATTATGAGTCACGAATAATGCCTGATGTTTTAGTTTGCCGTTATATCCGATACTAACGGCTGTAACGGCCTGTAACGGTTTTTCTTCTTTATGGAATATCTCAAAAAGTGCATGGCCGATCTTTGTAAAAATTGGCAGGTATGTTCATTATGGGTCACGGATGATGCCAGATGTTTTAGTTTACCCCGTTATAGCCGTTACTAACGGCTGTAACGGCCTGTAACGGTTTTCCTTCTTTATGGAATATCTCAGAACGTACTTGGCCGATCTTTCTGGAAATTTGTAGATGAGTCATGAATAATGCCCGATGTTTTAGTTTGCCGTCATGTCCGTTACTAATGGCTGTAACGGCCTTTAACGGTTTCTCTTCTTTATGGAATATCTCCGAAAGTACTTCGCCGATCTTTGTGAAAATTGGCAGGTATCTTCATTATGGGTCACGGATCATGCCCGATGTTTTAGTTTACCCCGATATAGCCGTTACTAACGGCTGTAACGGCCTGTAACCGTATTCCTTCTTTATGGAATATCTCAGAAAGTACATGGACGATCTTTCTGAAAATTTGGTAGGTATGTTCATTATGGATAACGAATAATGTTTTAGTTTACCTTATAACCGTTACTAAGGGCTGTAACGGCCTGTAACATTTTTTTTTCTTCATGGAATATCTCAGAAAGTACGTGGCCGATCATTGTGAAAATTGGCATGCATGTTCATTATGGGTCACGAATAATGCCCGATGTTTTAGTTTACTATTATAGGCGTTACTAACGGCCTGTAACGCTTTTTCCTTCTTTATGGAATATCTCAGAAAGTACTGGCCGATCTTTCTGAAAATTAGCAGGTATGTTCATTATGGGTCATGAATTATGTCCGATGTTTTAGTTTACCGTTATAGCTGTTACTAACGGCTGTAACGGCCTGTAACAGTTTTTTCTTCTTTATGGAATATCTCAAAAGGTACTTGGCCGATATTTCTGAAAATTTGTAGGTATGTTATTATGGGTCACGAATAATGCCCGATGTTTTAGTTTACCGTTATAGCCGTTACTAACGGCTGTAACGGCCTGTAACGGTTTTTCTTCTTTATGGAATATCTCAGAAAGTACATGGACGATCTTTCTGAAAATTTGTAGGTATGTTCATTATGGATAACGAATAATGTTTTAGTTTACCGTTATAGCCGTTACTAACGGCTGTAACGGCCTGTAACGGTTTCCTTCTTTATGGAATATCTCAGAAAGTACATGGACGATCTTTCTGAAAATTTGTAGGTATGTTCATTATGGATAACGAATAATGTTTTAGTTTACCGTTATAGCTGTTACTAACGGCTGTAACGGCCTGTAACAGTTTTTTCTTCTTTATGGAATATCTCAAAAGGTACTTGGCCGATATTTCTGAAAATTTGTAGGTATGTTCATTATGGGTCACGAATAATGCCCGATGTTTTAGTTTACCGTTATAGCCGTTACTAACGGCTGTAACGGCCTGTAACGGTTTTCCTTCTTTATGGAATATCTCAGAAAGTACATGGACGATCTTTCTGAAAATTTGTAGGCATGTTCATTATGGATAACGAATAATGTTTTTAGTTTACCGTTATAGCCGTTACTAAGGGCTGTAACGGCCTGTAACATTTTTTCTTCTTCATGGAATATCTCGGAAAGTACATGGCCGATCATTGTGAAAATTGGCATGCATGTTCATTATGGGTCACGAATAATGCCCGATGTTTTAGTTTACTATTATAGGCGTTACTAACGGCCTGTTAACGCTTTTCCTTCTTTATGGAATATCTCAGAAAGTACTTGGCGATCTTTCTGAAAATTTAGCAGGTATGTTAATTATGGGTCATGAATTATGTCCGATGTTTTAGTTACCGTTATAGCTGTTACTAACGGCTGTAATGGCCTGTAACAGTTTTTCTTCTTTATGGAATATCTCAAAAGGTACTTTGCCGATATTTCTGAAAATTTGTAGGTATGTTCATTATGGGTCACGAATAATGCCGATGTTTTAGTTTACCGTTATAGCCGTTACTAACGGTTGTAACTGCCTGTAACGGTTTTTTCTTCTTTATGAATATCTCAAAAAGTACTTCGCCGATCTTTGTGAAAATTAGCAGGTGCGTTCATAATGGGTCACGGGTGATGCCCGATGTTTTAGTTTACCCCGTTATAGCCGTTACTAAGGCTGTAACGGCCTGTAACGGTTCTTCTTTTTGGAATATCTCCAAAGGTTCTCGGCCGATCTTTGTGAAAATTAGCAGATATGTTCATTATGGGTCACGGATGATGCCCGATGTTTTAGTTTACCCCGTTATAGCTGTTACTAACGGCTGCAACGGCCTGTAACCGTTTTCCTTCTTTATGGAATATCCCAAAAACTACATGGCCGATGTTTCTGAAAATTTGTAGATATGTTCATTATGGGTCACGAATACAGCCCGATGTTTAGTTTATCGTTATAGCCGTTACCAAAGGCTGTAACGTCCTGTAACGGTTTTTTCTTCCCTATGGAATATCTCCGAAAGTACATGGCCGATCTTTGTGAAAATTAGCAGGTATGTTCATTATGGGTCACGGGGTGATGCCCGATGTTTTAGTTTACCCCGTTATAGCCGTTACTAACGGCTGTAACGGCCTGTAACGGTTTTTCTTTTTATGGAATATCTCAGAAAGTACGTGGCCGATCTTTCTGAAAATTTGTAGGAATGTACATTATGAGTCACGAATAATGCCTGATGTTTTAGTTTGCCGTTATATCGGTTACTAACGGCTGTAACGGCCTGTAACGGTTTTTCTTCTTTATGGAATATCTCAGAAAGTACATGGCCAATCTTTGTGAAAATTGGCAGGTATGTTCATTATGAGTCACGGATGATGCCCGATGTTTTAGTTTACCCCCGTCATAACCGTTACTAACGGCTGTAACGGCCTGTAACGGTTTTCCTTCTTTATGGAATATCTCAGAAAGTACGTGGCCGATCTTTCTGAAAATTTGTAGGAATGTACATTATCAGTCAAGAATAATGCCCGATGTTTTAGTTTGCCTTTATATCTGTTACTAACGGCTGTAACGGCCTGTAACTGTTTTTCTTCTTTATGGAATATCTCTGAAAGTACATGGCCGATCTTTGTGAAAATTGGCAGGTATCTTCATTATGGGTCACGGATGATGCCGATATTTTAGTTTACCCCGTTATAGCCGTTACTAACGGCTGTAACGGCCTGTTACTGTTTTCCTTCTTTATGGAATATCTCACAAAGTACTTGGCCGATCTTTCTGAAAATTTGTGGTTATGTTCATTATGGGTAACGAATAATGCACATAGTTTACCGTTATAGCCGTTACTAATGGCCTGTAACGGTTTTTCTTCTTCGTGGAATATTAATACAGAAAGTACTTGGCCGATCTTCGTGAAAATTACCCGGTATGTTCATTATTGGTCACGGATGATGCCCAATATTTTAGTTTGCTGTTATAGCCGTTACTAACGGTTGTAACGGCCTGTAACGGGTTTTCTTCCCTACGGAATATCTCGGAAAGTACTTGACAGATCTTTGTGAAAATTAGCAGGTATGGGTTGCGGATGATGCCTGATGTTTCAGTTTACCGTTATAGCCGTTACTAACGGCTGTAATGGCCCTTAACTGTTTTTTCTTTTTTATGAAATGTCTCAGAAAGTACTTGACCGATCTTTGTGAAAATTAGGAGGTATGTTATGGGTCACAGATCATGCCCGACGTTTTAGTTTACCGTTATGGCCGTAACTAACAACCCATAACGGTTTTTCTTCTTTATGGAATATCTCAGAAAGTACTTGGTCGATCTTTCTGAAAATTTTTAGGTATTATGGGTCACGGATGATGCCCGATGTTTTATTTTACCGTTATAGCCGTTACAGCCGTTATAGCCGTTACTAATGGCTATAACGGCCCCTAACGGTTTTCCTTCTTCATGGAATATCTCGGAAAGTACGTGGCCGATATTTCTGAAAATTTGTAGGTATGTTCATTATGGGTCACGGATGATGCCCGATGTTCAAGTTTACCGTTATAGCCGTTACTAACGGCCCATAATGGTTTTTTCTTCTTTATGGAAAATCTCAGAAAGTTCTTGGCGGATCTTTCTGAAAATTTTTAAGTATGTTCATTATAGGTCACAAATGATGGCCGATGTTTACCAGAATAGCCATTACTAACGGTTAGACCAGCCCAAGAGGGTTTTCCTCTTTATATAATATAACACGCGTATTCAGGATATACTGGGAGTACGTTTATATGCTTTGCATCTTTTTTTTCCTTTTTTTTTTGTACTCTCAGTTCTTATAGAACAGGGAGTACTTTAGAATGGGAACGATGAAATGCTCTTGTGTGTGTGTGTGTGTGTGTGTGTGTGTGTGTGTGTGTGTGTGTGTGTGTGTCCGTGGTCAAAATGTGTTCCACTCGCTCCAGACAAAACTACTGGACCGATCTTTCTGAAAATTTGTAGGTGTGTTCATTATGGGCCACGGATGATGCCCGATGTTTTAGTTTACCGTTATAGCCCTTACTAACGGCTGTAACGGCCTGTGACGGTTTATCTTCTTTATGGAATATCTCAGAAAGTACTTGGCCGATCTTTGTAAAAATGAACAGGTACATTCATTATGGGTCACGGATGATGCCCGATGTTTAGTTTACCGTTATAGCCGTTACTAACAGACGTAACGGCCTGTAACGGTTTTTCTTCTTTATGGCATATCTCAGAAAGTACCTGGACGATCTTTCTGAAAATTAGCAGGTATGTTCATTATGGGTCACGGATGATGCCTGATGTTTTTGTTTATCCCGTTATAGCCGTTCCTAACGGCTGTAACGGCATGTAACAGTTTTTCTTCTTTATGGAATATCTCCGAACGTACTTGGCCCATCTTTCTGAAAATTTGTAGGTATGTTCACTATGGGTATGGATGATGCCCTATGTTTTATTTGACCAGAGTAGCCGTTTCTATCGGTTATAACGGCCCAAAACGGTTTTTCTTCTTTATGGAATATCTAAGAAAGTACTTGGCCGATTTATAAGCGGTTTGGATGATCTTGTGACAAACCGGAGCCTCTTTCCATACGTAAGTGATGTAACGCTAAAAATCGATTAAACAAGTTAAAAACCGTTATTTTGCCGTTATTTTATTTTTTATTTTTTTTACATATTGGTGGATTTTAATGAAATTTAGTATACAGAAAAGTATGGCACACAAATGGCACTTCCATACAGTGTTTCAAAATTTGACCGTTGAAAACCGTTATTCTTGACATATTGTCCGATCTGTATGAAATTTGGTAGGTACATAGGCTTTAGCCCAGTGAGGACTAAAATACCAGTTTCAAAAGTGCACATCGGTTAAATAACCGTAAAAACAACGATTTTGCTGTTATTTATCTCAGAATGTACTTGGCCGATTTAGAAGCGATTTGGAAAACTGGGAGTACGTTTATATGCTTTGCATCTTGTTTTTTTTCTTTTTGAGCGGAAGAGGAAGTGAAGAGCGACGACAGGCTGGTGTCGGCTTTGCAGTGAATACAACTCTTGCTGGCACGCCAGCTGGATCTCCAAAGGGAGTGAACGACAGGCTGACGACCATGAAACTACCCCTTTCATTTGGAAAGAAGCACCTGACAATTATTAGCGCCTATGCGCCAACCATGACTGTTACGATACTGTAATGCGAAACTACATCTGTAAATGTAACGTGTGGCTTTTATCACGCATGCGCGTTGAGACTTCGTGGACCAACCGACAGTTGCATGGCGCATGCAAACAAACCCTTGTCAGATCTATGTTAATACAACTGCTTCCAACACTTTATCTGTGTGTCTGCCTTAACATAATATGGTGGCAGCGGTGGTTGGATCTCAGCAGTGAGAACTCAACGACGATGTTTAGCCAGTGACAAAGTTTCCAGTGAACTTTTGCTAGCTAGCTGCCGGAGGCAGTTGATTTTTTTTTTTCCTCTTGTGGAATAGATCTAGGTTCAGTAGTGTATTGTCAAGTAAGTATGCCGTGACTCTTTCCTCTTGTGGAATCGATTCGATACGGTTTTCCTCTTGTGGACTGATAAGCTATTTGATTATTTTGAACTTGTTTCTAAAACAAGTCTTTCAAGCCACCAGAGTGTTTTGACTTTTCTCACCCTGAAGGTTGGTCAACATGGCGACAACGATTTTTACGATACAAAGTGCATCAAAACTTTCGTCAGAGAACTTCGATGTTCAAGTCAGTGCTCTCATATATTCTATGGTGAAGAAGCTGAAAAGATTTATAATACGTTCAATATCGTCATGCAACCACCACAAAATGATGGTGATCCAGCTCAAACCACATTTGATGTCATTGCCATGTACAACAATCATTTTACTCCTAGTGTAAATGTTATACATGAAAGAGCTCAGTTTCACCTTAGATCACAAACATCTGGTGAAAATGTTGAAACCTTTGTTCGTGCTTTGTATGATTTGGTTGAACATGCCGACAGCGCTATCAGAGACAGACTTATTGTTGGTTTGCGTGATCGCGAACTGTCAGAAAAATTACAGCTCCAGTCACAACTTTCTCTTGCTCAAGCAATTACTCAGGCACGCCAACATGAACAAGTCAAGAACCAGTTGTCAGAGCAACGATCTACTGTCGACTTTGTTGCCCGTGGTGGGCGTGGTAGTCCTGGCGGTGCAGGTTTCCAGAGCAACAGAGGAACTCAGTCTTACCACTCTCAGTCCGGCGGGAGAGGTGGTAACCTCAACAGTCGTGGTGGTCATCGTGGTGGTCAACGCAGGGGTAGAGGTGCCGGCGGCAACAAAACAAGCGGCAAATGTGGAAACTGTGGTGGTCAACTTCATAGCAAAAATAACTGTCCAGCTCAAGAAAAGAAATGTAGCTGTGCAAAGTACAATCATTTTGCTTTGTGCTGTCGACAGAGTGGTGTGTATGGTTCTTTGGTTCCATCACCACTCCATCTTGTGAACCTCCATGGCGAGTGACTCTAACTTTTGATGATGATCTTGTAGATTTCAAGATCGACACAGGTGCCGATGTATCAATCCTCTCCAAAAAGACGTATGATAGTCTCCGCACCCGTCCTCAGCTGTCGCAAACGAAAGCCAAACTGCGAAGTCCAGGTGGTCTACTAAAGGCGAATTCCAAGCAGTCGCCTACTACAAAGACAGTCCTTGTGCTCTGCGATTGTTTGTTATTGATGCCAATACAGACAATCTCCTCAGTCGCATTGGTGTTGTAAAAAAGAACATGGATGAAGTGGACCAGTCCTGCGCTCAGACTCCGTTTGACTCCCCACAGAAAGAGATAGAAATTCCAATCCAGTGTAAACCAGTCACTATCAGTTTTCGTGACAATGCTGAGCCCTACAGTCTTGCTACAGCAAGAAGAGTTCCAGTTCCCCTTCTTGACAAGGTCAAGGTTGAACTTCACCGGATGGAGGAAGCAGGCATTATAGAGCCCATTGAGGAAGCAACTGATTGGTGTAGCCCGATGGTACCAGTTATGAAGAAAAATGGAGCAGTCAGAATATGCACGGACTATAAACGACTCAACGCAGCAGTTCGCCGTGAGCGTTATGTTCTGCCTACCCTCGATGATATCCTCCACAAGCTCCAGGGTTCTACCATTTTCAGCAAACTTGATGTAAGATCTGGATATTGGCAGATACCTCTTGACCCATCAACAGCAAAACTCAACATTCATAACTCCATGTGGCAGATACTTTTACAAGCATTTGCCATTTGGAATCTCCAGTGCTCCCGAGATCTTCCAGCGAACGATGGAATCCATCCTGGGTGAAGACCAGAATGTCATCTGCTATTTCGATGATATTCTCATCCACAGCAAGAATGATGATTTGCATGAGCAAGACCTTGATCGAGTTTTGCAAAAACTTGAAGCAGTGAACCTAAAGCTGAATCAAGAAAAATGTGAATACCGGAAGAAAGAGATCAACTTTCTTGGTCACACCATCAACAAGCATGGAATCTCCGCCGACCCAGCAAAGATTGCAGCGATTGTCAACATGCCTGATCCTACAAACCTCGAGGAACTTCGCCGAATGCTGGGTATGGTTAACTATCTTGGCAGATATGTCCCAAATCTGTCAAGAATCCTTCATCCTGTGTCTCAATTGCTTGAGAAAAAGCAAGAATGGTGCTGGGGGCCAGCCCAGCAAGAGGCCATGAAAAGTGTGAAGAAACTCCTGACTTCAGCGCCAACACTTGCATTCTATGACTTGTCAAAACCAACAGTCGTGAGTGCCGACGCCAGTTCGTACGGAATCGGTGGCGTTCTTCTGCAACAACACGGCAAGATCCTGAAACCTGTGGCTTTCTGTTCTCTGCAGAAAGAAAGTATGCTCAGATAGAGAAAGAGTGCCTGGCGAGTGTTTGGACTTGAGAAAAGTTTGAACGGTATCTTTCAGGATTGCCGACCTTCACCTTGCAGACGGACCACAAACCCCTTGTTCCCTTGCTGAATCTGAATCTGAGATCTGCAAGACACCCCTCTTCGTTGCCAGCGGATGCTTATTCGGTTGATGCGATTCAACGCTCATCGTTGCAGACATGCTCTCACGAAGTCCACAAACTGAAAAGACAACACTTGACAAGAACATCGATCAGCTGATTGAAGATGTTGACACTCACATCAGTGCAGTGCAGATGTCTTGGGCAGAATCAGATGGAACACTACAACAGCTTGCAGTAGAAAGCAACAAAGACCCTATCATCAAAGCAGCTGTTCAGTACACGACGGAGGAATGGCCCAAATACATCAAGGACATTGACCCACATCTGAAAGCACTATTTGACGTGCGTGCTGAACTGAGTGTGCACCAAGGCCTTACCAGAGAATTGTAATACCCCAGTCCATGAGGCAAGATATCCTGAACAAGATTCATGCTGGACATCTTGGCATCACAAAATGCCGTGAACGAGCAAAAGAATCAGTTTGGTGGCCTGGCATTAACAGCAACATCAAGAAGCTTGTTTCGACATGCCAACACTGTGAAGAAAAGCAGCCTTCACAACGAAAGGAACCACTGAAAACAGTTCCTCTACCAGAGCGAGTATTCCAGAAAGTTGCAGCAGATATCTGTGAGTACAGTGGCAAACAGTACCTGGTACTCACTGACTACTATTCAAGATACCTTGAAATTGCTCACCTTCCACACATCACAACTGCAACAGTCGTCGGACGAATGAAGAACATATTCGCTCATCATGGAATTCCAGAAACTGTCGTCACTGACAATGGTCGTCAGTTCATCTCTGCTGAATTCCAGAGTTTCGCCCACAGTTGGGGATTTCAGCATGTCACCAGTTCTCCTTACTGCCCACAAGAAAATGGCATGGCTGAGAGAGCTGTGCGAGGAGCAAAGAAGATCTTGTCACAGGAAGATCCATTTCTTGCTTTGCTCTCCCACAGATCTACACCGACGACGTCTACAGGATTCAGTCCAGCTGAGCTAGCTATAGGACGTCGTCTCCGCACTACCCTTCCTTCCCTTCCACAAAATCTTGACCCCAAAACTGTCAAGAGAAATCTCGTCTCGCAACAGGATGAGAAGAAAAAGACCAGGAGCAAATCCTACTTTGATCAGCGAAATGGTGCAAAACACCTACCTCCATTAAATCCTGGAACAGTCGTTCTCCAGAAACTTGATCACCAATACAAGTGGTCTGAGCCAGCTACAGTTATAAAACGTTGTGGGCTGCGCTCATACCTTATCCGGACCTCAACCAGTGTCATCCGTCGCAATCACAGACATCTGAGGCCGTCTGCAACATTCAAGAACCTCCCTGACAACATTCAAGAACCTCCCTGACACTGTCCCCTTGGTCCTTCCTGCTGATCCTGCTCCTCACAACAAACTTCATTCTGATCCCAATGTTCCCAGTGTCCCAGAACCTACCATGAATGCCTCGAAGGTTCTACCACCTATTCCAGTCCTGAACATTCCGCCGTCTGTTCCGGCATCGTTGGGGTCAGAATCAACACCTGTCACCACTGTTCCGATACAGTCTCCAACTCCAGGTGCAGCAGCTCCGGTGACGTCGGATACCGCATCTCAGCAGCGAGCATTATCCACAGCAGAGAAGTCTCCTACTTTGATGCCATTGAAGAAATTCAGCCGAAGCGGACGGGCCATCAAGATTCCAGCCCGATACCAAAACTAACTTCTTCCTGTTCTCAAGAAGTTCAATGTTGGTGTTCTGTTCTTTCTTTGATTGTCAGACTAATGGACAATATAATGTGGTTTTGAAGTCTGATAAGAATAGTTTCAAATGACATTATTTTGTTGAGTATCCTTGGTTGTAAAATACCTTCCTCCTCGGTTATTTCAAAAGACACTGAAATCATAAGTTCTGCACGTTTCGGTGGTGCTGTATTTTGTCCATCTAAAAGGAGGGAGATGTTACGATACTGTAATGCGAAACTACATCTGTAAATGTAACGTGTGGCTTTTATCACGCATGCGCGTTGAGACTTCGTGGACCAACCGACAGTTGCAAACAAACCGTTGTCAGATCTATGTTAATACAACTGCTTCCAACACTTTATCTGTGTGTCCGCCTTAACATAATAATGACCAACCCAGATGATGTGAAGGACAAATTCTACAAGGATTTTCACTCTGTCATTGCTGCTGTTCTGAAAGCAGACAAGCTTGCCATACTTGGTGATTTCAACGCTGGAGTCGGTTCTGATAGCGACTCCTGGGAAGGTGTCATGGGCAAACATGAAATGGGCTACTGCAACAGCAACGGTCTCCTGCTACTCCAGACCTGTGCTGAACTTGAACACAGTCGTCCGCCTCCCTACCCGTAAAATGACATCATTCTTGCTCTAAGCATTGGCATTTCACTGACTACGTCATTGTCAGGAAGAGGGATAGGCAGGATATAAGAGCCCAAATCCATGTGCGGCGCCGAATGCTGGACTGACCACCGTCTCATGATCAGCAAGCTCAACATTCGGATCCAACCCAAGAGACGCCCACAAGGCAAGAAGGCTCCAAGACGGCTTAACGTCACCAAGCTGAAAAACACCAGAACCAAGCAGTTCTTTGTAGACACTCTGAAAGAATGCTTGGAATCTACCTCTCTAGACAACGAGAATATGGAATCCAACTGGTCGACCTTCAGAGAACTACAATGCTACAGAGATCCTAGGACCAGCAGCCCAAAACACAAGAACTGGTTTGATGAGAACTGCGATAACACCCAGCAGCTACTGGATAAGAAGCATCTTCTGAGCTAGGCTTACCTCAGTGACACCGAGGAAAAGCTTAACCACTTGTTTCTTCTGATGTGGCAGCAGCATACGATCCCTCAGGAATTCCATGAAGCATCCATTATCCATTGTGACCCAAGCTTGTGACAACCACCGAGCTTTATTCTTCCTTTCTACAGCTGGCAAGATACCTGCCAGGATTCTGCTGAAGCACCTTGAGCAAGTTAGAGCCAGTGTGACTTCAGAAAAGAGAGAGGAACCATTGATATGGTGTGTGCTGCTAGACAGCTCCAAGACAACAACAACAACAAAATCATTTTTCTTTCTTTCTGCGTACGCAGGCTGATACTCCTGCGGACACTGCCTATATAGACAGGCAGTGGAGTTTTGTGTGTATGACCGTTTTTTTTTAATCCCGCCATTAAGGCAGCCATACTCCATCTTCGGGGAAGGTGCATGCTTTGTGTAATGTTTCATCCATACCAACGGCCAAACTGGCCTTCTCTTCCGAAAGCTGGTGATGGGATTTTACGTGTGTGCAAGATGTTGTGCGTGCGTTCACACACGGAACCTCCGTTTATCGTCTCATTTGAAGGACTGTATGGGGAATGGAGTCAAAACCAATGCTAACTCCGAGGGAAAAATCCCCCTGTACCGAAATTCGAACCCGCAACCCCAGGATCACGAGTCCGGCGCTCTACCAACTGAGCTATTCCGGCCCCCAAAAATATCATGAACAAAGTGCCGATCTGTTCTCCACCTATGTCAAACTGACCGACGCCTTCGATACTGTCAGGAGAGAGAGGGCCTGTGGAATATCATGACCAAATATGGGTGCCCACCGAAATTCATCTCTATGGTGCGACAGTTCCATGATGGAATGCAGGCCCGAATCCAGGATAAAGGAAAGACATCTAACCCATTCCCCGTCACAAATGGCTCAAAGTAAGGCTGTGTTTTGGCACCTACTCTGTTCAGCATTATGTTCTCAGCAATGCTGACTGACGCCTTCAGAGAAGAAGACATAGGCATCGATATCAGACGGAAAGCTCAGGAAGCCTCAGGAGGCTCCTTGCAAAAACTAAGGTTATGACATACATCATCAGGGACTTTCTGTTGGCTATTAATTGCGCCCTCAATGCTGGATCAGACCCTGACACGCAATCCAGCATCGACAAGTTTTCTGCAGCCTACGCCAACTTCAGTGTGAGACAGTACAAAGAAGATGGACGTTTTGCATCAAACCGCGCCAGACAGACCCTGTGCCTAACATCACTGTTAATGGCGCGAGACTTGCTGCGGCGAGTAAATCCACATACCTTGGCAGCACACTATCCCAGAACATCACCATTGACGATGTAATGAGCGTCAGAAAGTAAGTGCAACCTTTGGCAGACTACACAGCAATGTTTGGATTAGAAGAGGCATCGGTCTAGAGACAAAGCTGGTGAACAGAGCAGTTGTTCGTGAAACGTGGACAGTTTACCAACGGCATGCCATGAAGCTGAATCACTTCCATACAACCTACATCAGAAGGTTGTTAGACATAAAATGGCAGGGCAAAATCCCAGACAGAGGTGCTTGACCAAGCAGGCTTGCCTAGAATCCACACCATCCTGATGCTGTCTCAGCTTCGGTGGGTAGGTAATGTAGCTCGCATGCTAGACCACCGGATACCCAAGAGTGAGCTACGGTGAGCACAAGGAGTGCTTTCCCATGGAGATCAGATGAAACACTTCAAAGATACTCTCAAAACATCCATGAAAACGTTTGACGTCAACTCTGACAATGGGAGCAAACTACTATGGATCGAGCTAGATGGCGCTACTCTATCCACAAAGGCGCCCATTTATGTGAAGAAAGGAGGAAAACTGCAGCGCAACAAAAGAGACAGGCAAGAAAAGCCCGCGCCCGCAATCACGAGGAGGTTTCCCACATCTCCCGTCCAATGTGTAACCACACATTTCGTGCACGCATCGGCCTGATCAGCTATCTACATATCCACAAATCGTCTCAACCCCAAGATGGCTGAAGTGGTCCTTGTCGACTCGACGGACTAACGAACGAACGAATCATCACTATCACTGCATGCTACGTTCTTCTGTTAAAAGATAATCATTAGATTATCTTTTATGACAACATTTAAAACCGTCACATTAAAACTGGTGCGATTCTCCATAGTGTATTGTCCGGATAACCTATGTACCAAATGTCAACATACACGAGTAAACTGTTGCCGCAAGACCGTTGTGGTCAACAGTGAAAACTGACGTATTCAGGGAGCGTTGTATCCACGTCTTGTTTGGCACACGTATTTTCCTGTCCGTATCTCATGCCAGCAGTTGCCACTGGCTTCGTTGTTCTGGTCATCGTCTTTTGTTATGTATTTTGTCACAGTTGTAATGGTCGTCGCTACTGTCGTCTGTTGCTGCTGCTATTGCCTCACTTTCACTGTCACAGATGTCAATATCAGTGGTGCCAAAACAATCATCACTGTCTTTCTTGATGTCATTATCAATTTTCATCGTCTTCTAGCTCACATCATATGTTACTGTTAACTATTGCCACTGTCCCTGTCATTTTTTTTAAATTACTTATTTGAGGTACAAGTTCACAAGAGCAGAAATTTCAGAAATTAGGTTCAGTTTCATGGAGACGGTTTTCAAGTGCGGGCGATGATAGTCATTTTCTTTACGTTACTTGTATCCAATGGGAGACTCGTGATAAGCCACAAAACAAACCACAGACATTCCACAGACATTCCGCATTCAAAGTAATTCAGTCTTCGATGTTAAGAGAACTCCCAACATTTCCAATACTGTTAGACGATGACAACTCAAATTACGTTTTTTTGTGGACTTTAAGGAGCGCAATTTCATATGGTTGACATACATACATACACACATCGGAAGTGAAGTCAAGAACGCCTACCTACACAGGCATGCAGAAACATGCGCATGCAGAGTTATCTATAATGACAAGAGCATGAGCAAAAGATAATGCGACACCCAAGAACCCACGAGTCTCGATGATCTACACAACGATCGGGATACTGTCCTACATGCAAATCAAGGACCGTGAAAATGTACGGTAGCAATGACAGTGAAAACAGGCCACCATGATCTTTGACCTGGATAAGGGTACTGCTCTGCAAAACACCAGTTGTGCATATGCATATATTTGGTAGACATGAATTGAAACAATATGTTGGTCATGTATGGACACAATAGTTAGTTCGCAAAGAAATTTGGGGAAAATGGTACGTTGACATTAAGGTACAGATACCTAGATGTGTGTGTGTGTGTGTGTGTGTGTGTGTGTGTGCGTGCGTGCGTGCGTGCGTGCGTGCGTGCGTGCGTGCGTGTGTGTGTGTGTGTTTAATTCAAATAAGTCCACTCAGTACAACACATTAGAATATAAAATATAAAAGAACAAATCCAAACAAACGATAGATAAAGAGGAAATCTACATACTAAACACAGCTACAATACCATTCTACATTTTTAAGGCACGGTTACAGCCTCTTTACGTGGTAGAGAGAGAGAGAGAGAGAGCACATGAGGGAAGCCTAGCGCATTATGAAATTTTACATATTTGTCTTTGTTTTCTTAATATATATATATACATACACACATATGTATATATATATATATATATATATATATATATATATATGTGTGTGTGTGTATATATATATATATATATATACACACACACACACACACACACACACACACACACACACATATATATATATATACATACACATATAGAAGGTTCTGTATTATATCCAAAGGTACTGTTTTAGGCGGTGTAACAGTTTTAGGGTACTATAATCATACTTGTACTCGTATAATGTACAATGTCATAATCATTCGTGATTCATTCTGAGCCTGCTAACATCGGCGTATATGGGTGCCATTTGGAAAGGAAATCGTTATATATAAACATTTTTCGAGCAATGTATTCTTCAGTTTTATATCTGTATTTTAGCTTATTAAGAAAAACTTGCAGTCTGGGTGATTTCTGTTCTGTTCTACACTGATATAAATAGTGTTTTGCAAATAATACAATAAAATAAAATACATGGTCTATATCTATATCTTTATCAAATCCAACTGTGGCTAATGTTATCTGCAAATTAAATGCACACATACATTTTTCATTCACCAAAACCACCAGCGTTTCCCAAAAACGTTGTATGACCGTACAATATCAAAACATACGTGTGATACTGTCCTTAACAGAAGTACAGAAAGTACAAACATACACTCATTTTTTTTCAGCACAACATTAGTACCAAGACATCTGTGTATTATTTGTAACTGTAACCATTTCATTTTTATGTCAGAAATTTTACTCAGATAAAGAAAGTTTTTCCACGTTCAGTTTTATATCCCAGTTCGTACAGATTAAAAATGTCATAATATAATCTTTACCCTTTACAAACTGACGTTAACTTTTTGTAACATACATGCATATTTAAACATTCATTTGTATTTTCAACTTTGATTTTTGTTTTTTGTATATATTCAGTTATAGCTGCTTTAAAACCAGAAAAAGTGACAAAATTAATGTTTCCATTATACTTTTGCTTAAATTGTTCGTAAGAAATAAACTGGCCATTGTCAAGCAAAAAAATGAGCAATGCAATATATGCCCTTGTTGATCCATGCTTTTCCCAAAATAGTCTTTTTCCCAACTTGTATTCTGTTTGTATAAAAGACTGGTTCCGCAAGGAGTTCATAAGAAGTCTCACAGTTAACTTTGTAGAAAAATTGTTTGTACGCCATAAATACCTCTGTCCAAAATACATTTGATTTACAGAAGGAAGAAAGTATTTCTGGTCCATATTTCTCAATATTGCTTAAAAGTGGAAAGTTAGATGTTGTAACAGTTTTCCATTTGTGGTGCGTAGTCTGAACTTTTTACAGCCACGTCAATTTTAGGGAAGAAGCAAACGTTTTTAATTCTGGTAGTCCAAGACCACCGTTTTGGATACTTTTGTGAGCAGTTTTTCTATTTATTTTGTCTGGCTTTTTATTCCACACAAATTTGTAACAATAACTTTGTAAAGTCTGAAAAAAGTGTCAGGTGGGTTAGGTAGTAATATCCACAAATGGATGAGTTTTGATAAAATAAGCGATTTTAAAACTGCCACTCTGCCCAAAGGAGTTAGTTGTCTTCTCACCCAAATCTTGAACAAATGTTTCACGTCCGCTAATTTTTCAGAATAATAAATATCTGCACAGTTTTGCAAATCGTTGGTAAACCAGATTCCAAGAATTTTGAATTTTTGTGGGTTCCACGCCATACCTAAATGGTCCATGTAACGAACAGCAGAATTTTTACAGCTCCACAACCAAACAGCGCTAGTTTTTCCAGGATTCATATATAACCCCGATATTCGACCAAACATTTCCAGTACGTTTATACATGTTTCAAGTCATGTTTTGTCGCCTGCTAAAAGAAATTCCGTGTCATCTGCATACTGAGAAAGCTTATGTTCGACTGTATCTATAACTATTCCACGTATGTTTACATTTTCCCGAATCATTAATGCTAGAATTTCAACATATAATAGGAATAAATATGGCGATATGTTGATATTTTTATAGAATGTTTCAATCCATTTGCAGAAGTCCTGTTGAAATCCAAACCTTTTCAATACTTTAAACATAAAATCCCAGCTCACTGAATCGAATGCTTTCTCAAAGTCAATGTTTAATAAAAGCCCTGGTAAGTTGTGTTCTTCTAAATAAGCAGTTGTGTCATAAATGAGCCTAATGTTATCCCCTATGTATCTATTCTTAACAAAACCTGTTTGATCCTCATTGATGAGACCAGCTAACACATTTTTTAAACGGTTGGCTATACACGATGACCCTATTTTATATACAACATTTAACAACGAAAGTGGTCTCCAGTTCTTCACAAAGTGTCTTGGTTTATCTCCCTTTGGTATACATACAATTAGTCCCTGTCTTTGAACACAAGAAAGCTCCCCCCTTCTAAATCCGGCATTTAAAGCTCTGACAACAAAAACCCCTATTCTGCTCCAAGAACACTAAAAAATTCTATTGTGAAACCATCAGTGCCAGGACTTTTGTTGTTTTTCATGTTCTTTAATGCTATACATGTCTCCTCCAGTGTGATTTCACCATCTAAATTATTTGCTTCGTCACGGTCTAAATATGGAATATTTACAATACACAGTCGTCAACTTCACATTTTTTGTACAGTGATTCATAAAATCCTTGAACCTCGTGAAGAATCTCTGTTTGGTCATTTAGAATATTGCCATGGTTATCAATTTATCTAGTCATACTCTTACTTATAAAATGTCTTTTTTCTAGGTTACAGAAATAGTTCGTCACTTTTCCCCCTTCAGCTATCCACCTAGCCCTCGATCTTAAAAGTACCCCTTCTATTCTTTTCTCTCGAATAACCTTTAGCCTTTCCTTCTTTAACTCTAAAGCTTTGATCTCTTCTTCGTCTTTTGTCTCTTACCTTTGGAGCGTTGTATGTCTTGCTGTATTTTACGTTCCTCTTCATTCGTGGTTTTCTTCTTCATAGTTGCGTGTGAAATAGTTTTGGACCTAAGCTTCATCAGTAAAAAATCCAGAAATAAATCATCAGAAATTGTAAACTGTAATTCGGTCAGAGGAATCGTGTGTACTGCTTCTCTTGCATATGGGCTTACAGCATATTCTTGTTTAACATTCTCAATTTCTTTGTCAATTTCGTTCAGATAGTCCTTGTCCTTTAATAATGATGAGTTGAATTTCCAAAAAGTATTACTAATATATTTTTACTTTTTTTTTTACCAAACCGTAACCTTAACACAATCATGGAGTGGTCTGTTCTATACCCACTTTCAATGTCTACATCATCGACAAAGGAAACAACGTGATCTGATATGAGAAAGAAATCCAACCGTGCTTGCTGGAAAGGATTATTCCTTCTCCAGGTATATCTGTGACAATCCTGATTTAAATCCCTCCAAATATCATTTAATTCTAAATTGTTTATTGTCTACTGCTTCTCTCGCTTTGGGATTATTAACCCTTTTATAATTACAGTAATCTCTCGCGGGGTCCAAAACTAAGTTCGAAGTCTCCTCCAGTTACGACATTACTTATACCTAAATTACTAATTTGTTGATTTAAGGTAATATAAAATTTTGGGTCATCTCTGTTTGGTCCATATACATTTACAAAAAAAAAAAATCGTGTTGTTTAATTTCTGCTAACCATGAGGCTATTCCCATCATCGCCCTTGTGAACATTTTAAATTTTAGTTTCAAAGTTGTTATTGAAAAGTATTGCCATACCTGTTGCATTATAAGCATTACTAGAGAAATATCGTAGGTATCCCCATTCAGATTGTATATAGCGTTCCATTTTTTCTTCGAAGTGTGTATCCTGCAGAAAATAAATTGAATATTTTTTGCATTTTAAGTAATGAAATACATCTCTTCTTTTCTGTTTATCATTCAGCCCCTGACAATTGACTGAGACAACTGAGACTGTACTATCCATGTTATTCAATGCGCACAATTTGTAAAACGCCACCAACCAGATGCTTAGATGAAAATAACATAATATTGCATAATATCTACAGAACCAAAATATTACGTAACTACAGAACCAGCTTGACCTCATAACGAAATAAATAAAGAGACATAGAGTATAAATTTGAAACCAGAACGTGCAAAAAACATGTAAAATATCACAAATACATGTAAACGAAACAAGCTTGTCAAAGCAAAAGGAATACCAAAAAGACATCCGTAAATCCAGCCAAGCGCCCCGCACAGATCAGCGTTTCAGGGGTAAATAAGTTTAACAATAGTTCAAAATTCAAATTCAAATAGTATCAAACAGACAGACAATATTGGCACGTGAGCGCGCGTTTGCCCATGTGTGTGTGTGTGTGTGTGTGTGTGTGTGTGTGTGTGTGTGTGTGTGTGTGTGTGTGTGTGAATACCTAGATGTGTTTGTAATGACTGTAAGGGCAAGAAATGATGTGCTGGCAACGATTTATAAGCATATTGGTGAGTTGGCAGCGATATACCGGCGCAGCAGTAAGCTGGCACTGAGGTGTATTATGTGCAGAAGGCGGGGGGGAGGGGGGGGGGGGGGGAGGAAGCGGGCAACGGTAAGTTAGCACCGATGTACTTGACTGTGGGTCGTCGATGTGCGCTCTGAAAGCACGACGTTTTTCCTCTAGAAGCAGCTGGATTTCAGTGCAGTTCTCATCGAACCAGTCCTTGTGCATCCTGGTTGTGAGTCCCAGACACTCCATAGCTGTGCTGCACACCGTCTCACGAAGTACGGCCCATGCCGCTTCCACATCGTGAGAGAATGACAATATACGGGTTCAGCCCCTCCCTGCGGTCGAGGCTGAACCCGTATATTATCATTTTCTCTTACCATCTTTTACTCTAAACCCCTCTTTTTACAATCATACCAGCAAGTAAGCAAGAAAAAGATAATATAAAGGGTTTTAGTCTAAACCCCTCTTTACAATCATACCAGCAAGTAAGCAAGAAAAAGATAATATAATGGGTTTACAGGGCCAGATAGCTGTACCAGCATATTGGTATTCTCTCGGGCATAAAAAGTTAAGCACCTCAATCAACTAGGCCAAGTGATCACACAGGGTCGTTTGACCCAGTTTACTGCACCGCTTTGTGGGTCAAGTGATCACACAGGGTCGTTTGACCTAGTTATGAGCACTTGAGTTAGACTCATGTTGCTAAAAAAAAAAAAAAAAAAGCACAATGACATACAGTAACAGTCAGCAAGACATACAAAACCACACGCATATTGTCAACATTATGAATTCAACAGTTGCATATAAACCCAATAAACTGAAAGCTTTCACAATTCTCTGGTGTAAATGTGGACAGTGTTAAAGCTGTTTATTTGAGTTGAATATTGTTAAAGACCAAGCAACAACTGTATTTTACAGTACTTTTTAGTCACTATTTTTTACAATTACTATGTTACTTTAGCAGATTAAACATAAAAAAACACGACCTTTGTTAATCAGTTCTCTCTGAGCAATCTATGAATAGAGAACTAACTAAAGGGAGACAATTACTCAGAAGGGAGGTAATTACTCAGAAGGGACGTAATTACTTTGATGTTTATTGAATGATTATTATTGTTATTGAGTTCATATTGATATCTGAGCTTGTGTGAGATAGACGGGGTTAAGGAGGGAGAGGGAGAGGAGTGCACGCACAAAAATCAATAACGCTCGCTGCGTCTCTGGTCTCGCCTCTGGCCTGCTACCTGTTTGCCATGCCAAACAGCCGCCTCGCTATTGATTGTGTCATGCACCTCCCTTCTGATCCTTGCAAACGCCACAAGCAAAGAGGAATAGATCACTTGATTTATTTAATTATAATAAGTATCTTGTTTTAAAAAATGAACCCCAACCCTCTCACTGAGCTTGAGAAAATATTAACTAAGTTAGAGTTAGTGGACAACGATGAAGAGTTAAGAAATATGCTTAATGAATCAATCATGGATCTTTTTAAGCGCACAAATGTACGGGAAAGAATAATGCTCGCTATCAGTAAAATACCAGAGTCTTTTCAAATGCCCCCACCAGTAAAAGCGTTATTTGCCATTATAGTTAATTATATGGCTCCTGAAGATGCTATCCTGTCTGTTTGACTTTCTACTAACCAATAAGAGGTGCATATTTATCATCTTCCCACTTGATTTATTTTTTAATTTACTTAAATATTTGGGTTAGAAAAATGAACCCCATGGAGGAGATATTTGACAGTGATGAACAATTAAACAATATGTTTAGTGAAGTAGACATGGATATTACTAACCCCACAAATGTTCAGGAAAGCGTGACACATGCTATAAGTAAAATACCAGTCTCTTCAAATCAGGCCACCAGTAAAAGTGATGCTAGTCATTCTGATCGATTATATAACCCCCGATGATAATAACATGCAAGTCTGGGTTTCAACTAAACAGAAAGAAGTTATTGTCTACCACAGACTATGTATATACGCTTACAGTTATCTATCTCTCTGGGCTGATTACATGCTTACACAGTTTAACCATGCGAGTGAAGAAGCGAAATTGCGCGGCTCTGGCTGGTCTGAAGGAACAGTCCTTGAAATCAAATTAAAACAAACAAAATACTATCCCACAGTTGGTAATTCTTACATTCCTCTTCCAAGAGAGTTTTAAAACGAGCCGTCTTAAACATAAAAAATTCTGACAATATGTGTTTCATGTGGTGTGTTTTGGAACATTTACATCATGTTGGAAAGCACGCAGACAGAGTCTCCAATTATGAAGCATACACACATGAGCTGAACTTCGAAGGCATAGATTTTCCAGTAAACATAGAATACATAAATCACTTTGAAGAGCAAAACAAACCAATAACTGTAAGCGTATATACTTGGTCTGTAGTAGACAATCTACTACCTCTAAGGATCTCCCCCAAAGCCCCTACTTTGGGTGAATCCAAAGTTTACAAATATTGAGATTGACTTAATATCTGATCTGACTACACTCCAGATGATTGAAGATGGGTTGAGAGGTGGCATTATCATGGCCTCGCATCCTTATTGTAAAGCCAACAATAAGTATTTAGATGACTATGATCCTACTAAACCATCTAACTATTTAATGTATTTAGACGCTAACAATTTATATGGGTGGGCCATAAGCCAAACACTGCCATTAAAAAACTTTAGAATGTACACAGGAGCTCATGAAGTTAAGAATGTGTTAGGTATGCTGTCAAATCTTACACCTGATCATTCACAGGGACTAATCTTGGAAGTAGACTTGCTGTACCCAAAAGAATTGCACGATCTTCATAACGATTACCCCCTAGCCGCAGAAAAATTAAAAATGGCCCCCACAGAACCACCATAACTTGTGCCTAATCTCCGCCACAAGACTAAGTATGTATGCCATTACAGACTGCTACAATTTTACTTAAGACACGGATTAAAACTAACAACAGTTAACAGAATAATTGCTTTTGACCAAGAGCCCTTTATGAGGCCATACATCATGAAGAACACTGATCTTAGAACTAAATCCATTGATGCTTCAGAAAAAGACTTTTTAAACTAATGAACAACAGTTGTTTTGGCAAGACGATGGAGAACCCACACAAACGTAAAGATGTAAGATTAGTTACAAAAGAAAAAACAGCAATTAAACTAGTCTCTAAGCATAATTACCAAGACTTTAAAAGATTTAATAGCAGCCTGTATGGCATTATGATGAAGAAACTGGGTGTAAAGTTGGACAAACCAGTGTTTATTGGGTTTACTGTGTTAGAGCTGTCAAAGTTGTTAATGGTAGTATTTCTGTATGACTACTTTAAACCGCTATACCCCCAAGCAAGAGTTCTGTACACTGACACCGACTCTTTTGTTCTAGACATCCCCACTGAAGATTTCTATAAAGACTTAGAGCGAGAAGTAGCCAAATGGGCTCATGGGTGGTATGACACATGTGACTACCCAAAAGACAGCTGTGACGGTACAAAGTGTCCGCAGAAACAAAGTGTCCGCACCACTTTGTACCGTGAACTGACATTCAAAGTGTCCGCAGAAATCCTGCGGACACTTCGTTCCGCGAGTTGAAATATAACTTACAAAAGCGGAACAAAGTGTCCGCAGCCGTTTCAGCCTCAGTGTGAGTGGGTGAATGTGCACGTACACTCCCATAAGCATGCGTGCGTGTGCGTGTGCGTGCGTACGCACGCGCGCGCACGTGTGTGTGTGTGTGTGTGTGTGTGTGTGTGTGTGTGTGTGTGTGTGTGCATCTTAATTTAAAAAAAAATGTTTAAAATTTGTTGACTACTTTTTCGTGCAACAGCGCACAAAATTTAGATTACGCTCATGTGTGTGTGTGTGCGCGCGCACACACGCACACACACACATAGACACACACACACACACACTCGCACGCACGCACGCACGCACGCACGCACGCATGCACACACGCACGCACGCACGACACACACACACACACACACACACATACACGCACACACGCACGCGCATGGGAGTGTACGTCCACATTCACCCACTCACACTGAGGCTGAAACGGCTGCGGACACTTTGTTCCGCTTTTGCAAGTTATATGTCACCTCGCGGAGCAAAGTGTCCGCAGGATTTCTGCGGACACTGAATGTTAGTTCACGGTACAAAGTGTCCGCACGGAACAAAGTGTCCGCATGCGGACACTTTGTTTCTGCGGACACTTTGTACCGTCACAGACAGCCCTTTACATTCAACTGTAAACAAGAAAGTGATTGGAAAGTTTAAAGACGAACTTAATGGGACAGTTATACAAGAATACGTTGGTCTGCGGTCGAAGATGTATAGCATTGCCAGCCAGACTTCTGTAATGAAGAACGCTAAGGGCATAAGTAAAGAAGTTGTTAAAAAAATATAACTCACGACAACTACAAACAGGCTCTCTTTCAAGACAAAGTATTTCACCATACAAATGTTAATCTGCGCTCTACTCTTCATCAAGTAAACACAACTGCTGTTAATAAGAAATCTCTAATAATAACAAACGAACTTACGCTACTCTTGATGCCATAGGTCATTGGAGAACTGACTTAAGAACTTGACTAGTACTTAACTAAGAACTTGACTGACTTGACTTAAGAACTTAACCTGACTTAACCTGACTTAGTACTTGACTTTAATAAGTACTTGTTATAACTAACTTAACTAGTACCTAACTAGTACTTGACAGTATTTTAAAAAATTAGTTCATTAAAAATGGGTCTGCAGCAGGTTGTGCCTTTTTTCAGAGGCTGGTACTTCTTCTTTTAATACTTTTATGGGGGGTTGTGACTTTGTTGTTAAGTATGGCTTTAGATATGTGTATGCCAAGAAACCACCACCAGCAACAACTGCCAGTACATAATACATCTTTTAGTTTGACTGTGAAGGCAGTGATGATTGTGGCGGCTGTGTTGTTGGTGTTGTTGTTGTATTACTCTCTAATAATTTTTGTTTTGCTTCTTGGTTTGCTTTTTGCAGTTTGTTCCATTCAGATAGCCTTTGACCAGCCGCAACACGTCCTGGATTTTTAGGCTTAGTAACATTACTCACTTGTGGGGCCTTCTCCTGTAGAGTCTTTTCTTGAGGGGTCACATTCTTCTCCTCTGAGGTCACAGTCTTCTCCTCTTGTGTCTTCTCCTGATTGCTCATTTTTAATTCTATTAAAATCTAAATGATTGAAAGTAATTAATCCCATAATGAATGGACATAATAATGTTCCAAATCGATAATACATGTCACATGCTAGAGACTCAAGCGATTTGGATAAAACTGGATCTTGTGTTAAGTCATTTTAAATCTTCTGAATCAATCGGTGCCATCTTGCCTACTAATTTAGCATATAAACTAATTATTGTCTGCCCCATCGATCTAACCATTTTTTATCCTAGCTGTGCTTCGTACATGGCGTAATACTTCTCAGCGTCTGAGGCAGACAATTGTTGAATCTGTTCAATACTTAGTTCAATACTTAGTTCAATACTTAGTTCAGTTTGGGTGTAAACAACAACAAAATTCCCTTTAACGACCTGAGAGAATAACTTAAAGCAGTGTTCCAGACAGTGTCTTGCTTGTTTTTGTTCTCTGCAATGTGGTGCACAACTCTTTCAAAACAGATTGTCTTACTTTTATACTGGTTTAAGACTGTTCTTTACTATCGTCCTCCGCATCCCCAGCATTTAGTCTGTGTTTAAGGCCGTTTGGGCCCTGTATTCCCTGATAAATTTTGTCTTTTCTTTCTTCTGTAGGCAGCCATAGGTCAGAATAGAGTGTAAAAATGTCTGCGTTGTTTAGTGAGAAGACTTCTCTGCCCTCCAGTTTGATTAGCATAGATTTAATGATGGCCCTACCCAAGTTATCAACAACAGTAGCATTGGGATCTACTGAATCTATATCTATTTTGAATAATAATTTAGTCTTGCCTGGTATTATAACATCATCAGCGCCAAGATCAGGGAATCTAACTGTTAACCCTTGACCGGGCGCGACTGTTGATGGGTTATTTATAACAAGCACAGTCTGCCTTATACCTTTTACACCCATGGGTTCTTTCGCTTTTCTGTATGGATCAAGATCATAGCCGTATGAATTCATTTTTTAGAAAAATAAAAAAACAATATTATAAATGTATTGAATATGGATGAAGATTATGACGTGCTTGATCCTGCTGAAGATGAAGAAGAAGAAGAACCTACTCCGTCACTCCCTTCATTGCGTAGAGAACTTGAAGGAGCAGGTTCTTCACTCCCTAGACAACGCCAAGAACTATTGCAGCAAAGAATTCAATCATTCTATAGAAGTATAGGACGACAGCTACCAGAAGTAGTTGATCCTAACGATTTTGAGCAAGAAAATGATCATTTGTATATAAGGACTAGTAAAGGGGACCGTGTAAGAGTTACTACAAAACCAGACTCAACTAAGTTTTTAAGTCTAAGCACAATTAGACGAGACCTCCCAGCTGCTGACCAAGAACGGTTAAATATTTCATCTCAGTTAAGGGCTGATGCTGTTAGTCTTTTACAAAGCACAGTGCAAGAGTTGCCAACAGAATCTGAAATACAAAACATCCCTCTTGAAGATTTAAGTCAACAAGCAGATGAACTAATAGCAGAAATTGAAACGAGTTTAAGTGAGGAGAAAGCATTAAAAACAATTGATGATTCTCCATTGCCTATGCGTGAAATTATGGGTCTTAATACCGCTCTAAAGACTATAAGAGGTGAACTAGCAAACAATGTGGCAAAACTTGGTGAACTGGATAGAGAAATAGAAGAAGAAAAAAATAAATTGGCTAATGCAGATGATAACAATTTAGGGCAAGAGGAAAAAGCTAGAATACAGCAAAAAATACAAGATTTAATGCTAGAAAGATCAGCCAGATTAGAACTGTTATCTACTAATAGGGCACAGCTAGCATCACAAACAAACAGAATCAGAGAAACTATAAACAGAATACTTTATGAAAACACTACATTAGCAGAATGAATAAGGACTGTTCAGAGAACAGGGAATTGCAATAGTTAGTATGTTAACAGCCATTGGTTTTGCTATCTCTACACTCGTTTATGCATTAACTGGTAGTGCACCAACAGGAGTAGTGCCTCCAGCGCCTCCTCCAGAGCCAGATAAAAGTTGGTTTAAAAAACAATTACACCACCTGTCAAATTTATTAAAAAACTTAGCTGCCAAAGCACTTGATGCTCTGCCTGGCAAATTGGGTAGTGCTGTCAGCTGGGTTTTGTCTACTATAGGCAAAGTAGCTGGTTATATGGCTGACCATCTATGGACATTGGGGGCGTTGGCTGCTGGTTTAATTTTTAGTGAAATAAAGTATATCCAACCCAGTAAAAGTTAAAAACACAACAAGGGCTGTCTTTTCACTAGTGTGTTTGTCAGGGTGAGGTATATTAACAGGTGCTGGGGGGTTGCTTTCTGGCGGTGGGTTGCTTTCTATAACTGGTGGTGGCGGGTCGCTTTCTGGTTGTTCAGAGCTAGATTTTTTTTTTCAAATGGATGGTGCAGGCCTTGTGTTTAAACCTTTATTATGTCCCAAGTTTTGGTCATCTCCAGCTATAAGGATTTCATTATTATAATTCTGTATCATGCCAATTTGTAGTCTAAGGTCAGAGGGTAGCATATATAATCCATGGCCTACAACAAAGTCAACCTTTGACCTAGCATGTGCAAGAACGTTTTGGTATCTTTCTATGCTGGAAGGCAAATCAACAGCAGAGTTAATAGCATCTTCTAAATTAGCCAAATATTGTTTTCTTGCATCGAAGCCTGTAGATAGATCCACTATGCTAGACTTGTTCTGTGCTTGCGCTCCTAATAGACACCAAATGTATGTTCGTATGGAGTCATTAAGTCTTTGCACTCCTGGCATTGTTAGGCCTTTACTTTCATCTAAGATAAATGTTGTCCAGGCATTGGAGTGTTGTTAGGCCTTGTTAGGCTTTTACTTTCATCTAAGATAAATGTTGTCCAGGCATTGGAGTGTTTTTGTTCTTATTGACCCCAATCTAACTTGTGCGTTTGGTTGAAAAGAGGTGTGTCCGGACCAGTAGTCATAATTATATTCTCTATGTTGACCCCACAAATACAATGTGCCCAACCCGTGATTACGGTCTGACCTTTGTCTAAAATCAGTTGAAAGTTTAACGTTAAATTCATTGCAGATTTTTCCATATGCATTCCTGTTGACTGAGTTGTTGATTGGAGAGAAGGATTTATCGTTGGGGAGAGCTACTTGTAGTTCAGTTAGTATACGTCTATACTCGTAATAAACATGAAAATTATATACTGACCTTACTAAGAGATTGGGGTGGTTTAAATGGTTTGCATATGAAACACCACAGCCAGTAGTTGAGCAGTAAATCGCAAAATTTAATTGATTTTGATAACAAGCCATAGGGAGGGTTGACCATATTTTTGGTTTTAGATCATTTTTTTATTGGAGGATTTAAATATTTTTGTAGGGGGTTTATAAGTCTGGCTTGAAAGCCATACGTTTCATCTACTGCAATAGTTAGGGCACTGAAGTCCAGATATTTGGGGCTATAAAACGCCCCTACATTGTAGGTGGCACTTTCATTATATTTAAAAGGTTCCATTTTTTAATTACTTTTAAAAAGGATGCACATTTATATAACCAAACAAGACGAGCGTGTGTTTTTAAAGTATCCACTTGACAATAGTTCTGGTCAGTATAGGGTTGCTCTCAAAGAACTTGGTTTTAAAGTTAGGTGGTTTAACATATGTGAAGAGGCTCAAAATAATTGTATTAATATTGATGACGAACATGGTAATCAAATACTTCACGCAACAATAACAGACGGTTATTACAACCTTTGTTCTTTAAACAAAGTATTGGCCCCATTAGACCTAACGTTATCGATTAACGAAGCAAACCTCAGAATTACTATGCATTTTACCTCAGAAGAAGAAAGGAAGTACACTTTTCCTAGAGGCCTTGCTCAGATCTTGGGCTTCTACAGTAGTGACAGAATGTATCACATTAGTACAGAGGGTGTCCTCAATAGACATGAAGGTAGTGAACCGTGTGATTTTCTCATTAACCCAATGTTGTTTGTCCGTTTACAAGAGTTAAAAACAGACAGCAATTTATTTGATGGTCAACAATCTACAATTCTAAGAGCACTACCATCAACTGAGGCGGGTTATTGCGATTATCAGTCATATACATTTAATGAAAGCAGACAATTTAAAGAGTTAGCTTGTGGGTGGATAAATTCATTGTGTGTAAAAATAACTAACGAGGCTGGAACCCAGGTTGATTGTTCTGATTTATTAATAACGCTTGAAATAAAATAAATATGTAAATCTAATTTTCAGCCATTCTATCCAATTACACTGTCTTCATAAATGTTTGGGGGTAGTTTGATTATACTGATTTATAAATAGATGCCCGGAGAGAGAATGACAATATGTGGGCCCTAACTTGCCAATATATGTTTTGGCTCTGTAAACCCTTTATATCATCTTTTTCTTGCTTACCTGATGGTATGATTGTAAAAAGAGGGGTTTAGGGTAAAAGATGGTAAGAGAGAATGATAATATACGGGTTCAGCCTCGACCGCAGGGAGGGGCTGAAACCGTACATTATCATTCTCTTCGTGGTCATTCAGTATGGTGGACTCCAAGCGGGTTTCCAGGCTGTCAACAAAGGACTGCTTAGTATCGACGACCTTGAGCTTGCTGACATTCAGACGTTTTGGTGGTTTTACGCATTGAGGACGTTTCTTGGGCTGGACATGAAGCCTGAGCTTGGAGATGATGAGGCGGTGCGCCGCGCATGGCCTTCGTGACCCGCACGTCCCGCCTATCGCTCTTCCTCATGATGGCAGTCAATAAGATGCCAATGTTTTGATTGCGGGTGCATCCATGATGTCCTGTTGCGGGTAGGGAGGCGGAAGGTCTGTTCGTGATCAGGAGGTCATGCTCGACGTATGTCTGAAGGAGAAGCAGACCGTTGCTATTGCAGTTGCCAACCCCATGCTTTCCAATCACTCCTTCCCAGGTGGTGCTGTCACCGCCAACTCTCGCATTAAAGTCACCAAGAATGATGAGCTTATCAGCGCTGGGAACAGTGGTGATGACGGCATTCAAGTCTTCATAAAACTTGCCCTTGAACTCATTTGGGTTGGTCATCATGGGTCATCATCACGTGCTGACAATGGTGGCAAACTATTGTCCGTGGGAGGGGGAGCCTCAACGTCATCAACCGATCGTTCACTCCTTTAGGCGGGCCAATCAGCTTGCTGCTAAGTGTTGACTTCACCGCAAAACCAACCCCAGTCACATCACTCATCTGGTCCACGCCCACTCCAAAAGAAGGTATAGCCTGCGCCTCGTTCACAAAGTTCACCCTCCCCAGCCAGCCTGGTCTCACTTAGGGCAGCGATGTCAATCTTATATCTGGCAAGTTCATTCGCTATGAGGGCTGTACGCCTCTGGGGTTTATCCGAGGCGTACATGTCAAGGAGCGTGCGGACGTTCCATGTGGCTAGGTTCAGAGGAGTAATGCTCGTTTTTCTTTTTACCGTCTTGTTTCAACCGCAATGATACGGTCCCCGCCAGCCGCGGCATGCGGAGCAGGCAGTTTTTAGGGCACCTTTTCTAGCCCTTTCCTCATGCCATGGAGGTGAGCAGTGCTATCCTAAAAAGGGCTGCTCAGTCGCTCAGGGGGCTGCCCACCACCACTGCTGCTCTGATTCAGTGATGGCTGACCATATAGCCTGAGCCGCCTGTGTGCAGGTCTGCGGCTACGACTTCCAGTGTACCCACACCTGTCGCTTCGTCGCTCGCCCATCGCCACAGGACTTGGTGATAAGGGATAGGATGAAGGATGACTGATGACATGCGCGATGACTTTGATTATAGTGAGGAAGAGGTGTGCGTCATCAACCTCACTCTCTCGTTCGAGACCACCTGTATCAAATAGCAAGACAAGATCGAGACGGTTGGAGATGGAGATGGATGCAGTGGATGACCTAGATGTTCTACGTGCCTCATCTAGCTCTGTGCGGTGTTGCAGGGATGAAAAATCCTAGGAAGTGAAAAGCGATGGTGGTACGGGCAGTGGAGATATCTATAGGATTCTTCCCCTTGTGCCACCCCGGGCCTTGTGTCTTTGCTTTGTGTTGTGGTGATGACTGCATGTAGTCCACGCTTTTGATCTCCCTTGCATTCTTGAATGGATCCTCAAGCATTGAAGGCTCAAAGACTGTCCCCTACACTTTATACTGTTTGCATAATGTTTTTGGTTTTTCAGCGTCTTTTTTTCTCTCCACACTTTCGTTTTGTTTCATTTATTATCCTTCGCTGGCTGCTTTGGGGGTGCTGTTGGATTCTTTTTTGAACACTTGGTGGTGCAAACACCACAGAGTTATGGACTGTGGTGTGTCTCTATTTGACGCCAAGCGCGCAGATACAATCAGCCGTGTTTTCCCAATGAGTCCGATCCAGCGGACGAAAGGCTTAGGAGCAGGCAATAAAAATAGATGTGCCTTCGGGCGGGATTGCGGTGGTTCCTTTATGCAGCTAGTGAAGGGTTTTCATGTTTAAAATACATGTTCTTAAATTTATGTGCCCATTTCCTTCACCTTCAACCCCCTTTTTTTTGTTCAGTTCAAATCTTTTTCAAGTTATTTCTATAATGACGGAAGAATTGTTAACCTGCACTTGCTTTGCTCCACTACTTAATTGTACGGATATATATATATATATATATATATATATATATATATATATATAATGCTGAACAATTAAGTAGTGGGGGGAAACAAGTGCAGGTTAACAATTCTTCCATCATTATAGTAATGACTTGGCAAAGATTTGAAATTAAAATAAAAACAAAAAAAACAACTGAAGACGAAGAAAATGTATATTGTAAATAAAAAAAAACAAAACAAAAACCTTCACTAGCTGCATGAGGAAACCATCGCAATCCGTCTCGAAGGCAGATCTATATGTATTGCCTGCTCCAAGGCCTTTCGTCTGCTGGATCAGACTCATCAGGGAGACATGGCTGATTGTGTCTGTGCTCTTGGCGTTAAATAGAGACACACCACAGTCCGTAATTCTGTGGTGTTCTCACCACCAAGGGTTCAAAAAAGAATCATATATATATATATATATATATTCAATTATAAACAAAGCTTGCTCTTATGTCTTAGATTGAAGAAATAGGGGGAGATATTTCTTCAATCTAAGACAAAAGAGCAAGCTTTGTTTATAATTGAATATTTCTTGCAGTTATTGCAACACCAAGCTGCTCTGTAAGTTGCTGGAATGGTGCTCGGTACTTATCCTTGGAATTTATTAGTTTATTGTAATTTAGTCCCTTGCGGATTCATTCCAAGAACTAGCCCTCAGCACTTGTGTCTTAAGAGGTTATCTTTTTATATTTTCTACTTTTCACAAGAAAATGTAGCTGTTTTGCTCTTTCATGATTTTCTTTTGCTTCTTAGGTGGCACCTTTGGTTGGTTTTTTGAAAACTCAACAAACATACTACGGTATTGCACACCAGCCTTTTCTGGGATAGCATTCTTCTTAAAACCGAAAAGGCAGAGGAGTCAAATTACCACTTTCCGCGGTCACTGAGGAGAAACAATCAGGTTTCGAAATATCGGTATCTGACCAGGAGTTATATGTTAGTGGGTTTCCTCCCCCATTGGAGATCGTCTCCCACTTGGAGACTATAAGCTTGCTGAAGGCTCATTTTGAGAAGCATTTATTTTATTTTTCCCCATTCACCCACTCAAGCACATACTGTTAGTTAGGCAGAATGATCTACCACTGCAGATATGAATGCTTATCTCCCCCTATTTCTTCAATCTAAGACATAAGAGCAAGCTTTGTTTATAATTGAATATTTCTTGCAGTTATTGCAACACCAAGCTGCTCTGTAAGTTGCTGGAATGGTGCTCGGTACTTATCCTTGGAATTTATTAGTTTATTATATATAATATATATATATATATTATATATATATATATATATATATATATATATGCGCGCCTACAATACAGCATCTAGCGAACATTGAAAAATGGGATGAATGACATATAAACTTAATAATAATGACTATTTATTGGCACTTTTCTTCCTGTCGGTGGAGTGGGGGAGGTAGGGGGTGGTTAGGCAAAAAGTCCTTATCGTACACACACACACACAAGCGTGCACCCGCACATGCATGCACTGACAGACAGAAAAATTCACAAATGCGCGCACAGACATGAATACGCTTACATGCGCTCAAACTTATTCTGATATATACATACTATGATTACTACACACGTATCCAAACAACTGAAAATCATCTTATGACAAGAACAACAATGTTTTGACCATATGATGAAAAGCAAGCGTTTGTTAAGACATGGATGCTAGTAGCATTACACACTTAATTCTGCAACTGGAAAAGTGAATTAAAAAATACTCACAAATTCTTCTTTCCCTGCAAAACAAACAACAGATTTCACTTGCAATAGAAATTCAAATCTGTTAAATGGCTTCTTATTTGTGTTAATGAAAGCATTGTAACACACCTCACCATTAATTAATTGCATAAAATATTTGTTCTTGTAAATCAAACAGCAAATGCTATCAGGGAGTGCGAAAATATAAACATTATCTGGCAGATCGACAGGCAGGTGTACATCAGCCATAGGAAGCAGTTTTTCCTACTGATTAGGTTATTTGTGTAACAACACTGTTTGTTAAATAAATGTTAGCGAACCGCCCAGAGAACGTGGACAAACGAGTCACAAGACGAAACACAACTAGTTTCGACCTCTTAGGTCTTCATCAGGTGAGACATTAACGAATAAAACAATGAAAATTCACTTAGCTTTGATCGCTTCAGATCACTTGGTAGGGTTCAGCGCAAGGAAGAAGGCGTTGAATCAACGCCTTCTTCCTTGCGCTGAACCCTACCAAGTGATCTGAAGCGATCAAAGCTAAGTGAATTTTCATTGTTTTATTCGTTAATGTCTCACCTGATGAAGACCTAAGAGGTCGAAACTAGTTGTGTTTCGTCTTGTGACTCGTTTGTCCACGTTGTCTGGGCGGTTCGCTAACATTTATTTAAGATTTGTTTAGATTTCCGCCTGCAGTCCTCTCGCTTTGCAACTAGATCTAACACTGTTTGTGTTAAATTTATATATATATTTTTGTGTTAAATCAATGTCACTTTTTGATTACGACTAAGAGGAAATAAGCTAGCGACAAGCTTGTCTTAAGAATGATATGGAAAATTGTCATGACGGACTACCCCCATGGAATAATAGGGATGCTGTCACAGAGAGGTTAGCCCAGGAGTAAATGCGGAACTGTAAACCAGGAGACTATTCTAAAGATACTGGGGCATAACTTTTAAAATCAGAGAGATGCTAACCAAGGGATAAGGGGGTAGTGGTGTTAATGAAAGGCTACCCTTACGGTTAAGGAAAGAAGTAATACGCTGAATAGAAACTATCCCTTGAGGTAAGGGGAGTGGCAAACCAGGGAAAGGCTATTCCAAGGGGTCAATGTTTCAGAGTAAGCAGAACCTAACCGATCACTTTCAGGGCTGAAGGGTGGGGATGGATGTATGAATGGGGGCTGTGACGGTAGAAAGTGTCCGCAGAAACAAAGTGTCCGCATGCGGACACTTTGTTCCCTGCGGACACTTTGTACCGTGAACTGACATTCAAAGTGTCCGCAGAAATTCTGCGGACAGTTTGTTCCGCGAGGTGACATATAACTTGCAAAAGCGGAACAAAGTGTCCGCAGCCGGTTCAGCCTCAGTGTGAGTGGGTGAATGTGGACGTACACTCCCATGCGCGTGCATGCGTGCGTTCGTGTATGTGTGTGTGTGTGTGTGTGTGTGTGTGTGTGTGTCTTAATTAAAAAAAAAGTTTAAAATTTGTTGACTACTTTTTTGTGCAACAGCGCACAAAGTTTAGATTACGCTCACGTGCACGCGCGCACGCGCGCACGCACACACACACACACACACACACACACACACACACACACACACACACATACACACACTCGGACGTACGCGCGCACGCACGCACGCACGCACACACACACACACACACACACACACACACACACACACACACACACGCACGCATGCACGCATGCACGCGCGTGGGAGTGTACGTGCACATTCACCCACTCACACTGAGGCTGAACCGGCTGCGGACACTTTGTTCCGCTTTTGTAAGTTATATGTCACCTCGCGGAACAAAGTGTCCGCAGGATTTCTGCGGACACTTTGAATGTCAGTTCACGGTACAAAGTGACCGCAGGGAACAAAGTGTCCGCATGCGGACACTTCGTTTCTGCGGACACTTTGTACCGTCACAGGGGCCACAAAGTTGGAGGGGGGGGGGGGGGGGACTTACAAGCTATAGAGAGGGTAAAGATTTAAAGTTCATTTTTCCTGCCGACCACACAAGGCCTTTCAAGGGTTAAGAGGGGAAGGGAAAAGTTATAAATTAGAGGGACCATATCTCTTGTACTTGGAGATGAGGGGCGGTGGATGAGGGAAGGGAGCGATATCAACCAGTGTGACGTTGCTCTCGGGGTAAGGGAGAAAAAATTTGTAGACGAGAGAGAAATGACCCCAGGCGTTAGGTCAGACAGGGAATGCTACGAAACTGGTTACCCCAATGGTTAACAGTGGATGAGGGGGAGTAAGCGCGGGAAGAGGGGGGGGGGGAGGGGAGGGACGGGAGAGGGAGTTATACACAAGAGAGGGACTATCCCTTGGGTTGTGGAAGAACAGTTATAAACTAAACGACATTCTGATGATCACTGGGATGCTATGCTATTTAGGAAACCTGATTCAGGGCAAATTGACACCCCAAAACGCAGACGGGCTGAACCAGCACGATGCGAAATAAACCCAGGGCGAAATGGGAAATAGCGAAAAGAAAAAAGGGAGAACTGGCATGTCCCGTCTTATACATGTACTATTACCATACTTTTTTTTAATTTTTTTATTTATTTATTTTTTTTTACCAGTATTGCTTTTCAAATAGGGAAATCGACGAGAGATAACTATAAACAGCAATTTATTTCTTACGCACTTCAACACTTACGTGCAGCACACTCCTGATGGTTTGGTCCTACTCCTGTCACGGAAGGAATTCTGGTATGTTTTTCAGTGCCGGGCCGAGATGAGGGATTTCCTGATGTCCCTGTGTGAGATGAGGGATTTATTGATGTCCCTGTGTGAGATGGGGAATTTCTTGATGTCCCTGTGTAAGACGGCGGATTTCCTGATGTCCCCGTGTGAGATGGGGAATTTCTTGATGTCCCTGTGTGAGATGGGGGATTTCCTGATGTCCCTGTGTGAGATGGGGAATTTCTTGATGTCCCTGTGTAAGATGGCGGATTTCCTGATGTCCCTGTGTGAGATGGGGGATTTCTTGATGTCCCTCTGTGAGATGGGGGATTTCCTGATGTCCCTGTGTGAGATGGGGAATTTCTTGATGTCCCTGTGTAAGATGGCGGATTTCCTGATGTCCCCGTGTGAGATGGGGGATTTCCTGATGTCCCCGTGTGAGATGGGGGATTTCCTGATGTCCCTGTGTGAGATGAGGGATTTCTTGATGCCCCTGTGTGAGATGGGGGATTTCCTGATGTCCCTGTGTGAGATGGGGAATTTCTTGATGTCCCTGTGTAAGATGGCGGATTTCCTGATGTCCCCGTGTGAGATGGGGAATTTTTTGATGTCCCTATATGAGATGGTGGATTTCTTGATATCCCTATGTGGGATGGCGGACTTCCTGATGTCCCTGTGTGAGATGGGGGATTTCTTGATGTCCCTGTGTGATATGGCGGATTTTTCGATGCACCTTGATTTGATGATGGATTTCCTGATGCGCTTTGATGAGAAAGGGAAGTTCCTGATGGCCCTTGGTAAGATGTGGGAGTCCCTTGGTAAGATGTGGGAGTCTCTGGGTAAGACGTGGAAGTCCCTTGGTAAAATAAGGGATTTCCTGGTGCCTCTCGCTGAGATTGGGGATTCCCTGATGTGCCTCGGTGAGGTAGTGGATTTTCTGATGTCCCTTGATGAAATGGCGGATTTCCGGATGTCCTTTGCGGAAAAGGCGGATCTGCAGATGTCGTTTGTAGAAAAGGGAGAGTTTCAGATGTTCTTTGGTGTGATACGGGATTTCCTGACGCACGAACATACCAGGTAATCAAACCTCGTTATGCAGTAAACTTACAAACAGTGACTATCTAGCTAGTCAGTCTTTAAAGGCCAATAATCTATCATAAGCAGATGATCACTTCTTTACAACTGAAATCACCTTTATTTGTCTACAGCACCTTATGACATAGATTCCAAGGTTCAGATAAAAGATCAATGTTACATTGTTACATGATGTTTGTTACATGTTAATTATGTTACATCGATGACTTTTGTTTGTTTATTTTTTACAAGAACTCTGAATCATGAGGATTGAACTCAGGCGGTTGTATAACCCTCCCTCAATAGTTTATATCTACATCTTCCTCTTTCACATTCAGCAATAACCGCTTAAAGAAACTTGCTGTAAGATTACAGAGATAAACTTAACAGAGAACATCATATAAAAGCTAAAGGTCTCAAGCCTTTTATTAGAGGGTTCACCTAATGGTCTTAACAGAGAGCATCATATGGAGAGCCGTAGGTCTTAAGCCTAGGTTGTTAGAGGGTTTACCTAGAGGTGTGTGGCAGGTATCACCGGTGAAACCCTGTGGACAAAGGCACTGATATCCCACCCTCTCTGTTGAGTCCATTACACACTGACCTCCGTGCTCACAGGGATGGCTTGCGCATGCGTCTGCGGAAACATGGAAACGAGCAAACCAATGAACTTCCAAACACATAAGTGAGTAAGCAAATGGATATTATGTCCGTGGCTGCTATAGTGTTACTTGCACAAAATGTTTGTGTAATTGCATATTGTACGATTCTTTTCTTTCTTCAGCAACCGTCATCATGACAGATATCGGCCACCACCAGTCATTATTACGATTACAATAATGATTATGGATATCTATGAGCATGCTATCCAGAAAACTACCCTACGTGCATTGAAAATTATAATATATGTATACAATATACATAATATACTATATAAAACATTTCATTGATGTTACGCGCATACACACAAAAATGCACATAACTAACAATATATATACAAATGCATACATCATGCAATGAAGCAAAACAGCAACAGACAAATCAAAACAAAGCTAACGCCTACATACACATTTAACTATATTCGCGCGTGCATACACGCATATAGCCTTATATGATCAATCATACCACTTTTTTTTTCATGCGGACAAGCATAGTGTTTAGATAGGAATGCCACAGCCAAACTTTTGCTGAGAGATGAGATGAGTTTTAAGGCCGGATGTAAAAGAGGGGAAGGAGTCCGAGGTTGCCAGGAAGTAGTTGGGGGTCTTGAAGCGATTGTGAAAAAAAGTGACAAATTTGAGAGAGGCCGATGATTTTTTTAAACAATGCGTGACCTTACAATGGCAGATTCGAAAATCTGTGGAAAACAATTATAAATGAATGAAGAACTGATAACATGGGTAATGTATGGCAGCAGAACGTTCGGACATTCGAGCGAAAGAGAAAACGAACAGGATCTAGCTCACATGATTCAGACCAGAACTCACAACACGCTTTCTTCGCACACTCCGCTTCTGATCAGCTCAAAACAATGCACAACAAAACCACTATATCCACGTCCTGTTGCAAGCGAAAAAGATGGAACAATGGAATCAAGCTTCTCGCAAATTGATTGTATCTTGCCAGTAAATATATCTGAAAATTTCTGAGAGAGTTCATGTGAGAGAATTCTGTAGGAAGAGTGGTACTATTACTTTTCAAAACTGAAATGCGCTAGGGAAGATCATTATCACCTATCCCAGAGCCTTGAAGACCGTTGGGGCGCCACAGTAGACTTCACAACCAGCTTCCTCCACTCCTCCCGGTTCTCAGATGCTCTTAGGCAGTTGCTGAGTGTGAGGCCAGACCATGCACTGATGTTGTCCTCCCATTTCTTTGTCTTCCTCTCCTGCCTCCTCGCACTGTTCCTTGTAGAATGGTATTGGCAAGTCCTGTTGCTCTTGATACATGACCATACCATCTCATTTATCTTCTTTTCACCCTATACAACAGGTCTTCGTATGGTCCAATGGCTCGCCTTACTCTGGTCTGGACCCCCAAGTTGGTCTCTGTATGAGATGCCAAAGATCTTGCGGAAGCATCTTGGCTCTATTCTTCTCTCAGGTTCAGCTGTCAGAGTCCACGTCTCACAGGCATAGAGAAATATGGCAATAACCACGAAGCGCATCAATCTGATCTTGGAACTGATTGTGATGTTTCTGTCATTCCAGATAGGTCTTAGTGTTTGCACCACTCTGGAACTTAAAGTTTTGATTCCTCATTTAAAACAATATTTAACTTATTCAACGCTGCTTCTGCTTCTGCAATGCCTATGGATTGCATGATAAATTAAGCTGTGAAAATAACAAGGCCCTTATGATACTATTTTACCGAGAATGCTTAGTTTTCTCTTGCTCCATGTTGTATTTTGTTCATTCTGTATCGTCAGTTCTCTTCAATACGCCCGGCCATATGCAGTATCTTCATTTTATGAACTAATGGAAGTAGAAGATACTGCTCATCATCTGTTTGGCTAATTTCAGCGTTTTTGGCTTTTGTGAATTCAGGTTAAATCTAGAAACCATTCAAAACGATTTTAAACGGAAAGTCACATTTTACAACTTGCCTTCAATATGAATAATTAATGTCTTTGAGGATTTTCAGATTTAAAAAAAGGAAAACAGAACAAATATTGACAACGTCTCGGTCATATACCGTCTTCAGGAGTTGTGACATTAAAAAAAAACAACAAATAAATGCGTATACGAAATGACGTACAAAAACATATACGTAAACGGACGATGACGTGCTTAAGGGTGTGTGGGTGTGTGTGTGTGTGTGTTGTGTGTGTGTTAGTTCTTTAGTTTAACGTCTATTCACTATAAGTGTTATTAGACGGGGGAAAAAAAAACAAAAAAACAACAACATATGATTATGTGTGTGTGTGTGTGTGTGTGTGTGAGTGTGTGTGTGTGTGTGTGTGTGTGTGTGTGTGTGCCTGTGTGTGGGTGGGGGGGGGGGGTGGAAGAGAGAGAGAGGACTGTGTTAGGGACAAGTGGGGAAGGTTGGGATGGGTGGTAAGATAGGTAGATATTTACTTATCTAGCCTTTAGTGTATGTTGATCGGGGGAATTAAAGGACTACAAGAGACAAATTTTTTTTATTGCTGTAAAATATTCTGTTTGTATCAACAACTAAACACATGGGAAGAAAACCTGCCATACACAATCGTAAATGTTTTTATTTTAATAAAAACTTTTTATACACCTGAAAAACTATCCCGAGCGCTGAAAACCGGAAATGACGTCGTTACAGGAACGCGATCAAGACCCGCAGGAACATAGTCTGCTGAGAAGTGCGAACAAACCAGTTGTAGCCGCCTTTCAGTTCTTACCATGGCACATAACGATCATTCGTACACCCCTCTCAGTTCAGAAAACGTTCCAAAGAAGAAAAGGCGAACAGGATGGTACTGTTGTGCAACAGTTCGCACAGTCGAGGCTTCAGTTTGCACGGTTTCCCGAGCGACGAGTCGATCAAGAGACAGTGGGTAAGGTTCGTCCAGACACATCGGAAAGATTTTGGACCCAAGTTTGGGACGCCCAATTCGCATTCTTTCATTTGTGAAAAGAATTCAAATCGGAATGTTACCCTTTGAGCCTAAGTATCAAACGAAGCATGGGCATCAAAACTAATGCAGCTCTGATTCCTGGCTCAGTGCCAACCGTCCACAAGCCAGTGTGTGTGACCACAGCCAACAGCATGAGCACCGAGAGCACAACCACAATTGCGACACAGGCCTCCACTCGGGCACACAGTACAACTGTCACGACATCTGTGCTTTCTTCAGTGTGCTCCATTTTACCAGGAGTGAGTCAGGTGCGAGGGGCCTATGCAAAAAGGGAGCGCCAAACGGTAAGTGATAGTATAGTACTTATTAGGCCTATAGTAATTAGTATAGAATAGCTTAGTACAAAGTTGCTCGGCATATATAGGCCGCTGGGTCTGTTGCTGTTCACTCAATCAGGAAACTAGGACTAGTCTAACTTTGGGCTACACCTAGCAATCTTTTCATTGCTCTTACTATCAAAGTACAACTGTTTTCGCTGTCTATTTTCTGTGAGACCCACGGGGTTGGCTATGGCATGCATTGCTACAGTACAGACAACATAAAGTAATAAAAATAAAATTCTTGTTATTTCTTGTTACATCTGTACTCCAGACCTCAATGTTTTAGCAGTAGAGTAAGAGGATGGAGATCATGAACATGTAATGTACATGGTACAATACATTTTTGGGGCAGCAATGTTCAGCGGAAATCACATTCAGTGACATACTCTTGTGTGTGTTTGTGTTGTGTTGTGTTATATTGTACATCTTTAGCTACCGAAAGTTTACAGGAAAGGGAGGGGGGAGGTAGGGGGGTAGCAACATCATTTCTGCCACCTCACAAGGCACGGTTTTCTAGTTAGGGGGGTAGAGAGGGAGGGGATAGCAAGATTTTCAAAGGCACGTTTTTCGGTTTGAGAGCTAGCACATTTTGGGGGAGGGTTGTGTGTGGTATGCATGTCTGTGGCTAGTGCCAGTGTGTATGTCACTGTCAGCCTGCGTGCATGTGCACAGGGTTAAAGGCAGAATTTTTGCAACAGGTTGTTTGTGAGCTGACTGCCAGTCCTCCTCCTGATTCGATAATAGATCTTGCTGCTGCAGCTGATAATCACGTGCAGTCCAACAGCACATTTTCAACTGGAGATGCAGGCGTCCAGACCAACAGCTGCTTTATGAACACAGTAATTATATTGTATTTACAGTCTGTGTGTTGTAAATAGGGACATGCAAGAGAATGTCTTTTGATTTTTTAAGTTCATGTTGTGAAATGATATGTTATTTTCCTTTAGAGCATGGTTTTCCCTCAATCATGCATTCTTAGCTTTTGAACAAAAGGTATGAAAAACTTAAAAGAAAGTGACTAATATTCTGCTATATCTGGTGCAGTGATTTCCCAGACCCTAGTCATAGATCATCGCCAGCTGAATTGAAAACATCCTATTTCTGCCTGTCAGTCAGGAGAAATGTCTGATTACATTAATATTGGCAAGCTTAGTCTGATTTGTTGATTTCTGCAAAAGCCAGGGCACTGCCATTTCTCTTATGTCAGGGCAGTTTCTCATTTCACTTTTCAATCATCAGCACTTCACTGTTCATGTGTGTTTAATGGGAGAAGGGGGGGGGGGGTATTTGTTTATTATTTCATTGTATTCCTGACATTATTGCAGTGGCTTAGCAAGCCTACAAAAAGGTAGCGATGCCCTGAAGGGGGAGGGAGGAGGGGGGAGGGGTGGCTAAGCCCGCTTAAAGCTGACAATAGTATGGATATGAAAGATGCAATAGAAGCCTCTCTTGGGAGAGTTATAGTGAATTTACAATTTATACTGCTCTTAGCAGCATTTTTTTTTTCTTTGCTGAAAGAGTGGTAGGGCCCTGGTCTGAGGGCCCTGCCGGGGTGTAACGCCACTGCATTTATCATATGATTGTGAGCGCTTATTGCTTCTTGTTTATGACGACGAAGTGCCAGGAATGTGCAATATCATTAGTAGGTAAGGCAAAAGTATATTTTATAATGATACTTACCATATGTGGGCTTATATTTTACTACCTGACTGAACGCGTGTGTGTGTGCAAATACAATTATGCATGTTATTATCAAATTCAAGAAAGAATGTTAAAAGACACTGGTCTTTTGTAAGTAAATGGATAAAAGAAGTGAAAAGGAATTGTTTAAAAAAAGGTCATTATACAGTGAGTAAACCACTTTTCTTTGTTATGTTTTAGGGAAAAAAAGACTCGAACCAGAAGCAAACGAGTTCAGGTTCACCCATGCATATCCTTTAAAGGTAAGTTAGAATAGTGTACCGCATTTTATGGACTACAAGGCGATACTTTTTTCCCCTAAACTGAGACCCCCGAGTCTTACAACTGTGACTGACAATAGAGCATGGAAATAAATAAACACAGTCTGTTTTTTGTGTTAAATTTTTGGGGTGCGTCTTATTATAAGGTTGCCTTGTACTTCATACAATACAGTACATGAAAATGGTCCGGTCACTGATGACATTATTGTAATGTGTTGCAGTGTTTGTCACACCTTTGCATTATGCATTGTGTTGTTCTTCCTCCCATTTGTTTATTGTTTGATGTTTGCATTTTTTAAGGGGGCAGGATGAAAGAAAATGTGGCAGCTTACTCTCTTACCCTCAATAAAGATCATTTTGACTTGTTCGTGCTAGCCCCCCACCCGCACCCCCCACCCACTTTTTAGCGTCAAAGTCTGCACCTTATAGACATGTTTATTACTCTGAAACACCATTTTGGTATTCCTTACTTTTTTTTTTTTACTAATTGTCAACATGCTTTCACAGCGCACTATTACAATCTAGGTGTGCAGTGTAACCTTGACAAAGAGGAAAACAGTACAAGGATGTGCAGCCAGTCAACTCAGTGTGATCTGAACCTGGACACAGCTATATGCAAGACCAAACACCTGACCAGTGTGAACCAGCCAGTGATCCAGCCAGTGGACCTGAAGACACTGAGTGCTCTGAGCAGGCTGATGATCATGACCATGATGAAGATTATATCCCAGTACAGGAGGAGAGCATGGACACAGACTCTGCTAGGTATGTTGGTCATCAATGCTCTTTAAAGTTGATATGATAATGAATTGTGGAAGTGTTAATTGTTGTAACTAACAAATGCTTACAATTGCATTGAGTATGTTTTCTACTGATTTATTGTTGAGACGAAAAATGAAAACTTGGCAAAAGCACACTAGTTCAGTGACTCCTTAAGAAACCAAAGGAAACAATATTTAACTTCTGATTTTGATTTGTTTTCTCCACTCTTTTGCTCATTAAATAACATTTAATGCATGATCTTATTGCTATTGTCATTAACGTGGACACATTGGACTTCAAGTTTATTGTCTCATTCAAGACTCCATGGAACTTGGTGCAGAGTGAGAGGAAAATCCAGTGTATCCAGGTCAAACTTCTTTACATAGCGAGAAAAATATTGTGGTTTATTTCAAATGGTTTATAATGAAAACCCTGGCAAATCCCAAACCAAAGTATTCAGAGTAAATAGACGCTATAACATTTGTGCAATAATTTTTTTTACAGGACTGAAGAAAAAACTACTGAAGGTGGCCAACACCAAAGACTGCAAGGAGTTGTCACTGTGGATTCGGTCCATCATCAGTCACTTGTATTGGACAGTAGTCTCCACTCCTGAGGCTGATGGGAAGTTGATGCTGGAAAAGTGGCAGTCTTTGTGCAACCATCTGCACAACAAGCATGACCATGACGGGTCTGCATTTACTAAATGTGCACACCCTCCTCTGGAAGGTCAAGAGTGGCGGAAAAAGTGGCTGAAGGAAGGTCAGTACAAAATATAATTGTCCTTTTATCACACTGGCGTTAGATGTGTTTTTTTTTTTCTAATTTTGAACAGGCCTGTTTACCCTTACGATTTTTCCGAAATATTTACAGCAAAAAGTCGAAATTATGAGAAAGAAATATATTAACACCCCCCCCCCCCCCCCCCCCAAAAAAAAAAAAAAAAAAAAACCCTAAAAAAAAAGCATTCAGGTACCACTCTTTTGAAACAATTTTGTGTACAGTCATTCCAAATCCAGCATACAAATCGCCAACTTTCGTTTGTGTTCCAAGATGGCGTCAAAGGGTATTTTGTGATTGTGGGCCCCCTAAAACAAACAGGGGCGACTGCTTTGTGTAATTCCAGGTTAGATGACCCAGAATCTAAAAATCATGAAAAAGTGGCACAGAAAATCATTGGAAAGTCATCTCAAAAGTCCAGGAATACATCACTTGGCCCTATAGGATTCAGGTTTGGTCAGAGTCGGCCTCATGTTGAATTTTGTTTTGTTTAAGTACGATTCTTTTGTTTCAGAAATTACAAAATTTGTAAAAATATGAGCAAACAGATCTGTTTTAAGTGTTGTTAATGCAATGTCACATATATAACATATTTCCTGTTTCTCGCAGCATGAAAGACAACAAAAAAATAACTTTTTTTCCAGTTTTATTCATATGCAGCTGGTAATTACTCAGCTATCAATAAAAAGTCTTCAGCACCACTGTATGAAAAGTGAATACGAATCAAGGCTAGCTTTACTTTTAAACCCACACCAGCTAATATTTCCCACTTTCAGATTGAAAATAAGTAACGGAAAGAAGACTTGTTCAGTCTCATCGTCCTTTTCTATTTTCAGGCAGCAAAGTGTCAGTACTAACACCGGATGTCCTCCAATCTACATACATGCTGCGAGATGTCCCACAGCTGTCCACTGGACCTCAAACTGCTGCCGTTGAGGCCTTTCACTCGGTGCTCAACCACTTCGCTCCGAAGATGATTGGATTCTCCTATGATGGGATGGTACACAGGTAAATTATCCTATATTACCGTATTTTATACTTTTTGGCATCTCTATAACATTATGACAGTGAGGCAACGTGTGTGTGCCCATCTTTGGGTCTGTCAGTGTGTCTGGACCCCTCCTGCGGTCAATTTAGGTGGAATTTGGCCTCACAGTTGCACATACACTTTCTGTTGGACCTCGGATCTCCCACCCAGCTTTGTAAACACCAAAGTCAGACCTTGGACGAAGGGCCAAGACGCATTGACAAATACGGGGAGGGAGGGAGGGGAGCAGGGGAAGGTGGGAAACACAGCAGAGTGGGTGGATCAGCAAGTATTATATAAAAGTAAACAAGGAACCATTTTAAATGACACAATATACAACTATAAGCAAGGATTTTTAAACAAGTAAAAGAGATTTTTTTAATTGTTACATGAAATTAGCTCCCCCTCCCCTCCCCCCCCCCCCCCCCCCAAGTCTTCCAGAAAGAAAAGGTTATGGTTACCTGGTAAAAAAAAAAGTTTGATTTGGTAAATGTCTTCTTCCTTTCTTTTTTTTTTTTTTTTAAATCACCAAGTCGGACCAAACCAGCTTGAAAAGTTCCGCTATTTCACTACCACAGGAAATGACAATGTTTTCCTATATGAGAATAAATGTCCAAGTAAATATCAGCGAGTATGGACGATTCTTTAAATGTGTTCATTATCATCATATTTTGGGAAACATGGCACCGTCATGATGGCGATCGATGCCATTTTTCTGTAGTGAGCTTAGTACCCCCCTTGCTAGAGATTCCATTTTTGATATTCTCAATCTGTCTTCCCCCCCCCCCCCCCCCCCCCCAAGGCAGAAAAAAGATCAGGTCAGACGAAATTTGTGTCAGTCAGGGTACTGTAACCTTTTTCTTTTTTTGCCTTAATATCTTTAAAATATATTAAGCACAAATATCCTTTTAACCATTTACAGAAGCATACTGGCCGCAGTTCACTTCAATGAAAACAGCAACCGACCCCAAGCACAAAGAAGGATGGACAACTACGCTACAATGTCGCCTTCCGGAAAGCTAGAAAGGAGTCTGTGGTCCAAGGAATTACGGAGTCATGCACATTTGGTAAGTAAATGTTACATTCTTCATATTCTAACAATGAGAGACACAATTGCTTATATATTGGTGCCCCCATTTTAAGACCCATTATATGATTCCCTCCCTCAAAAGACCAACTTCCTTGATAGTTTGCCCTTTGAATGACGTATGTCTTTGAATGACGTACGTCTAGCAGACGTTGCCCTTCTTAAAAGTAACACCCTTACAGGATCCATTCCTTTCAAGACCTCATTTTGGATAATTTTTTTAGGATTTTAATAAAAAAAGAAAAAAAAAGGATCTACTGTACAGTCTACTGCATTTTGTTCATTTTTGCTGAAAAGCATCAACCAAATTATGCTTTCATGCCCACAGATTATGTCCAGAGACTTGTGCGCCGAGTGATCCGGTTGGCTTCAAGATGCAGCCTGACCGACATGGAAGAGGGTGCTTGTATAACATCAGCAGCAACCGATTCCACCCCCTATGTGTGCATCCGTCACAAAAACCAACAAAGAGGATGCTGTTCAGCAGCACCGCTCTCGTTACAACAAGAAGTGACTGACACTTGAAACTGTGTGAAAGGAAACCTAGGTTGTGGCTATATATTTGGATATGCTGTCAAAGTGAATGGATTGAGGATGAAATTGAAATTGTGCCGTGTTCAAACACGTGTACGCACGTGGAATACTTCAGTATTACTCTAAATATTATCCTGCATGATTCATATGAAATGACAGATTTGAATAAAATAATTCCGACCAATGAAAATGCATGACTTAACATTGTGATAGACAATACTAATAATTATATCATCAACATCTCTCCAGAAACAAAGGATGGCACAATCTTCTCTAACTAAAAAGGGGTTTCAAGCACTGTTTTGTCCAGTTTAATTTCAAGAGGCTTGCGAAATCTGTCACTCTGGTTCCAAGAAGCCGGTGTATCTGCCGTCAGCACTCGGAAAGGTATCCCTGATTTTGACGACAGCACATGATGGCAGCACTACCCGAATGTCCTTTCCCAGGAGGCCCCACACAAATCTAGTCAGTTGCCGATATGCTGTGTATTGGTAGCAGCTGCCCACAGACAAGACAGAGTAGTATTAGTACAACATTAGAAAATTGTAAATTATTTTTTTTATAGAAGCCAACCTACTAACCCAATTTTTAAAACTGATAAAACAGGAAACATCTTTTTTTTTTCTTTCCCCAAACAAACTTGCAAGTTTGGATACAGGATTCTTCCTGCCATTTTCTTGTGACAATGTTTGGTTTCTTGTCAATACATTGAATTTCATACAGTATGACTGGCAATACAACAGTGGATCCCTTAAAGTAATAAGACTCTTTCCCTTTTAAGGTGTGTTACTCTGAGATATATAACTGCTAATGCTATTTTCTGTAAAATTTCAAATTACCCTTCTTATATAGTTGTAAGACCCCTCCCTTATAAGAACGTACACATAAATAAAAAATTAGTAGTTACTACATTAAAGGGAGAGGGTCCATTGTGTTTCTATGGGTCTTTTTTTAAAAGTCCTGATCAGGTCAGATGTATTACATACCATTTTGGTATGCAGTGCTTCAGACTGTTTTCACACTTCATGGGACACATGTCCCATGACTGCAGAAAGTAAGGAATCGATTTTCACAGTGATGAACGGGCTTGGGGGTGGCAGGCAGGTAGACAGTCTTGCTTTAATTTTTTTCCTCCCCAAAAATCCTTGCACCAGAGTTTTCCCTCCACCAGCAGTTCTATTACATTCAGAAACCAGATTTCCTAACAGGCCACCAGCCACAACGTATGATCTTTTCTTCATCTTTCCTCAGGGATGGGGAGTGGGGGGGGGGGGGGGGGGCGTCTTCAGGGTTCTTGTCAGAGGTGGGGGTTTCCGGCACCATCAAAAGGTGTTTTTTTCCCTATATTTTTACAGGTTTTATGGTGGGGGTGGGGGGTGGGGGGGATTCTGTGTAACTTTAGGTTGTAGTTAGGGGGGTGGGGTTCTGGGGTCCTTTTTAAAATTTTACCCTTTTTTTTCTTTTATTTTTAGCTCGGAGTGTGTGTGTGTCTGTGTTCGTGTAACTGGAATCGCCCCCCAAAGCCCACCCCCGGACTCTTTGTGTGTGCATGTGTGTGTGTGTGTGTCACTCTGTGTGTGTGTGTCACTGTGTGTGTGTGTGTGTACGCATGTGAGAGAGAGTGAGAGATTGATCAAGGGGGTAATAAACCATGTAACACACAAACTGTGCATTCCCACCAATCTCTTCAACATGCTAATACTGTTTTGCGCTGTTGCTGATGTTTGATCAACAGAAATTGTTAATCTTGACTAGTAGTCTTGTAGTGGACCAGTGGTTGCCAGGTTACATGTCCATAGCAAAGCACCGGAATCTGATTTTGTAAGGGAAATGGCTAGTTCACATTCAATTTTTTTTAGGGATGTTACAGATAATGACTGATAATAATGTTTGGCAAAATTGTACTTATACATAAGCTTACCCTCCCCCTTCTTGTTTTCTCGCTTCTTTCCGTTTTTTTTCGATAAATTGCCTTTTTCAGTGTAGATAGAGCTGTGTTTCATCTACCTTTTAAGCTAAAAATGTTGGTTGAATGATAATTCAAAACTTCGATTTCTTTCACATACTCCCCCATTCACATATAGAGCTGAGCCACTTCCCTGACAGTCTTGATACTAGCGCTCTTTCCGTGTTGCCCTCTGTTTCCCAGCGTTAATCAAGATGAATTATCTTCTCCGTACAAGGACCAAATAAAACTGCAAATCTACAAAAAGATGTAACTTGAACTCCTCTTTCTATACTGGAAAAGGCAATTTTGAAAAAAAAATGGAAAGAAGCGAGAAATTGAAGTGGGGAGGCGCTTCTACACTTTTACCTAATGTTTTTAATGATGTTAGGGCCGCATAACCAGGTGCTACTGACGGTCGGCCGCATAACCAGGCGCTACTGACTGTCGGCCGCATAACCAGGCGCTACTGATTGTTGGCCGCATAACCAGGTGCTACTGACTGTCGGCCGCATAACCAGGCGCTACTGACTGTTGGCCGCATAACCAGGCGCTACTGACTGTCGGCCGCATAACCAGGCACTACTGACTGTCGGCCGCATAACCAGGCACTACTGACTGTCGGCCGCATAACCAGGCACTACTGACTGTCGCATGCAAACGTTTTGACATGCGTTTTTCACAAAATTTATGTGATTATATTGAAGTCGCACTGACAGACTAAAGCTCTGGGTTCATGACGAATATTCTCTTAAACAGTAAACAAGTTGGGTATTTTTTGCTCCCATAAGAAAACCTAACACAGAGTAACTTTTATTCAAGACTGGCACAGCCTTTTAAACTTGAATAAAGTCAGACAAATACATAGACGAACAATCTAATAGTGGGGGAAAAAACACAAGCGCAGGCCAACAACTGAACTATCTTCATAGTAATGACTTGGCAAAGATTTGGACTTAAGGAGGGGGGGGGGGGGGGGGGGCGGAATTTGAAGATGGAGAAACTGGGAACATGAAATTAAGAAAATATGTTACAGATATGAAAACTCTTCACTAGCTGCATAAGGGAACCATCGCAATCCCTTTTGAAGGCAGATATATTTGTATTGCCTGCTCCGAGGCCTTTCGTCCGCTGGGTCGGACTCATCAGGGAGACACGGCTGGTTGTGTCTGCGCTCCTGGCGTCAAATAGAGACACACCACAGTCCATAATACTGTGGTGTTCTCACCACCAAGAGTGCAAAAAAGAATCCAATAGCACCCCCAAAGGAGCCAGCGAAGAGTAGTAAATGAAACCAAACGAAAGTGTGGGGAGGAAAAAAGTTGCTGAAAAACTAAAGACATTATGCAAACAGTATAAAATAAAGGGACAATCTTTGAGCCTACGCTTGAGGATCCACCCAAAGATGCAAGGGAGATCAAAAGACAAACACACAGACGGACAGAAACAAATACAAATAACCTCAATTTAATCAAAACAAAATCGGAAATGAAATGAGGCAGGGAACAGTAAACGATAAACAGTAAACAAGTTGGGTATTTTTTGCTCCCATAAGAAAACCTAACACAGAGTAACTTTTATTCAAGACTGGCACAGCCTTTTAAACTTGAATAAAGTCAGACAAATACATAGACGAACAATCTAATAGTGGGGAAAAAACAAGCGCAGGCCAACAACTGAACTATCTTCATAGTAATGACTTGGCAAAGATTTGGACTTAAGGAGAGGGGGGGGGGGGGGGGGGGGGGGGGGCGGAATTTGAAGATGGAGAAACTGGGAACATGAAATTAAGAAAATATGTTACAGATATGAAAACTCTTCACAAGCTGCATAAGGGAACCATCGCAATCCCTTTTGAAGGCAGATATATTTGTATTGCCTGCTCCGAGGCCTTTCGTCCGCTGGGTCGGACTCATCAGGGAGACACGGCTGGTTGTGTCTGCGCTCCTGGCGTCAAATAGAGACACACCACAGTCCATAATACTGTGGTGTTACCACCAAGAGTGCAAAAAAGAATCCAATAGCACCCCCAAAGGAGCCAGCGAAGAGTAGTAAATGAAACTAAAAGTTACTCTGTGTTAAGTTTTCTTATGGAGCAAAAAATATACAAATATATCTGCCTTCAAAAGGGATTGCGATGGTTCCCTTATGCAGCTAGTGAAGAGTTTTCATATCTGTAACATATTTTCTTAATTTCATGTTCCCAGTTTTCTCCATCTTCAAATTCCGCCCCCCCCCCCCCTCCTTAAGTCCAAATCTTTGCCAAGTCATTACTATGAAGATAGTTCAGTTGTTGGCCTGCGCTTGTGTTTTTTTCCCCCACTATTAGATTGTTCGTCTATGTATTTGTCTGACTTTATTCAAGTTTAAAAGGCTGTGCCAGTCTTGAATAAAAGTTACTCTGTGTTAGGTTTTCTTATGGGAGCAAAAAATACCCAACTTGTTTACTGTTTATCGTTTACTGTTCCCTGCCTCATTTCATTTCCGATTTTGTTTTGATTAAATTGAGGTTATTTGTATTTGTTTCTGTCCGTCTGTGTGTTTGTCTTTTGATCTCCCTTGCATCTTTGGGTGGATCCTCAAGCGTAGGCTCAAAGATTGTCCCCTTTATTTTATACTGTTTGCATAATGTCTTTAGTTTTTCAGCAACTTTTTTCCTCCCCACACTTTCGTTTGGTTTCATTTACTACTCTTCGCTGGCTCCTTTGGGGGTGCTATTGGATTCTTTTTTGCACTCTTGGTGAGAACACCACAGTATTATGGACTGTGGTGTGTCTCTATTTGACGCCAGGAGCGCAGACACAACCAGCCGTGTCTCCCTGACGAGTCCGACCCAGCGGACGAAAGGCCTCGGAGCAGGCAATACAAATATATCTGCCTTCAAAAGGGATTGCGATGGTTCCCTTATGCAGCTAGTGAAGAGTTTTCATATCTGTAACATATTTTCTTAATTTCATGTTCCCAGTTTCTCCATCTTCAAATTCCGCTCCCCCTCCCCCCCCCCCCCCCCCCCCCCCCCCCCTCCTTAAGTCCAAATCTTTGCCAAGTCATTACTATGAAGATAGTTCAGTTGTTGGCCTGCGCTTGTGTTTTTCCCCCACTATTAGATTGTTCGTCTATGTATTTGACTTTATTCAAGTTTAAAAGGCTGTGCCAGTCTTGAATAAAAGTTACTCTGTGTTAGGTTTTCTTATGGGAGCAAAAAATACCCAACTTGTTTACTGTTTATCGTTTACTGTTCCCTGCCTCATTTCATTTCCGATTTTGTTTTGATTAAATTGAGGTTATTTGTATTTGTTTCTGTCCGTCTGTGTGTTTGTCTTTTGATCTCCCTTGCATCTTTGGGTGGATCCTCAAGCGTAGGCTCAAAGATTGTCCCCTTTATTTTATACTGTTTGCATAATGTCTTTAGTTTTTCAGCAACTTTTTTCCTCCCCACACTTTCGTTTGGTTTCATTTACTACTCTTCGCTGGCTCCTTTGTGGGTGCTATTGGATTCTTTTTTGCACTCTTGGTGGTGAGAACACCACAGTATTATGGACTGTGGTGTGTCTCTATTTGACGCCAGGAGCGCAGACACAACCGCCGTGTCTCCCTGATGAGTCCGACCCAGCGGACGAAAGGCCTTGGAGCAGGCAATACAAATATATCTGCCTTCAAAAGGGATTGCGATGGTTCCCTTATGCAGCTAGTGAAGAGTTTTCATATCTGTAACATATTTTCTTAATTTCATGTTCCCAGTTTTCTCCATCTTCAAATTCCGCCCCCCCCCCCCCCCCCCCCCCTCCTTGTCACTTTAAGTCCTAAAATCTTTGCCGTCTTACTATTAAGATGTTTTCAGTTGTTGCCTGCGCTTGTGTTTTTTCCCCACTTTATTGTTCGTCTATTATTTGTCTGATTTATAATAAAAGCTGTCCAGTTTGAATGTTTCTGTACGTGTCGGCGATTACCGTGAGGTATGCTGTCCTCAGCTCACTATACACATCAAGGCACACAGTTTGGAACCCGGGATGTTGTGTTATGCATTTGCAGCCTGGTATTTCTGCCAGGACAGCTGCCATCTCCTCCACCTCTGCGCAGCACAGGCATTCCTTCAGCGTGCCCATACTGGAGCAGTTTCCACATTGACACCTGAAATTTGAAAATAAGGCTTAATAAATTTTCACTGTTCAGTGACAAATTAAGGCCCCAAAAAGGTTTGTTTTTGGTTTCCTGACCGACCCTAACTTTTTGACCCCCAACCCTAAATTTCTGTTGAGCTATGGCTGGGGGAAAATTAAAAAATCAATAATTCAAAAGCGATCATTACGATTACGCAAGCAAATACGTCAAGCTGTCAGAATTTGACATAAAAAGCACCAACCAGTGTATCATTTTGGTAAAAATTTAACAACCTGGGCAACCGACTAACTCTATTAATTTAAAAACTGATGAAGCAGGAAACGGACCCATTTTGGGGCCCAATATACTGATCTTGACAATTAACTCATTTTGTCTCCTTGCACTACTGTAAAGAACTTGGCAAACCAGAGTGTGGCGGTTAACAGGGACTCAAAATCTAAAAGTATTCATTAGTTAAGAGACTCTACTCAAAGACATGGTCACACAATGTCATACACACACAGTGAAACACACATTATACCAAATCCATTGATTTCAAATGACACCAGACTAGTGTAGTGATGTCCTGAGGACCTGGTCATAGGACACTGAACTATTAAAACTGTAAATGTCCTATTGCGTTCTCCCATTGGAGGACAAATGTCTGATTAAAATTTCGACACTGGCATAAACGATTTCAGCAAGCTTTTGTCTCAGGACAGTTTGCCCTATCATTTTTTGATTCCCAGTGCATCACTGTAAAAACAAAATTTAAAAGTCTGATCTTGTTGATGCAACTGTCCTCAAAAGCCTGTTTGGGTTTGGCCAAGTATGTATACATTTTTTGGCGGAAGACCTAGATTCAGAAAGGATGTTTTACAACAATACAAATTAGTAAATCAGCAATAACATTGATGATTATGAGTTTGGTTCATACTAAAGTAAGGCCAAAACAGGTCAGTTTCCTGTTTTATCATTGAGTTCCCAGGGCTATCAGCTATTCCCAAGTAAGCACCTTGTAAGGACCTCTACGCTTTAGGATAATAATGATTTTTCAGCCAGTGATGTTGAAAAGCAACATTTTGTGCAATGTGTAAGCAGTTAGAAAAACTAAGGCTGACACAAATGTTAAATTAAGTGTTTTCTCAGCTAAAGAATGAAATTTCAGTCAAATTTCTCTGGATAACTTGTGGTCACCAGTGCATCATTCATCTGCTAAGCAGTTTTTTTTAAGAAGAAGTTTGGGGGTGGGGTGTTGTCAAATTGATGCACTGGGAGATGAATTTTTGTGTCAAGTTCTATCACTTATTCGATACTGACGGCCGAGACACATTAGGTTGCATAATCGTGAGTGCTGCTTTCATGTAAAACAAATCAAGGGTTGGGAGTAAAAAACTAGGGTTGGTCAGGAAACTGGACACAAACCCTTTCTTCGCCTAAGTCAAAAATAAGAATATGACCTTCCTAATTTGATCAGCTACTGCTGATGTGATTCCAGATACTTCGATCAGCCACTGTGATCTTTATGTATCCTTAAATGTGAAGGTCTTAAAAGGAAGTGAAGTTAACATGGATAATCCAGCATAGGAAACCAACTTTTGCTTAAACATTGATGTTGTAACTGAACACAATATCTCAACACACTATACCAACCATATCTGAAGCCACTGTCAAGGTACATAAGGCGGTTCCACCAATCCATCTATTTTCTCCCTGGTCTCCCTGGAGGGCTTAGTCCCGGATCAGAGCGATGCACCTCATGCCACCTCTTCCACTCCCCCCCCCCCCCCCCCCCATCCCCTCGGTCTTTCCCCATTACCTCATCATTTCTTTTTTCCCTGATCCCCATTTCCTAATCCATCGCCTATTACAGGCTGCTCCTATGGGCAGAAAAATATCAGCTTGTCTGGAGTCCCCTTGTTACAACGAAAGAATAATCAAAATGATGACCTTGGGTATGGACTTACCTTACTGTAGCACTGGCTGGTTCCCAAATGGTCCGAGAAAATCAAAATAGTGGATAGAAATAACACAGTGTTGTTTGAGCACAAACCGATGGTGATGGTGCTGTAAGAAGATATTGTTGCCCATGAGACTGCTAGATTAAGTGTAGTCCACACTGGGCCAAAGAAAGTTGCGCTAATCAAACGATGTGTCAACAAAGTCCTGATCAAGAGATAAGCACAAATCTCGCGGCCTATATACGCTAATCAAGTATACTATACTACTATACCATCTTCTACATGCTAACATACAATCTTGTACATCTGACTACTTTAGTAATTATGCATTCTTACCAAGAACTTGAATTCAATCGATCTTCACGATCGCTGCTGGCAAGTACGGTCGAGTCAGTGTCAGCTGGATCCGTGGACTCGTCTGCGTAAGGTTCGAACTGGTATGGCCTTACAAAGTCATCAGGTCCTTCAACAGATACACTGTCGTTGGTATCTGACGCAGAAGGGTCGTAATCACTGCTTTCACAAGATAAGCACAACTCTGCCATCTTCCGCAGTGCACCTGATGCTACGTCACAAGAAAGGGACGCTACTGTAGTTCTTTTTCGTGTTATCGTTCTTGCTCAAAATTCCAGGTGCGAATTGCGAACTTCGGTGATCAATATCTCATGATCTGATGATCAACGAAATGTAAACTGGGTACTTTTGGGGTTACTGTATCCATAACTATCCAAAAGTGAAAAAATAATTCGTGTCTCTTGTAGTCCTTTAAAGTATATCAAATGAAACAAGTTTAGTAGAATTGGAGCATAATGCAGGGGGATGGGTGGGGGAGGAGAAAATTTGCGGGTGGGGATGGGGGTCATCAGGGTGGAAAGGAAGACGGAATAGAGGAAGGGAGTGGGAGGGTGGGGGTGGAGGGATAACCATATATATCATATAATCGTAACTCTTTTATATCAATGTCGTACAACACAACAATTTTAGTTTAAAGTACATCAGAAATAGATACCAAGTGGACCGGAATTAAAAATTTCAGAGAACACGCAAAGTAATGAGTGATTATTTAAAATATTTTCAGTGGATACTGGTGCACTGGCTGACAACTGACTGATCTGTTAACTTTATCTTAGGAACAAGGTGCCTAACTCCTGGGCAGTGAAGAAGTAGGTGGTTTACAGTTATTTATTTGCCACATATGCAATGTATATTTTTAGAGTACTTTGTTCTAAAAGCATTTAATCGGAACCTATACATCAAACTAGTAACATGTCTGGAATGCATTACAGATAAATTGTTTATAAAGGATTTCGGATTCGCTGCATTCTTTACTTGTACACTGTAACACTGCGCATAAATGCATGCCTGCACTCAGCCCAGCATTCACTCCGTGCACACACAATCTCTCCAAACAACCAGAAGGCGCACTACAATAACTCTTCTTCTCCCCCTCCTCTCCGGGGAATAATTTACTAAACAATAGTCAGCTTTTTAAACAATGACAACAGGTTTGTTTTCCAATTTACAACTTCTGTTCCTCCACACCAGTGGAGGTACAAACATTCCACAGATCCACTAGCTGGAACCAAATTTCATCTCATTTTACATACTATCTCACAGATACTTCTTTCAGCGGTTTCTCCTCCTCACTGGAGAAACATTATATACCTTTTCAAAGAAAAATCAAAAGATGGCTTAAAATATAGTAGTATCAACTGAGTTCATCAGGGGGACAATTAAAAATCATTATGGGTCAACATGACAAATGCTTTGTTTTCTCACGACTGGTGCAGTCGTCTTCTACAGCTCGATTCTCCAACCCTGGGGACGATTAGGTGCTAGCCGCAGCACTGTAGCCCAAATATTTGTGCGACTGCCTCAGTCGCCTAACTGGTGCTGCCACAGCACTGGGAAGGCTGAAACACGAATGAAGTCCGTGTAAGTAATCTGTTTCAAAATCTGAATAATGATAAATTCTTTTCCCTTTTTCCCTTTTCTTAACTCTCTTTTTTTTTCTCCCTATCTGTCTATACCTCACCTGGTAATGGTAAATTGCAGGTGGAATTCGTTCTTCAGACAACCTGTCCGGTCAGTGTCCCCAAGCCATCTCCTTCCTATACTTTCTTTTTCCCTCCTGCGCTCACATTCAGTGAGTACTCGTCTAACTACGCATCACCAGCCCTTGTTTGCTGACCAATGGACAACGTCCGTCCATTCAACCAATAATCGCCCTACGTCTATAGCCACCAGCGACACCGATCACACTGGTCAGGCCACGTGAATTATTGTTTCTTTTACCTTTTCTTTTCCCTACCTAGGGAAATGCTGTATAACAAATAAGGGCGTACGCGACGGAACGTCACATGTCGCCATGTGAGGCTACATCACATGACACCCCCCATCCCGGGGTGAAAAAAAAACTTTCGCCAAGAAATTTTTTTTAAAATACATATACATATCTAGTTAATATACATCTTCAACCATCAATCACCAATTTCTCATCATTCAAGAGTTGCCATTAAAGCATAGAACTAATCTTCATGAACATCATAAAAGATTCAAAATCACATTTCAAAATCTTAGTTTGGGGAAAAAAAAATGCAAAAAGTTTTTTCCTTTCTTAAACCAAATTCAAACTCCATCACAAATCACAAGTTACACAGACACGAAGAACATATGATACTGATCATTCCAAATGCCATTCATGTTTATATATACCAACATGTAAACAGTTTTTCTTGCCTGTTCTCACATAAACATGTGTCCCAAAATCCTCACAAAACGAGAATTTCCTCATGACACACTCGAGAAAAATGTGGCAAGTGAAAAGTCTTTGTTCAAGCAAAAATATACAATAGTCCATTCGAAAGTTCAACACTTTTTTCATTCTTCACAATGGACCGACGTGAAAAAAAAACAACTTCTAAGACATCAAATGAAGTATTCCGCACACATTAACAAAATAGCACCCTACAATGAGCCACCAATGCCAATACATATGCACTTTTGGAGAAAGATCAGTTACAACTACTTATCAATTCAGATTGACAATAGCAGACATAACCCTGCCAAAATATGAATAAAGTCTTTCCACAATGAAAACAAACAGCAGAATAAAAAAGTCTGTCCACAATGAAAACAAACAGCAGTTACAGCAGCACGAAGGATACTGTGCACTCACGCACGAGACAGAAAATCTGCCATGATATTCTGAGTGCCGGGTAATGGCTCAATGTCAAACTTGAACTCCTGCAATAACAAAGCCCATCTTAACAGCCTGCTACTTTTGGTCTTGGACGACTGAAAAAACGTCAATGGCCCGTGGTCGGTTTGTTACCGAAACTGTCTTCCAGTCAGGAATCTGGCAAATTTCTCACAAGCCCAAACAATGGCAAGACACTCCCTCTCAATTGTTGAGTATTTGACTTGTGTGTTAGAGAACTTTTTACTTGCATATTGGACAGGGTGTAACAATCCATTCTTTTCCTGCAACAGTACAGCTCCCATGCCTTTGGAGCTGGCATCAGTTCTCAAAACAAATTCTCTGAAAGAGAGGGCAAAAGTAGCACAGGAAATGAATTGAGGGTGTCTTGAACACATTCTAGAGCTTTCTGGCACTCATCTGACCAGACGATACTTTTGTTTTTTGTTCCTTTTGTTAAGTCACTCAAAGGGGCTGTCAAGTACGCAAAGTGCGGTACATATCTTCTGTAATAGGACAACAATCCAATGAGTGATCTAATCTGTTTCTTTGTACTGGGTCTCTTCAAGGCCAAGATCTTTTCTACTTTCTTTTCCTCTGGTGTCATTTTCCCAACAGAAATGACATGACCCAAAAACTCAAGAGACTTGAATCCAGCACGAATTTTGGACGGTCTAGCCGTCAGACCAAAATTCCGGAGTTTACAAAAAACAGCTCTCAAGTTTTCCAGAAGATCATTCCATGACTTTGCAGCAAGCAAAATGTCATCAAAAAAAAACTTACTGCTCCACACTCATGAAGTTTTAGTGCGCGCATCATTCTGGCAAAAGAAGCTGGGGCGTTTTGTAAACCAAATGGCATCTTCGTCCATTGAAACAGACCAAAAGGTGTCTGAAAAGCTGTTTTTCCCTTGTCTGCTTCAGCCATCGGGATTTGCCAATTATCCTTTAGTCAAATCTATTTTGACAAAATACTTTCCTTCTGACAGTTGACAAAGAAGTTCCTCAATGTCTGGGATAGGTTCTGCATCAAACACAGTGATTTTGTTTAACTTCCTGTAATCGATGCAAAACCGCACCGAGCCATCAGGTTTGCCCACCAATACAACTGGTGAGCTGTATGGTGACGAGGACGGTTCAGTAACTTTCAAACCGAGCATAACTTGAATCTCTCTCTCGACAACCTGTTTTTTCGCAAATGGGAGAGGGTATGGCTTGACTCGAACTGGGTTTTCCGTACTCAAGTGAATAGTATGGGGTTCAATTGCTGTCACTGTCCCTGGGGTATCAGTCAGAACATCCTGAAAGTCCTTCAAAATACCTTCCAATTGTTCCTTCTGAATCAAAGACAGATCATCACACACAACAACATCACGATAAGTTTCTCCCTGGCCAGAAAGAGTGCGCAGAGGTACAGTATCATCTATACTGGTAGATGTTAACAATCCCACATTTGTTGTTTGCACAATCTGTTGTCTTGTCCAGGTACATGCCTGTAGAGGATGTCAGAGTCCAGTATGTACGTCGGCTTGTCCGTTGGTCTGTCAGAGACACTCTGCTTTGCAGTAGAAAGTATAGTCGTCAATGTCTCGTCGCTTCTCTGCATGGTCTTCAAAGCATCTGGCGTAACTTTTAGTTCATTCAGTTTTGAAACCTTGAGCGGTTTTGTGGGTTTTCCTTGCTCTACAACTTTTGATCTTGTACAAGGAACGAAAGATCCTCCGGCACCACCATGTACTGTCACAACACCTGGTAGATTTCCCAAAATCAAATCGCAAACTGGATTCTCAATAACACAGGCGGTAAGTGACCCGGAGTAGTATGGTGTATCAACGGAAATTTTTGCAAGTGGAAAAGTTTCAATTTTTCCACCAAACGATCTGCATCTCTGAACAGTGTCAAGATACTGGTCCGGTAGAATAAAAGATTTCCTTACACCAGCTGTGGTGCAACCTGTATCTCGCAAAACAGAACCTTGTAAACCATTAATGGCACAATCCTCCAAAAGAAGACCATCAATGGACTGATCTGGTGCCAAAACAAGACCTTCACATGTAGTGGAAACAAATCCAGTCTTTGCTCCACTTCCTTTGAAAGGACAGTCCCGTTTCAAATGGAATTTGCACTCACAAAAGTGGCAACGCATGGTTTGGTTGCCGAACAACTGGTTACCTTTAGTCTGTGAACCTCGACCTTGATCACGCACTGGACCAAAGGGTCTTCTCGGTTGTTGTTCACCAGGCCCTCGGAAAGGAAAAGGTCTTTCCGGTGGTGAATATTGGCACTGACAGAAATCACCAGAACCAACATGGCCTTGACCACGGAAAGGTCGTTGTCTGTTGCCAAAAGACGTGTAAGAGTGCGGACCTTGGAATGAAACGCGATTTCCTCTTCTATAGTTTCCTTGTCCAGAATGTATCTGAAATGCCGCGTGAGACTCGAAAAGGGACGAATTTTCCTTGCGGGCAACACCATTATCCGGATGAGCAATACAGTACTGATCCGCCATCTGACACATTTCGTCAACGCTATCGAACTGTCTTTCCTTAAGAAAAGTGGCCAAATCTTTGCTGACGCTTTGAAAAAGTTGCTCTCGAAGTAGCAAATCTCGCAGTGATTCGAAAGCTTTATTCGTCTTTGTTAGTTCTATCCATCTGTCCAAACAATGACTCATTCTTATAAAAAAAGACGGAAATGATTCTCCCTTGTCAGGACGAATGGATCGGAAACTCTCACGAAAACGGTCAGCTGAACACTGAAACTTCTTTAAGAGTTCTTCTTTTAATTGATCCCAAGTCAACCCTTCCTTTGCCGCAAGTGTGTGGTATAGTGCCAAGCACTTCCCTTAAACAGCGACGCGATAAACAACGTCCATTTCTCCTTCGGCCAACCACAAGAAGTAGCGTGGTTCTCGAACTGAAAAAGAAAACTGTCAATGTCGTCGGTTTTTTCTTCGAACGGCGGCAACTTCGGAATGCATGATGACTTCGGATGAAATGTACTCGCGGAACCGACCGATGGAGGTGGTGGAGGCTCTCTCGATGCCTGTAATCTTTTAATTTCCGCAGCAGTCTCAAATTCAAGTTGTCTCAGTTTAAATTGCCGTTCCTTATCCTTATCCTCTAACTCTAGTTTTCTTTGATTTCGTTCCATCTCTTTCTGTAGTTTTTTTCTCTTCAAACTCTAATCTTTTTAGATTTCCTTTCGTTCTTTATCTTTTTCTTGTCGTTCTTTATCTTTTTCTTGTCGTTCTTTATCTTTTTCTTCTAATTGTCTCTGTTTTTCCTGTCTCTCTCTCTCTCTCTCTGTCTGCCCTATCCAGACATTGTTGGACATAGCTAATTTATCACCTTCAAAGCCTAAACGCTCAGCCTATCGTATATATTCATCAAAATTTTCCATCATGAATAGTTACCACAAACAAACAAGAAACAATGACTAAATATGATTAAAATAAGGCGATATGTGATGGTATATACGTTTCCCAAAAAAAAACTTTGTTACACTATGTACAAATAAAGAATTTAAATGCCGGTAGAAACAGGAAAAAAATAAAGGCTTACAAAAGAGAAGCACTAATAAGAATTGACAATGTGATCTTTTCAAAAGAGATTTTCACCAATATCCTTTCCGAAAAGGAAAAAGCTAAGAAAATGAAATGCAGTACTAATAACTCTTTTTACCGAATGAAAAGAAAACAGAAAATATAAAGTTTTTTTCCCGGAAATAAATTCTTTATACTGTTTATGTTCTTAACTGTTCTTATTGTAGTAGTTACTTTCTTACTTAGTTTCTTGGTAAAACAAAATACATGAGTTTACAAAACAAATGAATCGCCTTACACAACAAGTGAATACAAAGTTACAAAACAAATGAATCAACGAACAATTAAAAAGAGGGAGAAAACGTACGCTAACGTAAATCCTACCTAAAAGATGACAAAGATGAAGAAAAAAAAATAGATAGGTGCCTATTGAAGAGAAGGTTTGGAGATTTTTTTTTAAAGGGGGTGAAAAAGAAATGAAAGAATAGACAGGTCCGGTATAGAAAGAAGAAATCAGAAAAAGCGAAAGAGGCCCTCAGACAGCACCCTAATGGCAACTATCTCCCGTAAAGCTGGAGACGGGGAAAGTATTCAAATAATAATACACACAATATACTAAAACTCAACGCAATAAACAATTAATCTAATAAATATACAATCAGAAAAACACACACACAAAAAAACAACCCAAAAGACAAGAAAAGATGTTTATTTGGAGTGAGCGGTAATCCACTCCACCACCTACACTAGTTGAGTGACGGAGGTGAAGTCGATCCCACACTCAGAGGGGTAAGGGGAAAAATCCAAATGAAACGAGAGGAAAGATAAAGAATTAGATAGTAATGAGAGAGGGAGGGACTAGTGACTCCCCAACGCCATGCCCCCCTGCTAAATCAGCAGGAAGAGGTTGGGGCTATCAGTCCTGGGGAAGGGGACAAAACAAAATCTAATCTAGGGGAAGGACGACAACTCCTCAACGCCCTGCCCCCTTGCTGCCAGGTACGAGCAAGAGGAGGTTGAGGCTATCGGTCCTGAGGGGGGAAAGGGTCAAAAAGAAATCCTACCAAAAAAACAACCCTAACAGAGTAGAGCAACCAAAAGAAATCTGAAACACTCGAAAACACACATACAGAAACAAACGAAAAATAAAGACTACAAACAATAATCAAACAATCAATAATACTTTCTTTCCTCCCTTATTTTTTCCTTGGAGGGGAAATCTTACTTTTTCTCTGGAGGGGTACAAATAGAAATCTTTTTTTTCTCCTTGGAGGGGTACAAAAAAAAAACCGTAGTCCTACGTCCTAAGTCCTAGTCGGGGTCACCACTGTCACACTGCGCATAAATGCATGCCTGCACTCAGCCCAGCATTCACTCCGTGCACACACAATCTCTCCAAACAACCAGAAGACGCACTACAATAACTCTTCTTCTCCCCCTCCTCTCCGGGGAATAATTTACTAAACAATAGTCAGCTTTTTAAACAATGACAACAGGTTTGTTTTCCAATTTACAACTTCTGTTCCTCCACACCAGTGGAGGTACAAACATTCCACAGATCCACTAGCTGGGACCAAATTTCATCTCATTTTACATACTATCTCACAGATACTTCTTTCAGCGGTTTCTCCTCCTCACTGGAGAAACATTATATACCTTTTCAAAGAAAAATCAAAAGATGGCTTAAAATATAGTAGTATCAACCGAGTTCATCAGGGGGACAATTAAAAATCATTATGGGTCAACATGACAAATGCTTTGTTTTCTTACGACTGGTGCAGTCGTTGTCTTCTACAGCTCGATTCTCCAACCCTGGAGACGATTAGGTGCTAAAATATTTGTGCGACTGCCTCAGTCGCCTAACTGGTGCTGCCACAGCACTGGGAAGGGCTGAAACACGAATGAAGTCCGTGTAAGTAATCTATTTCAAAATCTGAATAATGATAAATTCTTTTCCCTTTTTCCCTTTTCTTAACTCTCTTTTTTTTTTCTCCCCATCTGTCTATACCTCACCTGGTAATGGTGAATTGCAGGTGGAACTCGTTCTTCGGACAACCTGTCCGGTCAGTGTCCCCAAGCCATCTCCTTCCTTTTTCCCTCCTGCGCTCACATTCAGTGAGTACTCGTCTAACTCTACGCATCACCAGCCCGTGTTTGCTGACCAATGGACAACGTCCGTCCATTCAACCAATAATCGCCCTACGTCTATAGCCACCAGCGACACCGATCACACTGGTCAGGCCACGTGAATTATTGTTTCTTTAACCTTTTCTTTTCCCTACCTAGGGAAATGCTTTATAACAAATAAGGGCGTACGCGACGGAACGTCACATGTCGCCATGTGAGGCTACATCACATGACATACACAGTGCTGGTAATACTGACTATTTGTTTTCTTGTGCAGTTCAGCAACCTGATTTTGAGACACTTTTCTATGCGCTGGTTAAATTCATGCAGATCTAGTCGAATGTCGAGATGCTGTGACCCTTCTTTATTTTTTGCTGCCCTTTTAGCCGCATGATCTGCCCACTCGTTTGGGGTGATTCCGGAGTGAGAAGGAATCCAGCAAAAGGTAATACTGGTACCCTTTAGAGACAACTCATGAATAATATGTTTTATTTCAATAGTCATTTCTAGTCGTTTTTTTATGCCTCGGGATTTAATGGCTTGTAAAACAGACTTTGAGTCCACACAGAATAAGATTTTGCATGTATCCGTCGAAAGATCTACAATGTAATTTAATGCCATAAGTATGGCTACAAGTTCAGCAGTAAAAATTGAATAATGTTTACCAATGTAGAAAAATGAGGGTTTTACAAAAGCTGCACCAGTATTTCCATCATCAAGAACTGATCCATCGGTGTATATCTTTAGATAGTCTGTATACTTACTTTCCAAGTGGGAATCAACTAAACATTTTAATAGGTTAGGGGAATGGGTTTTGGATAAATCTGTGTGATCAATGTCAAATATTGGTTGATTTTGTTCCCATTCTGGAAGTGGAGTGTGTGTGTGTGTGTGTGTGTGTGTGTGTGTGTGTGTGTGTGTGTGTGTGTGTGTGTGTGTGTGTGTGCGAGTGTGTGTGTGTGCGCGCGCGCCTGTGTGATTGCATGCGTGCCTGCGCACGCGCTCCCGCGCGCGTCTGTGTCTGAGCGTGTATGTACGTGTGTGTGTGTGTGTGTGTGTGTGTGTGTGTGTGTGTGTGTGTGTGTGTGTGTGTGTGTGTGTGATGGGAAAAAGGAAAATTCAGTGTCCAATCCCATTTCACCTCGAGGAAAAAGAGAGGCAGATAGAGGGAAAAGACAAACAGAACCAGAGACAGAAAAAGAGAGAGTGATAGAGAAGTCTTATGTTTGGAAGGGGGCGCTAGAGAGTGTGTTAAAGAAGAGAGCGTGGTAGATGAGGAGTCTTATTCTTGGAAGGGGGCACTTGAGGGCGTGTATGAGGGGAATTATATATATATATATATATATATATTATAAGTGACTGTCAGACAGTGGAAGGTGGACTCTGCAGGGTGCTGTGGAAGGTGGATTCTGCAAGATGTAGTGAGGGATGGGTACAGGGTGTAGTGAAAGGTGAAACTACAGTAAAAAAGAAAATGTGGCGTCGTTTTTAAATTGATGTAGTCTACTATGATGTCAATAGTATTGATGTCATCGCTGCTAAGGAGATGTAGTTGCATCGGTTCCTGAAGAAGCCTTTTGGCGAAAGCTTCAAAATGAACTCCGTGGGCGGTGCTGACTACATATTTTTCATCACTATCCTTCTTTATCTGTTCGTCGTATCTTCTGTTGGACGGTGCCGGCATTTGGAAAAATTGACAGATCTACTTTTCCTTACAAGGATTATTTTTCTTGCTGGCCCTGATGGAAGACTGCCATAGATCCGGAGTTCCGCCATTGTACAAGAATCTCCTGTTAAAACTTCAGTCTACTAGGTTGAAAAAAAAGTTTTTTTGTGTGTAATTGCAGAGACAAAAAAATCATCCCTGTAGGTCTTAGACTTAAATTCAATTTAGCGTGGCAGACAAATACCTCTGTGACCAGATTGCTAAGATTCTTAACCATGCCAGCTCTTTAATCCTGGACTCTCTCATTTCAGAAGCGGAAACTGTCATTTCTACTACTTCTGAAGAAATGGAACTGTTTAGGAACACTATGTTGCGTATGTTTGGTCCACAACAGTTGTCCAACATTGGAGCTCGTGTCAAAACTGAATTGGCACCAACAATTGCTTCGATCAAGAGGAGACTTGATAAGAAACTTCAGCGATTGTGCGACTTCGACGACAACCCTGATTCCACTCCATTGTTTCAAAATGGTGGTTCTAAAAAGATTACATCTTTCAAATACTGTAAGATAAATTTGAAGGAAAACAGTTTTCCTGACAAAAGACCTCACAGGAGGAACAGACACAAAAATAGATGCTTTGATAGTAAAAGTACCAAGATCAGAAATGCATTCAGTACTACTGAATATGTTCCTTCAATGAAGATTTGAGAAAATCTGATCCAATTGTATTAGCGGATAATGTAGAACTGTCTACAGATCAAATCAGTATCTGCCGTTTGCCGGATTGCTTTGCCCCTACACCCAAAGAACCAGTTGACGTATCAGATCAGCTGATTGGCACATACAATTGGGCAGAACGCCTCCGATGGCACCGCCACCATACGTTACAGGAAAAGAAAGAAAGGGTGAAAGAAGGTGGAACTCAAGAAAGCCTTGATGATGAGGAAGCCTTTGTAAAGAGACCTTGGTACAAGTTAACCACAAAACAGGCTCCTAAGAAGGATGCAGCTTTGGAAGACTTCATTGAAGCCTGTTCACAACATTTTCTTGCCCCCTGCAACAGACGAAGAATTAGGGACAATCTCACCAGTGACCAACGGAAAGCCATCTCAGAGCTCCGTAATTTGCCTATGACCAAAAATGCGGCATGCAGATATGCTGATAAAGCAGGAGTTACAGTGATCACTCCCCTAGACGCTGATGATCAAATTATCCTGAATGCAGTGAATAACAGTGACTACTATGATGTAGTTGAAAATAACCCCACCAAGGAAACTGTCAGCAAAGTGAACTCCTGGGTAACAAAGTGGAAGAGGGAAGGGGCACTGACTGACGATATAGCAGACTTTATAACTCCAAATTCACATGTCCGTCTGGGTCACATCAAACCTCTCGTAAAAACCAACAAACCCAAACCTTTCCCTTATAGATTTTTGCTTTCTGGGTCAGGCACTCCTACTCAACCACTGTTTAAGTTTGTACAACAAGCTATTGCTCATCTCACCCATTTTCTACCGTATCAGATCACTGATTCGAAGGAATTCCTGCAGAAGGTGGATCTGATCAACGAGCACTACAGCCCCCTGCCCCCGACAGCCACATTTGCTGTCTGTGACGTGGTAGCCCTTTTCCCCAATGTGGACAACAACATGGGTATTCCCGCTGTTAAAGAAGCTCTGAGAGAGAATCCCTCACCTTTGCAGGTACCTGAAAGTTGCATTGTTGAGGGTTTAAAAATTGCCCTCGATAACAATTGCTCAGCCTACACAGATGGAGAGGGAAAGACTGTCTTCGACAAGCCAAATCATGGTACTGCAATGGGACCCTGCCATGCTTGTGACTTTGTTGATGTCTTCATGGGCAGCTTAGACAATAAACTCATGCAGGATTGCTCAGTCCCTTTGCTTTCCTCTCTGGCTGAACCTGAACGGCGCAAAGAGCTTAAATGCCTAGACTGGAGCAGGTATCGAGATGATGGTATCACCATTCTTCCCAACGGCGAGGACCGTGAATCATTCTGCAAACACCTGGATGAACTGAATCCGCCAAATATTAAGTGGACAGTAAAATTTGACAGACAGGTAGAATATCTGGATATGAAACTCTCAATAGTTGATGGTGTCATAAAGACAGATGTCTTTTCCAAACATTGCCATAGTTACCTTCCAAAGAACAGTTGTCACCCTCCTTCAGTGTTCAAGGGTCTTCTAACAGGTGTTGGTGCCAGGCTGAGAATGTTATGCAGCGAAGATGACAGACTACAAGAGAGACTCAGAGAGTATGCCAAGTATTTCACAATCGCTGGTTGGAAATTTGAGGCAGCACTTGAACAACTCAAAAGGGGAGCTAACAGAGACCGAGGAATTCTCATCAAGCAAGAGAGACAACCCAAATCCAAGAAAATGGCTTGGGTCAATCAGTATGACCCAAGGTTACCATCTAAAAGACAAATTATTAAACAAAATTTACACATCCTGTATTCCAGTCCCAAAAACAGGACCATTTTCCCTGAAGAAATGCTCATTGGTGCTGATAGGAGAAGACGCAACTTGGCAGAAATGTACAAACCTACAGTACCGCGTCGCCATCCTCTCCATGGACCCATGAACAGACCTGGATTTTTTGTATGCTGTGCCCGTCGATGTGACCTTTGTGCACATTCCAGTGACCTGATTGGACTAAGAAGCCCATGGGATGGGTGCTACTGGCCCATCAGACAGCACCTCACCTGTTCGACAAAAAATACCATCTGCGTCATCAGATGTCAGAACCACCCAGACTCATGGTATGTTGGGTCCACCAAGGACCTCAAAAGAAGGTGGGCCAATCACAAATCAGACTGCAACAAGAAAATGGCCCAGCGATGTGGGGTTGCCAGACACCTCGCCCAGACTGAGCACCCTGAAGATAAGGCTCTGCCCTTTCTTTCCATCCATCCCATCGAACAAGTTGCATCTGAAGACAAACTCCTAGACAGAGACTTACTGGCAGGCCAATTTGGGGACTGTCTTTAAGGGTCTCAACTCCCGTACAGAACTCAACAGCATGCACAGAATGAGAAACAGGATTCTGTATTAGAATGGTACAGTGATAGGTGGTCTGTATAGAGTGCAGTGGAAGGTGGGGTATTCAGGGTGCAGTGGAAGGTGGACTCTTTGGGGTGCAGTGAAAAGGTGGACTCTGCAGTATCAGTGAAGGGTGGACTCTACAATGTGCAGTGGAAGGTGGACTCTGCAGGGTGCAGTGAATGTTGGACTCTGCAGGGTACAGTGGAAGGTGGACTCTGCAGGGTGCTGTGGAAGGTGGACTCTGCAAGATGTAGTGAGGGATGGGTACAGGGTGTGGTGAAAGGTGAAACTACAGTAAAAAAGAAAATGTGACGTCGTTTTTAAAATTGATGTAGTCTACTATGACGTCAATAGTATTGATGTCATCGCTGCTAAGGAGATGTAGTTGCATCGGTTCCTGAAGAAGCCTTTTGGCGAAAGCTTCAAAATGAACTCCGTGGGCGGTGCTGACTACATATTTTTCATCACTATATATATAGATAGATAGATAGGTGCATATGGATTGTTCACATGTGTGTAAGTGTCTATGAGTATGCACACCTGGATGGTGGAGATGGTGTTTGGGGTATATATATCATGCTCTACATGTGATGTTATAAATATGCTATATGTGTACATGGGGTGTGAATACGAATAAGGTTGGATGGGAACATTGGGGAAGGTGGTGTAGAGAGAAAGGGATGGAGGAGAGGTCGGGGGAACGGTAAAGAGCTGGAATGATTCAAACTAAAAAAGTCAGAGGTGGGAGTTGAGTCCATCTGGGATTGTGGTGCCAAGGCGAGAGATGATCCTGGACTCCATGAATTTTCTCTCTGGGGCTGATGAGTGATATTGCCAAACAGCAGTGACGGAAATATGGGTTTGGCTGTGGTAATCAGAGTTGAAATGAATCCACACTGGTGTTGGATGAGACGACTGGATGCCTCTGAGGTGTTCCACAAAGCGTTCGTTGAGGGTACGATATGTTTCCCCAACGTACAACTTTGAACAGAGGCTACATCTCAGTACGTACACCAGGTTGGTGGACTGCCAGGTGAAATGGGATTGGACATTGAATTGCCCTTTAGGGCCAGTGATGCTGTTGATGTTGGCAATGAAAGTGCCGGTTTTACGTCCAGGTTGATTGCACGGGTAATTTCCGGCTGAAGAGTTGGTGTTTCTACTGAACTTGGTTCGTACCAGGTGGTCGCGAAGGTTTTTGTCTCTCTTGTAGGCGATGAGGGGTGACTTGGGGAAGATCGATTTCAGCTTTGGATCAGATTGCAAAATTTTGAAATGGCGTAAGAGGATGTTTTTGACAGGAATATCATGGGGGTGGTAGATGAGTGTCAATGGAATACGGTCTTTGTTGTCTGAATCAGGTTTGGACGTCAAGGCTTCTGACCGGGAGACGGAGTTTGCTCGAACAAGAGCCTTTTGGTATGTGGATATCCACGTGCCTCAAAAAAGGATGTCATGTCCAGTGCATTTGCTGCAAAGTCCTGGTCATCACTGCACAGGCGTCAGAGACGTAGGAACTGGGAGAAGGGAATGTTGTCTTTTGCAGGGCGTGGATGACTAGACGAATACAATAGGTAAGAATGAGAATCTGTGGGTTTGTAGAAAACAGAAGTTGACAGGTGTTGTGAGTCAGCTGAGATAGACAGTTGGATATCCAAGAATGGCACAATGGTCTCCGAAATCTGGTAAGTGAAGCGAAGAGCTGGGTGGAAATTGGAAACAAATGTTATGAACTGTAGACGGTCAGATTTTGAACTGGATGTGGCTCCTACACAATCATCAATGAAACGTTTGAAGAGGTCAGGAAATTTTCCTTGGAAGGTGTGAAAGATCTTTTCTTCTATGTATCCGACAAAAAGGCATGCATATGATGGTCCCATTTTGGTGCCCATGGCCACTCCACGTACTTGTCGGTAGTGATTTTCAACAAAACAGAATGAGTTTAACACCAGGTCAGCAAGACGGACTATGGTGGTGATATTAATGTTCAGAATGTTTTTTTAAGAAGTGACTGACAGCTGCAAGGCCTTCACTGTGAGGTATGTTGGTATACAAAGCTGTCACATCCATGGTGAAGAGGAAACGATGAGGACTGTCAGGAAAGATGAACTGGTCGAACATGTTGAGAGCATGGTTGGTATCTTTGACGTAGGTTGGAAGCGTTGCAACTAGAGGCTGAAAGACAGAGTCCAAGAACTCTTTGCCTTGAATAGTTGAGGTGCAGCAGGCATGGTACTAGTTGCATCCACCGGCCAACTTCCATGGATGGGGACAGTCACTTGCAGGTTAAATCGAAATTAAACATGACACGTTGTGAAAATACATCTAACTTCGTTCAGCGCCTAGAGAGACCCCGTAATCTATCTCTGTAACGTAGCACCCTGGTGTTACCATTTTTCATGTAGCAGGGTTCTTTTGGCACTGCTCAATGGTATTAATTAGAGTAATGTAAAACGTGCTGTAATGCTGTTGAGTTGAGTTGGAGAGAGAGAGAGAGAGAGAGAGAGAGAGAGAGAGAGAGAGAGAGAGATCGTTGGCTGGTTGGTTAATTGGTTCGTTCGTTTGTTCGTTGTTGTATAGTCTGTTCGTCTACGTCGATGATTTCAGTCTCTAAACACGTTTTAATATTTTTGTATAGATCAATGGTAATCTACAGAACAAACAAACAAGGAAAACCAAAACCAAAACAACACAAAAGAAAAAGCGAAGGCGGAAGGGGCGGCGATAGACAAGTGGGGTTTGGGGTTTATAGAAAAGGATTTACTAGAAACGACTGTCAAGTTTTAAAACAGAACTTTCTGAAGTTACCGCTTTTTTCTACAATCATTGAACATCCAAAACCAGCAACACATTTTCAACTTCCCACAAGAACAAATCGTCTTAACTGCGCACAGTGAAGGAAAATGTGTTCCACTGTCAATCTTGCTTGATGCAACATGCACACGATGATTTGCAAGGCTTAAACAGACGGAGAATTTAAACATAAACTGAAGCTAACCGTTTGATAACCCTACCAGGACCTGGTACATGTAATAACAATGATTTGTTTGTTTTAGAATAGACGAAAACTGCGTATGCTCAGAGAGACAGAGCAAGCGGGGTGGGAATAGGAGGAGGAGTGGGGGTAGGGTGTGGGGTGGGGGTGCAGGCTAAGTGAACGAAAGGGAAGGGATAAGGACTGCAGGGTGGGAGAGGAAGAGAGATGGACGTTATTTTGAGCTTAGCCCGCCTTCGAGTCTCAATGACTGTATAACACTGCGTCTGCTGTTTAGTGTCGGTCAGTGTCGGCAAGGAACCTGTTCTACTGTGCAGTAGTCCCTGGTTTTGTACCTGTCTGCCGGTCTGAATTATTTACCATCACACTTCTTGAGTTCAATTCTTGCTCTGCTATTCGTTTTCTTTGACCGCCTACACTGAACACTAAGACCGACAGAAAAAAAATCATTCTCTTTCCAAACCCCTATTGCATAGAAAGAACTACACGTCTCTGACACTCAGATTCTCTCTCCACATTGTAGAAAATTTTAGATAGTCTGATTCTTTCTTTACATTCCAGAAAGGTTTAAAACATGTGTCCGTAGTAAGTGACACATGTAATGTATGCATAGTTATATATCAGTGGAGTATTATCAGTAGGGTTCAGACTGTTATCGTACGTGTGAATACCCACTTACATGTGCAATGTGATGTATGCGTGAATGAATAACCAGAAGCGAGTAAGTATAATAATTTGTGAGCACTGCGATTAGGCCTCTAGAATTGGTACAGGATTGGGAGGTTGGTCCAGTGGGCGTCAAGTCTACTCTTAAACGTGCTGAGATTGTGTGCCTCAGTGACTGTCTCAGGTAGGCTGTTCCACAAAGACACTATCCTCTGGGAGAAGTAGGAGCCTCGTAGTTGTAGTCTGGGCCGGCGTTTTACCAGTTTAGACTGTTTGTTCCCTCTGGTTTCTCGCCCGCTGTGGAGTTCAAGTCGTGGCCTAGAGGTGGTGTAGAGCCCAGTGAGGTACTTGTAGGTGTCGATCATGTCACCTCTTTGTCTGCGATATTCTAGGCTGGGCAATTTCAGTATTCTCAGGCGTTCAGAGTACGGTTTGTCTTTGAGCCTCCCTATCAGTTTTGTGGCCCTTCGTTGTACGTCTTCAATTTCCTTTCGGAGTGTCTTTTGGGATGGGTGCCAGACAGAGTGCCCGTATTCCAGCATAGGTCGTACCAGTGTTTTTGTACAGTTGGACAAATATCCGGTCGGAGAGGTAGTCGAACGTGCGTCTTATGACTCCCAGTGGTTGGTTTGGTTTTGCCGTGGCTTGTTAAACATGGTCCCTGAAGGAGAATTTCCTGTCAATCACCACTCCTAGGTCTTTTTCTGCTTCTGTGTGTGCCAGTTATTTCCTGCCTTCCCCTCCATCTGTGCGAGCTTCCTTTATAGTGTATGTGTGGTCTTCGTTGTTGTGGCCCAGTTGCATAACACAGCACTTTTCGGGATGAAATTTCAGCAGCCAGTCCATGGAGGCTGTTCAGGTCTTCTTGTAGTGAGTGTCTTGCTTCCTCTCGGTCACTTTGGGCAAACAGTTTGGTGTTGTCAGCGAAGATGCGGACCTGGTTTGTTATGTGTTGTGGCAGATCATGTTGGGTAACAACAAAGACGGTATCAAGTTATACCACCACCACATGGTAACGAAAGTTTGATGAATGAATGCCAGATGATGATTCCATAACAACTTACAAATAACCACAAACATCGTGGAAAATAATAAGAACAAAAATAAAAATGTTTAAGTGCACGATTATTTGTCAATCACGTATATCTTATACTTAGAAATGCAGCATGTATTCTTAAGAAGAAAGATACAATTATATTAAAAATCTAATAATCTTTATTAAGTCGTTAAGTTTTGTGTAAATTTGGTCACGATTTGAAATATTTCGATCCAAACTCAATATCTTTCTCTTTTTGTCCCCTTTCCACCTGAAACACAGAGTGACGGACACCAGCTTACTGTCAGTTTAACCTTATGGATGTACGCTTATGCCAAACACACACACACACACACACACACACACACACACACACACACACGCCATGTACCTGGGTCACACTGAGGACCGGTCGTGCCATCCGGACAGACGCAGGTGTAGCCAGGAGAGTAGGAGACTGTCAGCACACACTGGCCTCCATTTTGACAGGGAGCGCAGGAGCATTTGTCACCTGCTCATCCACCGAGACAGACAGGCTACAGCTACGTCCACCTTTTCGCGCGCGCGCGTGTGTGTGTGTGTGTGTGCGCGCGCGCGCGCGTGCGTGCGTGCGAGTGTGCGTGCATGCTTGCGTATGTGTGTTTGTGTGTGTGTGCGCGCATGTGCGTGTGTGTGTGTGTGTGTGTGTGTGTGTGTGTGTGTGTGTGTGTGTGTGTGTGAGAGAGAGAGAGAGAGAGAGAGAGAGAGAGAGAGAGAGAGATGCAGATGCAGATGTTTATCCAAAAAGGTCATAGCACCTTAGAATGGGGTACATTAATAACAAACTGCGCAATTCATTAATATAAATTCATTTAACAAGCTTAACACACTTACTGTCTTGACACATCATTTCGCATTTTGAATGCTTTATACAAGTACAGAGCGAATTGTTTAATAGAGTTTTCATCCGATGATGCTATGAACATAATAAGTTTGAAGAGACAAGGATTTCCTAGGTACTTATGTGGAATCAATTGCTGTCTGACAGTTCGTAGTTCAGGACAAGACAGAACAAAATGAACTTCATTTTCATCATTTTCATGACACAGCGGACATGTAAAATTACAATCATTCAAAGGCCTGTAACGGTTAGAATGTACACAAAATATCCAATACACTGAATTTTGTCACAATATATTTGATAAGTCTGTTAATCTGCATAGGCAAATACAATGTGCTGGGTTTAATACTGTATAAATATCAAATCTGTGATTGTCTTCAACATGGGAATTTCGTCTCTGCCAGTTACAATCGATTCATCGTTGCCGAAACATACGAAGAAAACTGTGTCATCTATATCCTGATTCTCCGACACAGAACCAAAACCAAATTCGTACAGTTTCAATCTTACTTTAGAGGCCCAATTGCTCTTACCCCTAGCATCTAGCTGTACTAACATTTTATACGCTTTATGTGGTAATCTATCAGGTGCCGTTCGGGTTATTTTCAGCCAGTAACGAATGCACCTTACTACAGAAAGTAAATGAATGGGATATCTATTAGTCTCCCCATAAACCAAGTCATTGGGTATTTATATTGAAACACCGAGAAACTTTTTCATTGCATACAAATGAATCTTTTCAATTTGTATAGAAACAGTATCGAGACCCCATAACTCAGCTCCGTATTGCACCATGGGTTGAATTTGAGAATCGAACAACTTTAGAAACAATGGAAGAGGCTCATTATTGAGCATACGCAGTTTCTTTAGAATACAAAGTAAGCAATGTTTAGCTCTGCTTACAAGATCTTTGCAAGCAAACCTGAAACTTAAACGTGTTGAAAAATAAATGCCAAGGTACTTATAAACATTCGCTACTGGCATAGTTATTCCGTTGTACATCCATTTTCTCGTAGTTTTCTGTAGTTGTTTGGGTTATTAACATCACCCTTTTTGTACTCCCAGTTCTTATAGAACAGGGAGTACTTTAGAATGGGAACGAAAAAATGCTCTCTTGTGTGTGTGTGTGTGTGTGTGTGTGTGTGTGTGTGTGTGTGTGTGTGTGTGTGTGTGTGTGTCCGTCCATGGTCAAAATGTGTTCCACTCGCTCCAGACAAAACTACTGGGCCGATCTTTCTGAAAATTTGTAGGTATCATGGATGATGCCCGATGTTTTAGTTTACCGTTGTAGCCGTTACTAACGGCTGTAACGGCCTGTGACGATTTTTCTTCTTTATGGAATATCTGAGAAAGTACTTGGCCGATCTTTGCGAAAATTAGCAGGTATGTTTATTATGGGTCACGGGTGATGCCCGATGTTTTAGTTTACCGTTATAGCCGTTGCTAACGGCTGTAACGGCCTGTAACGATTTTTCTTCTTTATGGAATATCTCAAAACGTACTTGGTCAATCTTTGTGAAAATTAGCAGATATGTTCACTAACGGCTGTAACGGCCCATAACGGTTTTTCTTCTTAATGGAATCTTTCAGAAAGCACATTGTCGATCTTTCTGAAAATTTGTAGGTATGTTCGTTATGGGTCACGGATGATGCCCGATGTTTTAGTTTACCGTTATAGCCGTTACTAACGGCAATAACGGCCCCTAACGGTTTTTCTTCTTTGCGGAATATCTTAGAAAGTACTTGGCTGATCTTACTGAAAATTTGTAGGTAAATTCATTATGGGTCACGGATGATGCCTGATGTTTTATTTTACCTGAAAATTTGTGGGTATGTTCATTATGGGTCACGGATGATGCCCGACGTTTTAGTTTACCGTTATAGCGGTCACTAACGGCCCATAATGGTTTTCTTCTTTATGGAAAATCTCAGAAAGTACTTGGCCGATCTTACTGAAAATTTGTAAGCGTGTTCATTATATGTCACAGATGATGGCCGATGTTTAACAGAATAGCCATTACTAACGGCTACACCAGCCCTAGACGGTTTTTCCTCTTTATAGAATATCTCACGCGTATTCAGGATAAACTGGGAGTACGTTTATATGCTTTGCATCTTGTTATATATTGGCGAGAACAATAGACTCGCTCCAGCTTTCAGGAAACACACCCTTGTCGAATAGAAGATTCAAAAGTAATGCTAAAAAAAATTAATCACCAAATCAGATTTGCATGTAGTCTCTATCATATCGCTGATGATCGCATCTGGACCTGCAGCTTTACGATTTCTAAAATGATCTCTTCTTTCGATATGAGGCGATTTAAATTATCATAATTGTCACCATTTTCATCACTCTCATCTCCCTGCCTAACACAGTTATCAATGCCATCATTTCTTTCGAGCAATTTCTTAAAGTGATGAAATCAATTTTATAGGCTAACATCATTTTGAGGCTGGATTCTGTTTTTTTTCCTGAATTTTGCGTATTGTCTCCCAAAACTCCTTTTGGCTATTAATGGAGGCGACTAACTTACCTAACATAATTTCATTGTTTTCTGTTTTTGAGAGAGAGAGAGAGAGAGAGAGAGAGAGAGAGAGAGAGAGAGAGAGAGAGAGAGAGGGAGTGAGAGACGGAGAGATCAGAATTTTGCCTTCGTTGTTCACACACACACACACACACACACACACACACACACACACACACACACACACACACACACACAGACACGCACTGACTGACTGACTGACTGACTGACTGAAACCATTTACTGTCAGATTAACATTTTGTTGCATTGACATTTAAAAACATGAAAACAATAAATTGATGAAAAAACAAAATACAAGTAATATCTGAATGATATAAAGATCATAAAGGAAACTTAACAGGAAAACCTTTAACATTTGTGAATAAAATAATGAAATTAGAAATTGTAATTATACACAAATTACAATTTCTGATTATATTATTTATTCATAATTGTTAAATGTTTTTCTGTTAAGTTTCCTACAAATCACAGTTAAGTACTCGAAATTAAAACCTCTCTCTCGCTCTCTCTCTCTCTCTCTCTCTCTCTCTCTCTCTCTCTCTCACACACACACACACACACACATAGGCCACCACCATCACCACCCCGCCCCCCAAAAAAAACAACAAAAAACAAACAAAAAAAAAAACAACAACCAAAAACACACACACTCACACACAAAAGACCCACACCTCCCCTTCCCTATGCGTGCACGCACACATATGCACTCACAGACAAACAAATAAAACCAAATCTCTCTCTCTCTCATGCACACACACACACACACACACACACACACACACACACACACACACACACACACACACACGACCGTGCCCCCTCCCCCCTACACACACACTCAACGCACACAAAAACGTACGGACGCACGCACACACATAAATTCACATACAAACAAAACCAAATTCTCTCTCTCTCTCTCTCTCTCTCTCTCTCTCTCTCTCTCTCTCTCTCTCTCTCTCTCTCTAGCAGCGAGAGAACATTGGTCTTACAATGGAATCCCTATACCGCTGTTAATGTTTATAAGTATTTAGGTATTCATTTTTCTACAAGATTGAGTTTTACTGTGTCGTGCCAAAATCTTGCCAGCAGAGCGAAACATGCGATGTTAAGTATATTGCAAAAATTATTTAAATTAAACTGTTGTTCCCTTGTTGTATATCTTAAATTATTTGACACACAAGTACAACCAATTGTTCAATATGGGCTGAATTGTGGGGATTTAGTAGTGCAGCTCGACACTGTGAAAAGGTACACCTGTTTGCTCTTAAAAAGTTCCTAGGTATTCAAATGCAAACACCAAATGATTTGATATACGGAGAAACAAATAGATACCCCGTTTACATAAATTCTACAGTCAGGTGTGCACGGTACTGGCTAAAGTTGACAAGAATGGATGAGACAAGATTACCACGAAAAGCATATTGTACGTTGTTCGATTTGGATTCTCGTGACAAAACCAACTGGGTATCCGATATTCGTTGTAAACTGTATTCATTTGGTTTTGGGTATGTATGGCTAAACCAAGGTCCTGAGGGAATACTTACTGCTTTTAAGGAAAGATTGGTTCTGTGTAGATGGCAAGAATGGGACTTTCATATTAAAAACAGTGAAAGATTTAGTTTCTATACTGAGCCACAAAAGAAACGCAAACGATGGGTCCATTGAATGTACTCTCATGTTGTTGACATTTAATTGCAACCATTGAAATGAATTGAATGCAACCATTGAGTTTCTGGCTTTAGTGTTCTTATTGTTGGCTGAAGCAAAAAGTGGTCACGTGTCATGAGTGTCACGGAGAGGGTCAGTAACGAGTGTGTCCCCCACGAGCGTTGATAACAGCCTGACATCTGGCGGGCATGGAGTGGATCAGACGGTTGACGGTGGCCATGTTGACGTTGTTCCAGATCTGCCTCAGTGCCTGCTCTAGCTGACGGGCTGTGGTTGGCCTCGGCTGAACAGCATTCAGCTCCCGTTTGAGATGGTCCCAGAAGTGTTCGATAGGGTTCAAATCAGGGCTCAGCGAGGGCCACTGATGCCCTGTTGCTGCAGGAAGTCTGTGGTGACTTTGGCAGTGTGTGGACGAGCATTGTCCTGCTGGAGAGTGAGGTGGTCGTGCTGCTGGAAGTGGGGCACAACAACGGGCCTCAACACCTGGTCAATGCATCGCTGCGCAGTAACGCCATTTCCGCGACCAGGGCCAATGTCTAGGAAAACAATAGGCCCAACAAGCTGGTTGAGGCCGATTCCTCCCCATACCATGATGCTCACACCTCCCCAAGCGTTGATCTCGT
>CM065717.1:61468053-61485553 GCA_033310375.1 Conus canariensis
GTTTACTTCAAGAACCGAATAACGAATATCACATAACATTGTTTTCAATTTGCACATTGAAGCCTCTTTTGCACAGGTATCAGTCTGGTCATTTCCTTGAAGATTACAGTGACCAGGTACCCCTAATAATGTTATTTTAGAACCTGGTGAATTGAAAATAACATTTCACTGACGAGATCAGGATGACTTGATGTAGTTTGAAGGTGTAAAGCCGTTAAAGCAGACTTGGAATCTGACAAAATCCGCATTCTTTCTGGTAACACTTACATATCAAGAATGAAATTAATAGCTTTCATGACATCCAATAATTCGGCAGTGAAAATCTTTGGTAATATGAAATCTTTTTTCAAAGTTAAGGGAAGGTATCACGAAAGCAGCACCAACCTCAGAAGCACTCGAAACTGAACTATCAGTAAAAATATGCATATAAGATTCATATTCTGCGTAAATCAAATCTTTAACAAGAGAAGCAAGCAAAAGTGGATTCTCATTTTTAGTAATATTACCATAGGAATACATAAGATCTGCTTGCTTCATGAACCAAAGGCGGAAAGGGTATTTGGGTATTTTAACAATGTTGTCAAGAGAAAAGTCGCATGCATATAGAAGAGACGACACATAATCAGATAATGAAATATATTCTGCTTTATTTCGTATCTCACTAGAAACGTAGGTGCTTTCATCAAGTTCAGAAAGACTGTTCTTGCTCGTGCTGTGTAGATACAAGCACAGAACATCCTATGTTCATTTAAAGGCAAAACGCCTGCCTCTCTTTAAGTCATATCAATTAATGCTCATCTTGGAAGCCCCAAGCAATCTTAAGTGCTAAGGAATCAATACTAGTTAACTTATGTAAATCTGTCTTTGATGCAGTAAAAAAAATACTTCTTGACCATAACTTATAATCGAACGAACTGTCCTAAAGGCAACATGGATAAGTTTAGATCCATGATTTATTAGAGGGATTCCAGTTAAAACACGCAGTAACGCAATTTTCTTTCTTGCCATTTCTTTGAGATAATACATATGTTTACACCAAAATAACTTATAGTGAAAAACAACGATCAGAAATTTTACTTGCTTACTTGGGAAATGAAAAACATCACCTGTTTTCACCTTTACATAGTCGCTACCTTCAAAATCGATATTTTTCTATCTGTCAGTCGATACGACAAAATTGTTTTTATTCAAATAATAAACATGTTTATTCACAGCAAATTGAAACTGTTCAACAATTTTGTTACGTTTGATTTTGTTTTCAGTAAAATTACAATTTACATTTTTCCACAGTGCAATTTCATCTGCATAAGCAGCTAAAGTTGCCCCTTTTGTGTCAATCTGCTTAAGATCATAAAGCATCAATGAGAAGAGGATTGGAGAAATTACACTTCCTTGAGGGACACCCATGTTAACATATCTTGTACTTGACAGTACACCATTTAATTTTACTTGCAGCAATCTCCCAGATAAAAAAAAATGATTGTAAAAACATATGGAAACGACCTTTAATCCCAATTTCATGTGCCTTGGACAATAATTTGAAATACCAAACAGAATCGTACGCTCTATGAATATAAAAAACGTGGCTGAAGTGGAGCGCCACTTAGCCAAGGCTTTTTTTTAATGCGTGAAGCTAAAAGACTAACATGATCAGTCACACCTCTTCCTGTTCTGAAACCAGTTTGAAACATTGGCAAAATCCCATTCTTTTCTAATCTGAATTTCATTATCCTCTCAAAACACACACACACACACACACACACACACACACACACACACACGTGCGCGCCTGCGCACGCACGCACGCACAACACACACACACACACACACACACACACACACACACACACACACACATCAAGAGTAGAGAAACCTTAGAAAATACACAGGAAACACATGAAAAAAGAGAATAAAGGAAATCAAGTGAACACCAGTTAATGCCATATTCTCCGTTCTGTCGGATCATTAACAATTCACAACTCATTTTGCTATCAGACGACCGGATGGTCATGCCCCCCCCCCTCCCTCCCCCCCCCCCACACACGCACGCACACACGCATGCATCCCCCCTCCTCCCCTCCCCCCCCCCCACACACACACAGTGCATATTTTCTTACCTACATCATCCACTGGGGTGACGGTGTAACATCTCTGATCTCCGCCTGTGTATGGAGCGAACCTGATGATAAAATGCAAACATACATGACCACGTCGAGAGAGAAAGTGAACTGCTAATATCCTGGGCCATACTACAGGGTCCAGTCGAACTGACGGAAATAAATGCACTTATGACTGAAATGGTTACCACTACCTTGTTGTGGATGACAATGGACAGGGAGCACTGGAGATCCCCGATGTCAAGGCAAGAAGATGGCGATAAGAAAAAGTCATAAAAACTTTGTGATTACAAGTCAGACTCCGTGCTGGAGGCATACTTCAATGTGCTGAGGAATGGACTAGTTTATTTTGTTAGCCTGCACTCCTCCCTTTCACATTTTTTGGGGGCGAGGTGACAATCGATGACTGGATATGTTCCTTCGGCCCTTCCTCTCTCCCTTTTGATGTGTGCCTCAACGGCCTCTCTTCCAGTTTAACTCCCGAGAGTCAGCCTAGTCCTGCCGCAGATTGATTCCCGGAAATCACATTCATCCTGCACCAGACCGCCACCCCCTCCTCCCTAAACTCTGCTCTGGATTTACTCCAACGTGTTAAATCTGGGGTAGGCCCAGAAAACCTCTGTCCCCATATATGATAGAACTGTGATGCTCGATTGAACAAGCATCATGTTTGTCGTAGGGTGGTGCCCAGTGTTCTTCCAGTAAGTTACTATAGGACAGGCAAGAATGCCCATCCCCTCCTCCGCCCCCTCAGTTCAGATTTGGGGGCATGAAGCGTTCGGAGATTATCTTCTGTTAAGCATGTGCTGCATGATGAGAGTAGTGCTTGATTCAATTCTAGGCGGTTAATTAGGAAATAGGACAATAATAACCCTAACGTCACCCAACATTCCTCAGTTTATGCTTTATGTACCCAGATACGCTCCTTGGGTCATGAAACATTGACATTTTCAATTCTCTTCGGTCAGCACATTGAGTGTGGTGCCTAATCTCCCGTCGGGGAATTAATCTGGGATAGAACAAGAATTACCCCCTCCCACCCCATCATTTTACGATTCTATGTCTGATGAGTCTGGGATTGAGTTTTGAGTTTGACTACTCTTGGATCAACATAGTGAGAGAGGCGCCCAATCCTCTTTCGCTCTGCGTTTACTGTACACATCACTAATGAGGACTGGAACCCATTCTCTCAAGAAAAAAGAACACGCTACTTTTCTTCCTGAGTGGCTGGGCAAGCAGAGGAGGAAGGGGGGGGGGGGGGGGGGGGGTATACTGGACTTGTCCCAAAGTGACTCACCTCTGATAAAACTTGGATTTTGGGCCTGAAGAAAGTAACTCACCACTGATACAACTGGGAGTTTGGGCCTGAAGAAAGTAACTCACCACTGATATAACTGGGAGTTTGGGCCTGAAGAAAGTAACTCACCACTGATATAACTGGGAGTTTGGGCCTGAAGAAAGTGACTCTCTATTGATAAAACTGCAAAGTGACTCTCCACTGATGAAAATGGGAGTTTGAGCCAGAAGAAAACACAATAAATTAAATAAAGGGGTGGGAGTGGGGTGGGGGGCGGGAGGGGGTGTTTATTCCTGGCCTGCCTCAAAGTGACCCTCTCTGCCCCTGGAGTACTTTTGGTGCAAAAACATTTACTCCAAAATAATCCTGGGAGTTATTCTAGGAATGCACTAGATCCATCACACTATGCAGTGGAGTGTGAATCTGGCGCACTCAGAGTTACAGGGGGTTATTATGAAGCAACGTTTTGCACAAAACGACTCCCGGGACTTGATTGGGACATGAAGGGGCACAATTTGGGGCAGCCTAGAACACCCTCCCCCTTCCCTACCTCCAACAGGTCACTTATTCTTGTATTCTCCTTCCCCTCCCCTCCCCATCCTGAGCCCCAACTGGGGAGTCATGACTTGTGGGACGGGTTCCAGACAATCCCACTCCCCTCTCTCCGACAGGGGAGACATTCTGCAATGGGTTCCAGACAATCCCACTCCCTCACTGTTCTCTCCGACAGGGGAGACATTCTGCAATGGATTCAAGAACAGCCTTTCTCTTCCTTCGGCAGGGGAATCCTTCTGGGAGAGGTTATACAGAACATCCCCAAACCATCCAGCATGTGTAAGGTTAGGGAAAATACTCTGCGATGGATTCAACAACAGCCCCAACCCCTCAAATAGGCGACCCTCTTTGGGGTGGGTTGTAGCACAGTTTCTCCCTCCTTCCGACGGGGTCGTTCTGCGACGGGTTCCTGAACAGACTCATCCCTCCAACCGGAGAATTATTCTAAACAGGTTTTGGAACAATCCTACCCCTCATATGGAAAAGCCATTGTGGAACAGATTCCAGAATAACTCCCAACTCCTTCATTAGGAGACTTCTTTTAGGATGGGTTCTTTGAACAGTCCCATCCCTCTGACAGGGAACACCTTTTACAATGGGTTCTTTGAACAGTCCCATCCCTCTGACAGGGGACACCTTTTATAATGGGTTCTTGAACAGTCCCATCCCTCTGACAGGGGACACCTTTTATAATGGGTTCTTGAACAGTCCCATCCCTCTGACAGGGGACACCTTTTATAATGGGTTCTTGAACAGTCCCATCCCTCTGACAGGGGACACCTTTTATAATGGGTTCTTGAACGGTGAGAGCCGCCGATTTGTCGCACACGCCGATTTGTCGCACGTGCGACAAATCAGCGGAAAAAGGGGTGTGCTGAACCGCCGATTTGTCGCACAAGCCGATTTGTCGTACGTGCGACAAATCGGCGGTTCAGCCTCACGCTCCTTTGTCGCACATGTATAGGGTGTGTGTGTGTGTGTGTGTGTGTGTGTGTGTGTGTGTGTGTGTGTGTGTGTGTGTGGTGAATGGGAGAGAGAGAGAGAGAGAGAGAGAGAGAGAGAGAGAGAGAGATGAAATGAAAATGAAAGGAAAAATGAAACGAAATGAAATGAATGAAATGAAAAATCTTTTAATTATTTTGCAAAAATAGCAAATAGCTTTCAGGAGACCGTGGGAACCTATAGTATATTGGGCGCCACGCATTCTCTCTCTCTCTCTCTCTCTCTCTCTCTCTCTCTCTCTCTCTCTCTCTCTCTCTCTCTCCCATTCACCACACACACACACACACACACACACACACCCTATACATGTGCGACAAAGGAGCGTGAGGCTGAACCGCCGATTTGTCGCACGTACGACAAATCGGCTTGTGCGACAAATCGGCGGTTCAGCACACCCCTTTTTCCGCTGATTTGTCGCACGTGCGACAAATCGGCGTGTGCGACAAATCGGCGGTTCCCAAACGGCCCCTCAGCCTTCTGACTGGACAGTCATTTCGGGACGGGTCCAGAATATCTTCCCACACTCTCGTTCCTTTGGCTTATGCTTTGCTATACTCTAAAAAAAAAACGGGGGGGGGGGGGGGGGGGGGGTCGGGGGGAGCTTAAGCATCCAGTGTTCCTTCTCTTCTTGATCTACATTGTCTCATGCTCACTTGACATTTCCTGTATCAAAAGAGGGTCAGATACACGATGTCAAAATGGAATAATTTCTGTTTTGTCTAATGATTATGTATTTGAGTGTCGATCTGTTCCTGGGATCTATACTACGCACAAAAAGTTAAGGATCGGTATGTGAAAACAGGTGCGTAATAAACTCAGTTCGCTACTGTTATTTATTTCTTAGTCCAGCCAAATTGTCATGAATTCTTGTTCAGCTGAAAGTGGGCGATGTTGTGTTAGTGCGAAAATTGCACGGGATTCTCTACTACTGAGCTGGGCCGCAAACGGAAAAGCGGAAACTTGCGAAAAATGACCTTGTTTTGGACCGTTCTGCCTGAACACATTGCACTTGCCAGATGGAAAAACCATTATGCACGTGCAAGCACTGCTGTTTATGTGTGAGATGCTGTTGCTCGCTTGGCTATATAAGAAGACATTCCACCAGTAGTAGGCCTGATCTGACAATGCCTCCACGACGAAAATTAAGCGAGTTGGATAGGGGACGAGCTGTTGCATGGTTCCAAGATGGTGTTCCCAAGCGAGAAGTGGCCAGGCGACTTTATGTGTCCATTTCGGTCATTGTCCGACTGATTCAACGCTTCACAGCCACTGGGATTGTCCATGAAAGACGCAGATCTGGTCGACCGAAGAAGACAACCCCACGTGACGATCGTCTCATTGAACGACAAGCCCTGCAGACAAGAACAGCCTCTTCCAGCATAATTCAAAGGCAGTTCAGGGTGGCTACTAACATCAACATCAGCCAGCAGACCATACGGAACCGCCTACATGGGTTTAATCTCCGTTCTCGTCGCCCAGCAGTACGGCCACGCTTAACTCCAGCCCATAGGGCAGCACGCCGCGCCTTCTGCGCACGTCACGTGAGGTGGACACGTCAGCAATGGTCCCAGGTCCTGTTCAGTGATGAATCACGCTTCACCCTTCACCACAACGACGGCCGACTGAGGGTCTGGAGGCGCCCAGGGCAACGCCTTACTGACGCCACTGTCCAAGAAAAGGTGGCCTTTGGTGGAGGTTCTGTAATGGTCTGGGGGGCCTTCAGCCTTCACCACAGAACACCCTTGTATCATGTACAGGGTAACCTGACTGGCATCCGATACCGGGATGAGATCCTTCGACCGCTGGCTGTGCCTACACTGCAGCAGATGGGACTGAGGGCTGTCTACCAGGATGACAATGCTCACCCCCACAGGGCAAGGGTGGTCAACGACTTCCTGCAGCAGTCTGGAGTCAACAGAATGGAGTGGCCAGCATGCAGTCCCGATCTCAACCCGATTGAGAACCTCTGGGATGAGCTGGATCGCAAAGTGAGGAGCCACCCCCCTCCCAGGGATGCCCAACACCTCTACCAGATGCTGCAGGCTGAGTGGCAGGCGCTTCCACAGAGGATCTTCACCAACCTGGTCAACTCGATGAGGACTCGCTGCGTCGAGTGCCAGAACAGCCATGGTGGTTACACGCATTACTGAGCTTTTGGGAGCATCAGTATGCCCTGTCTTGTGATTTCAATGACTTTGGGAAATCAAATTTGGATACGTACCCACTTTAATCAAATGTACACACCAAACGATTGCTCGAGATTGAAGGCAATTGTGTATCGTTATCACTAAAGAATGGAATTAAATGTTGGCCAAACTTCAACGCATTGACTTTCTTATTTTGACAGTTATGAATGTTTGTGAAAGTGATCCTTAACTTTTTGTGTGTAGCTTACATCGGGACAGGACCAGAATGACACATCCTTCCCCTGTCTCACTCATTAACTCACTCAGAGAGAGAGAGAGAGAGAGAGAGAGAGAGAGAGAGAGAGAGAGAGAGAGAGAGAGAGAGACGCTCCGATTGATGGTTACGCTGCACCCACATTTCATCATATCAAAAGATGAAATGCTGAAACACTTGCTTGAAGGGGGCTTCTCTTCTGAGGACTCTCTGCTGCCACGCTCTCCACGAGTTTCTTTCTACTGATGCATGGGTAAACCATTGACCATTGATTTCCGCCTAGCGGCTATTCTCCCCACCACATGGACAACAACAGATGAGTCAATTTCGTTCTTTGTTTGTACTGTCTTAAATGTTAAATGTGATTTATTTTTCCGCCTGAAGAAGACCCAAGAGGTTGAAATGCATCGTGTCTTGTCATGTGCTTTGTTTGTCAATGTCATTGACGGTAACTAACACCCTCTCTTTCTAAATCTTCCGGGAATAGGCCGGAGCACGTCCGGGAAAGACCGGAGGACACTGGGAAAGACCAGAACCAAGGGCTCTGTGGGCTGGCTCCCCACTTTGCCTTCAACATGTGACTACTAAGAACAAAAGGAAAAGATGCTCCCAGGATTCACCGAAAGGGCGAGAGAATGATGAATCCATCGGTGCTCAACCAATCACGACTGCAAATCACAAACGGACTATAAACATGGACCAAATGGAATATCCATGTGTCTGTGGAAAGCGTTTCGCTACCACCCGTGGCATGAAGATCCACAGAACAAAGATGGGATGTGTGAAGACTCATCTGAATGAGCAGCAACGCGCTACATCAGCAGATAAGACGTCGGAAGACCAAGGCCAGGATTTAAACCACAGTGCCAAGGACATCCACGCTGTTGGTTCGGATGAGGAATTTACACAGGCTCTCGATGCCAGGCGCCTGAAACTCAACCTGCACACGAGCACACGAAACCGAAGATTGGGAGAAACTGGATGCAAAAATCGTCCAAAGACTCGATGCGCTGATAGGGAAAAGCACCCTGGAACACAAACTAGCCACATATGGGGACATTGTGTATGCCACATGTAGAGACGCCTATGGAGCAAAACTACCCAAAGAGAAAACACCTCCAAAGAAATCCAGACGCCAAGAAGAGATGGACAAGATCAGGGTCCAAAAGAAAAACCTCAAGAAGCAAATGAAGACCGCACTGCCAGCTGAAAAACAAGGCTTGGAAAAACTCTGGAAAGACCTGAAAGCAAAACACAGCGCCCTCAGCAAAGCGGAATCTGCGAGGAAGAGGAAGAGCAAAAGAAGAAGACCCAAGAGCGCTTCTTCTGAGACCCCTTCCAGTTTGCCAGAACACTGTTTGAGCAGCCGAAATCTGGGACCCTAAGTGTGGACAAAGTTCTTGAGCAGCATCTGAGGAAAACATACTCTGACTCACAGAGAGCAAAGCACCACTCGACATTCAAGGAGAGTGGCCAACCAACCCTGAGGAACAGTTCAATGACAAGCCACCAGCGTTGGCGGAAATCAAGAAGGTGGTCGACAAAGCCAGAGCCAAATCATCACCAGGGCCAAACGGAATACCTTACCAGCTGTACAAGAAATGTCCCAAGGTGCTGGAGTGGCTCCACAGGCTGCTGCGATCAGCTTGGAGAAACCACAAGATCAGCGGCCAGTGGATGACGGCAGATGGTGTGTACATCCCCAAAGAACAAAACTCAAGTGACATCAGCCAGTTCAGGCCAATATCACTACTGAACGTCGAAGGGAAAATCTTCTTCTCTGTCATGGCAGCAAGGCTGACCAAGTACCTCATGGAAAACAAGTACCTGGATGTGTCAGTCCAGAAAGGTGGCATCCCAGGCGTGGCTGGCTGTGTAGAACACGCCACAATGATCTGGGACGCAATCCAAAGAGCAAAAACAGAAAAGAGAGACCTGGGCGTAGTGTGGCTTGATCTGGCAAACGCATATGGATCTGTACCCCATGAGATGATACAGTTGCCTCTTGAGATGTACCATGTGCTAAAGAACGTCCGCGACATGCTCAAGAAGTACTTCAATGGCTTCTCAATGCGGTTCTCTACCAAGGAGTACACAACAGATTGGATCAACTTGGAAGTGGGCATTGCAATGGGCTGTGCAATTTCCCCAATTCTGTTCGTGTTGGCAATGGAAGTCATCTTGAAAGCAGCAACAAGCAACGCAAGACAAACAGACCTTGGCGATGGATACAATATGCCCCCTCTCAAGGCCTTCATGGATGACACTACAGTGATTTCACCCAGAGAAGACGAGACACGTCATGTGCTGGAGAGGCTGGTGGACGACATAGTTGCCTCATCCAGAATGAAGTTCAAGCCAAAGAAATCACGGAGTCTCTCACTGAGGAAAGGAAAAGTGGCCGAATCTGTGGTCTTCAGTGTTGCCAACCAGGCCATTCCAACAGTCACAGAAAAGCCAGTCAAGAGCCTTGGAAGATGGTATGATTATACCCTGAAAGACACACAAAGTACAAAAGAATCCAAACAGATGTCGGAAGAAGGCTTGGAGACCATTGACCAGTGTGGGCTCCCTGGCTCCTTCTGCAAGGTCTGGTGTCTGCAGTTCATGCTGATACCAAAGCTCATATGGCCTCTGATGATATACGACATCTGCACCAGCATAGTGGGGGAAATGGAAGCCAAAATTAACATGTTCATAAGGAACTGGCTTGGTGTCCCACCCTGTCTCACTGACATAGCGCTGTACTGTCGCCAAGCAAAGCTGAAACTACCACTGAAATCCATCCTGGAGGAATATAAAGCAGGGAAGATCAAACTTCAAAGCATGCTGGAGGACTCAGGAGACAAGGTGGTAGAAGCAATCAAGCCCCAGCTGAAGACAGGCAGAAAATGGAAAGTTCAAGAGGCGATGGATTCTGCAAAGAAAGTCTCAAGATCAGAGAAATAACAGGACGCACGCAGACCAACAGACAAGGACTGGGGGTGACCAAAACTGAATGGTGGTCAAAGGCCAAAGGAAAAGCCAAAATAGACATGATTCAGGAGATGAGAAAAGAAGAAGACAAAAAAAAAGACTCCAAAAAACAGTCCAGCAGAGCCAGCAAGGGCAATGGACAACGTGGGAGAATGCACTCCAAAGAAGCCTCACTTGGAATGACATTTGGCACATGGCCCCTCTCAGGATCAGCTTCATTCTCAGATCTGCATATGACCTTCTGCCCTCAAATGCAAACCTGGTGAAGTAGGAAAAGACAGACGATCCTGCATGCCCCTCTGCCATGAAAAACAAACAGTGGAGCATGTCCTAAGCTCATATAAAATAGCCCTGGCTCAAGGAAGGTACACATGGAGGCACAACCAAGTGCTCAAAGAGATTGTACAAGCAGTCTGGGCTAGTACCAACACCACAAAAGGGAAAATCAGGACTCCAAAAGCACCCGCAACATTCTTCACGGCAGGAGGTAGCAAATCATGGCCAAGAACAACAGTGCCACTCGGAACATGCAGGCAGAGTCTGCTGGACGGGGCAGATGACTGTGAGTGCACTGCAGACCTCCCAGAATGGAAGAGTCACCCAGAGATCATCAGCAAGAGTGGCATGAGACCAGACATAGTAGTCTACTCTCAGTCAACCAAGTAGCTGATCATGATCGAGCTCACGGTGCCATATGAGAACAGAATGGAGGCAGCTCAAATCTACAAGACTGAAAAGTATGCTGATCTGACAAACAGCCTGAGGAGAGAAGGCTATCAGGTCAAAGTCCTCACTGCAGAAATGGGAGCTAGGGGGTTTGTAGGAACGTCTGCATACAGCCTCATGAAACAGCTCTCAGTTGCAGGGAGGGAAAAAAAACAGAGCCCTGAAAGCAATGGCAGAAGCGGCAGACAGGTGTTCAAGCTGGATCTGGTCAAGGAGGAACAAAAGTGAACTTCATAAGGCTTAACTTTCCCTACAAATATCAGGTGCCTCAGTGGCTCAGTGGTTAGAGTGCGAGTCATGAAGTGGAAAATGAGCATGTCCAGAGGGTCATGGGTTCGAATCCCAGCCAAGATGGGAAAAAAGGGGGGCAGCAGAGGGACATCCGGAGTCATGAACCGGGTGTGGCCCAACCCCCCTAGAGTGTCAGGAGATAAGGGCCGAAACACTTGCTTGAAGGGGGGCTTCTCTTCTGAGGACTCTGTGCTGCCACGCTCTCCACGAGTTTCTTTCTACTGAGCGACAAATTTCTCTTTGGTCAGCATAGTGAGGGTGATGATGCCAATGTTTCGTGCGGCCTTTACCTTACCCGGCTGAAAGAGTGACAGGGACTCATATTTTCAGGAAAAGACAGGTCCTGAATAAGCCCCAACCCCGAAAAAGAAAGGCAGGACAGGAAAACAAACCGGACATCCGGACTTCAAATTCCGTAAGACGTCAGTTTTGTTCATATGAATTTATTCATACGAATACATGTATGAACCGACTGTGCGGTCACCTGTGATAATTCACCTATTCCACACCTGCGCCTTTCCTCACACAGTCATTTAAGAATTCTGGAGATATCATATACATACCAGACACAATCCGATACTACATACAGTCAAGATGTACAATCTGTACTTTATTTACCATCCAGTCCTCGCCGTTTCCAAAAGCCTGGCAGATCTACGAAGTCAGTTCGACTCATTTTTTTCATGTAATACGTAGAAAGAGAAAACTGGATGTGTTGAAGCGTCCATCTCCGACGGTGTCGCCACGAAAATAGTACATGTCAACCCGAGCACAGTCAATTTAGTGCTCCACGTGAAATCAATATATTACTCCGATTTTACGAATGCAAGAATAAATAAAGTTTTGCCATTACTTGTCCGTCGAAAATCGAAAATGATTTTAGTGGGAATACATAGTGGTATTGTGATTTTCGAAGAAACAAAGATGGATGCAGAATGAGAAATAGATGTAAGCTGAAAATAGAAATCGCATATCACACGCTGATCTGTCAGTGCAATCACTGCAATCATCCTCTCTCTCTCTCTCTCTCTCTCTCTCTCTCTCTCTCTCTCTCTCTTGTCTATAAATTCAATTCTTTCAAACGTAATACTGATTTAAAGAAAATGATTTGCACAACTCTGTACCCCTGTCTTAAACGTTGTCAAACCAATTCAACTAGCCACTTCTTACAGCATAGGAATAAAAGGACCATATCTTCATCGTTCGTCGTCGTCGTCGTTATCGTCGTCTGTTGTGTGGAGGGCCTATTTTGGATCCTGTCCCAAAATTACTCCCTCTCTTTGTAAGGGGGAGGGGGAGGGGGGGGGGGGCAGCGAGGTTTAGACCCATCCCACAACAATTCCCTTGTTAAGTTGTGGTGTGTGTGTGTGTGTGTGTGTGTGTGTGTGTGTGTGTGTGTGTGCGTGCGTGCGTGCGTGCGTGCGTGTGTGTGTGTGTGTGTGTGTGTGTGTGTGTGTGTGTGTTGGAGGGGCATTCTTCACCCAATCTCTGACTGATTCCCCATGGCACGTGGAAGGTGAGGGTGCATTCTGGACGAGCCCCAAAATAAATCCATGCTGCGTGAGGTAGGGCAGAGATCATTCTAGACCCCATCTGAGAGTCATACCCCCACGCTCTGCCCCATGTCCCTGTTGAGTGAAGGACTCATGCTGGACCCGTCCTAAAATGCGTAGGGATGGGAGTGGGGCACATTGGATCCTGTCTCAGACTGACTTTTCCTGTTGGGTGAAAGGGCGAAGTGGTTTGGAATGGGAGCATTCTAGACCTCATCCAGAATTACTCCCCTGTTAAGTGGCAAGGGATGATCATTCTGGACCCTGTCCCAGACTGACCCACCTATTGTGGTGGGCCCATTCTGGTTACGTCCAAAAATGACACCGCGACAACTGCTTGTTGGTGGAGGAGGAAGGGGCAGGCATTCTGAGCCTGCCAAGGAATGACTTACGACTAGCATTTTATCCATTACCTTAAAAGAGAGGGAGGGAGGAACCATTCTGAACTTGCCCATATTAACTCCTGGTATATAAATCCAGGACAGTGATGGATTGGGGAAGTAGGGGGGGGGGGGGGCAGTACGGGACAGGACCCGATTGATTCCTTGGAGTTAATCTGGGGCAGGACCAGACCGATTCTAGGAGATAAACTAAAGGAGAGGGCCATTCTGATGCATTACATCCCCTCCTCCCTCCCCGTTACATACATTTTCTAAGGATGTGAGTTTTTAAACTAGGCCAAATGTATATTTACACTCTCCGTATCAACAAAAAAAAAGCTTAAACAAAAGCAAAAAACAGAAGAAAACGGGTACAAAATCTTTGAAAATAATGAAACGAAATGGAATAAACAGTAAACAAGTTGGGTATTTTTTGGCTCCCATCAGGAAACCTAACACAGAGTAACTTTTATTCAAGCCTTTTAAACTTGAATAAAGTCAGACAAATACATAGACGAACAATCTAATAGTGGGGGGAAAAACAAGCGCAGGCCAACAACTGAACTATCTTCATAGTAATGACTTGGCAAAGATTTGGACTTAAGGAGAGGGGAGGGGGGGGGGGGGGTTGAAGATGGAGAAACTGGGAACATGAAATTAAGGAAATATGTTACAGATAGGAAAACTCTTCACTGGCTGCATAAGGGAACCATCGCAATCCCTTTTGAAGGCAGATATATTTGTATTGCCTGCTCGGAGGCCTTTCGTCCGCTGGGTCGGACTCATCAGGGAGACACGGCTGGTTGTGTCTGCGCTCCTGGCGTCAAATAGAGACACACCACAGTCCATAATACTGTGGTGTTCTCACCACCAAGGGTGCAAAAAGAATCCAATAGCACCCCCAAAGCAGCCAGCGAAGAGTAGTAAATGAAACCAAACGAAGTGTGGGGAGGAAAAAAGTTGCTGAAAAACTAAAGACATTATGCAAATAGTATAAAATGTAGGGGACAATCTTTGAGCCTACGCTTGAGGATCCACCCAAAGATGCAAGGGAGATCAAAAGATAAACACACAGACGGACAGAAACAAATACAAATAACCTCAATTTAATCAAAACAAAATCAGAAATGAAATGAGGCAGGGAACAGTAAACGATAAACAGTAAACAAGTTGGGTATTTTCTGCTCCCATAAGGAAACCTAACACAGAGTAACTTTTTTTCCTCCCCACACTTTCGTTTGGTTTCATTTACTACTCTTCGCTGGCTCCTTTGGGGGTGCTATTGGATTCTTTTTTGCACCCTTGGTGGTGAGAACACCACAGTATTATGGACTGTGGTGTGTCTCTATTTGACGCCAGGAGCGCAGACACAACCAGCCGTGTCTCCCTGATGAGTCCGACCCAGCGGACGAAAGGCCTCCGAGCAGGCAATACATATATATCTGCCTTCAAAAGGGATTGCGATGGTTCCCTTATGCAGCCAGTGAAGAGTTTTCCTATCTGTAACATATTTCCTTAATTTCATGTTCCCAGTTTCTCCATCTTCAACCCCCCCCCCCCCCACCCCCCTCCTTAAGTCCAAATCTTTGCCGAGTCATTACTATGAAGATAGTTCAGTTGTTGGCCTGCGCTTGTTTTTTTCCCCCACTATTAGATTGTTCGTCTATGTATTTGTCTGACTTTATTCAAGTTTAAAAGGCTGTGCCAGTCTTGAATAAAAGTTACTCTGTGTTAGGTTTCCTGATGGGAGCAAAAAATACCCAACTTGTTTGCTGTTTATCGTTTACTGTTCCCTGCCTCATTTCTGAAATGGAATAAAGAAAAAAAACAAAAAAACAAACAAACAAACAAAAAAACACACACCACAAAACACACAAAGAAACGAAAGAAGAAAGTGACATGGAGTGACAACTTGTAGAAAATAATTTTTGTTGACGATCACAGGAAGGGTAAAACAGGAACTAAAGAGAAAAAGTCTTCACACTCACGCAGCCTCTATACAAATAAGATTGCTGCCACCAGCAGCTTTGCTTGGATCAATTAAAATCACTGTGTCGCACGTGGTGCCATCTGATGGTGACTCCATCGGTGAAAACGCCGAAACTCCTTGGTCCGATATCTGCACTGGCGTACTGTGTGGGCAAAAAAGCCATGGTGCATTCATCAACGAACAGGATACACCGTTATCGCATGTGGAATAACAACAGACGACATATGTAATAATGAAATGAACTTCGTTCTTGAGAACATCCGATGTCATATCAAGACAAAATGAATCAGGCGATGACATGCACGGACAGTATCAAAGGTACCAGGTTGTTAAACATTTCACAATAACGTAAAAATCTGTGTTTCTTTTGGATGCAATCGTAAAAAATGAGTTAATCATTCTAGCTATTATCTCCCCTTACTTTCCCCAGAAACTGACCATTTCTATATATATTTAAAAAAAATTATTTAAAAAAATGAATAAACACAGATGTGATTTCTTCAAGTTATGTTTATAAATGATTCAGGAACTACAAACAATATAGCAAAGTTATTTTTCGATTTATTTGGTAATACAGTATGCACGACAAAGACAATGAGATTTTGCGTGTCATGTAAAATAGGGATGGTACACACTCTATGAACAAACAAATTACATTAACTGGTTTTATACCCTGAAATGATTCAACTGTGTGCAACAATTGAACGGCTTCAGTCACATTGTAACGGTGATTTGTAGTGTTTCTTTCACCACGTATGCTTAACGGAATAGCAGACGACGCCACGTTGCCAAGTCAAGCCAAGCCGAGCTGGTGACGTGGTGTGAAGAGCGTCTGCTAGCGAGCATTCAGCTTGCAAAGCCTAAGTACCAGTGCACCTGCACTCTAATTCGTATGCAGGAGCTACCTGTAACAAGTAGCTACGTACAAAAGGTTCGCTCACTTCGGAGAAAAATTCCAAAGCTTTGGACCGCATATGCGGTCCTTAGTATACAAAGGTTGTAAACGTAAGGACCGGATATGCGGTCCTTAGTATAGTTAAAAATCATAAATTGAACGACGAAGATCAGAGCACTATGCACATGTGCGTGTGTGTGTGCGTGTGTGTCTGTGTGTGGTGTGCGTGGTGCGTGCGTGTGTGTGTGTGTGTGTGTGTGTGTGTGTGTGTGTGTGTGTGTGCTGTGCGCTGTGTGTGTGTGTGTGTGTGTGTGTGTGTGTGTGGTGTGTGTGTGTGTGTGTGTGTGTGGTGTGTGTAGTGTACCGCACTTTTCTAACCTATAAAGTGGGTTTACTAACCGTCAAAATCTTGTAAATATGTTTGTTTTTGTAACCCACTGTTTCCCCAGTCCAATACATTGAAATAAATGTTGACCTTCTAAATAGATGATTTAGTAAATGAAAATTAACGTTTAAATCGTATTTTCCGAAAAACTGAATATTTGAAATGTCGAAAAAAATCTTTGAATAACTTTTCCCTTTTCACTTAAATGAAGCGAACGGTTTTTGAGTCAAAACAGCATATAACAAGTTTGCATTTGTTCTTGTGAATTCTAACAGCCATAAAATACATGTTAAAATTCGAAACCTACCACAGCTGTAATTGCAACACTCAGACATCTATTGTGATGGCAACAATTAAGCACCTACCATACCTGTGACAGCAACAGTCAGACAATGACCAGACATTTGTGATGGAATCTGTGATGACAACATTCAGACAGCTACCAGGGCTGTATTGGCGTTATTATGCATCTGCTGGAGCTGTGGTGGTAAATATCTAGTCTCCTACCAGGGCTGTGATGGTAACTTTCAGTCTCCTACCAGGGCTGTGATGGTAACTTTCAGTTTCCTACCAGGGCTGTGATGGTTACTTTCAGTTTCCTACCAGGGCTGTGATGGCAACTTTCAGTTTCCTACCAGGGCTGTGATGGTAACTTTCAGTTTCCTACCAGGGCTGTGATGGTAACTTTCAGTCTCCTATCAGGGCTGTGATGGTAACTTTCAGTTTCCTACCAGGGCTGTGATCGTTACTTTCAGTCTCCTACCAGGGCTGTGATGGTAACTTTCAGTTTCCTACCAGGGCTGTGATGGTAACTTTCAGTCTCCTACCAGGGCTGTGATGGTAACTTTCAGTTTCCTACCAGGGCTGTGATGGTAACTTTCAGTCTCCTACCAGGGCTGTGATGGCAACATTCAGACACCTATCAGGGCTGTG
>CM065717.1:61490553-61583053 GCA_033310375.1 Conus canariensis
AGGGAGAGAGTGAGAGAGAGAGAGAGGGAGAGAGAAGGAGAGAGAAGGAGAGAGAGAGAGAGAGAAGGGGGGGGGGGGGAGTAAAAGAAAGAAAGAAAAACAGACAGACAGAGGAAGAGTGGGAGGAGACACTAGAGACAGAGACTCTGAGATAGATAAACAAAGAGACAGGCAGACAGAGAGACAAGCAAAGAGAGAGGGAGAGAGATTAAGAGAGACAAACAGACAGACAAGCAAAAAGGCAGACAGACAAGCAAGGAGAGTGAAAGAGTGAACGAGAGACTGAAAGAAAGTTGGGGGGGGGGGGGGGGGAGAAGGAGACAGACAGGCAGACAGACAGAGAGGGTGGAGGGAGGGAGGGAGGGTTGGGGGTGTATATTAAATGTTTATTTCTCATATCGTGACTAACACATAAAACTGAATGTTTTGGGGTGGGGGAGTTAATCTAAAACAGGGGGGGGGGGGGGGGGGGGGTCATTCTGGCGTGGTTTGTTTTAACTCCCGGGGAGTTAAAAGTGGAGGGGAGTTAAAATGGATCGTTACACCAGGTTTTTGTATGGTTGCTTTCGTTATTGATTTTAAAAGTGTGTTTTAGAAGCAATGTGATCACTTGACGATACATCCAGACTTAGAGCCGGGATCAACTTGTTTTAAGTGATATCACTCTTCCTGTTAACAGCCCACTTCCGTCCTCTTTTCCCCCGCTCCCTATTCTTCTCTCTCTTCCTCCGCTTTTCCCTGCCTCTGTATCCCTGTCTTGCAATGTCTCTCTTTGCCTCTTCTTGTGTCTATGCCTTTGTTTCTGCATCTTCCCCTCTCCCTCTGTGTTCTTCTGTCGGTCTAAATCTCTCTTTTTGTTTAGTTCTCTCTGTCCCTGCCTCGGTTTGTCCGTCCATCCGTCTCTCTCTCTCTCTCTCTCTCTCTCTCTCTCTCTCTCTCTCTCTCTCTCCTCCATACTGTGTCCTTTTTTTTTTCTTTTTTCTTTCTCTTCTTATATTTCACATTTTAAGGTCCAGGTATTCATGTACAAGTTAGATATTGAACTGAACTTGACTGCCCGTGTTAAAACATATTTGATGTCTGCTAAAATTACATGGATACGAAAAATGTATTATTCTAAGCATAACTGGAAAGCATTTGTACCCAGTTATATCCTGTTTTAAATAAAGTGGATATGTTCGGACCACTGTGTGTTACTCATTAAAAAAAAAAACACGGATAACCTGTTTTGGAAACATGTTTTCAGGGCATATCAACTGTTTTGGAAGAAAGTACAACCTAAAACAAGTACGGATTTACTAGCCGAACCATGTCTGTACAATGAACGTTTTAAACTTGGAAACGAATCATTCGATCAACGAACTGGATAGATTATGGCGTTCATTGCATTGCAGATTTTGTGAATGTAGACGGAAGATTTTTGCCTTTAGCAGAATTCAGTCGTCGTTTCCAGGTCAGCATTGACTTTTTGACGTGTGGTGGTTATCTGTCATGTATTCGACAATATATGACTAAAAATAATATCGCTTTAGAAAATAATAGCAAGTCTGACTTTCCATGCGCCCTAAAAACGATTTTGTCGATTTGTAAAGGTATGAACCTTTATTACGGTATACTGATAAATGATAGTGTGTAATGGCGATATGCAGACATTTACCAGTAGGAATGTCATAACATATATCACTATAATTATCTGAAAATAAACACCACTATCAGATAGAGCAAAAAAAGAAGAAGAAGAAGAAGAAAAAAGAATTGCAGTTTTATAGTGCAAAAAGTATCTTAATCAGACATCTAAAACAAAAAAAAATGTTGGCCCTTTTTCGACAATTGAATTGCACATGAGGTCTGTAATTGCAAAACGAGGCTTCTGTGTACACATCGGAGACATGTCACCCCCTCCCCCCCAAAATCTAAGGTCTCGAGAGATAACGTCAATGAGAAATTGTGACAAACAGATCGAGTTATCATAGCAAACGTATCCCCCTGACCCGCCATCACATCGTTTGGAACTTTCCAAGTAAGATGTGATAGAACGTCGAAATTCGCATGAAACTGGGCACTCAGAAAAGTGAAAAATCTTGAGCAAGTTTTGTTAAAAAGATCTAAACTCAGCCCCATTTTTTTTAATTTTGCGCTGTCGATGTGGGGGCACACTTTGAACCCAACATCTAACTTCTGTGTGTGCACGGCACAAAATTCGCCTGAACAAAGCAGCGTGGAGAATCGTCTTTCCACTACATCACGCTGCCTTCGTTTCTCTTCCTTCATGTATGATTCATTTCCAGGTCCTACCTGGCAGACAATTGGCATTTTTATGCGCATGCGCAGGTCGGCAGAGAGTCTGCGCGAGATTTCCACGTCCCTACTACCAAGGCTGCAATGCCGACATTGAGACATTTACCAGGGCTCTAACGGCAACAGATACCAATCACAGCTATGATGGCAACTTTCAGACATCTACCAAGCCTGTAACGGCAAACGTCAGGCACCGACCACAGCTGTGATGGCAACATTCAGACACATATTAGAGCTGTGATGGCAACATTCAGACACATATTACAGCTGCGATGGCAATATTAAGACACCTACTAAGGCTGTGATGGCAATATTAAGATACTTACCACGGATGTGATGGCAACATTCAGACACATACCAAGGATGTGATGGCAACATTCAGACACCTACCAAGGATGTGATGGCAACATTTAGATACCTACTAGGCTGTAATGGCAACATTGACACCTTCCATGGATATAATGGCAACATTCAGACACCTCCCCCAGGTTGTGATGGCAACATTCAGACACCTTTCATGGATATAATGGCAACATTCAGACACCTTCCATATATATGATGGCAACATTCAGACACCTCCCCGGGTTGTGATGGCAACTTCAGACACCTTCCATAGATATAATGGCAACTTCAGACACCTTCCACGGATATGATGGCAACATTCAGACACCTTCCATGGATATGATGGCAATATTCAGACACCTTCCATGGATATGATGGCAACATTCAGACACCTTCCATGGATATGAAATCAATATTCGGATACCTTCCATGGATATGATGGCAAAATTCAGACACTTTACATGGAGATGGTGGCAACATTCAGACACTGAGCAGGCCTGTGATGGAAACATTCAGGCACTAAGCAGGCTATAGTGGTAGCATTCAGATACATACCAAGGATATGATGGCAACATTCAGACACCTTTCAGGGCTGTAATGGCAGTATTCAAAAACATACTATCACTTTAGTGACAACATTCAGACACCTACGAGGGCTGTGATAACGATTCATAAATCTAGCAGGGCGGTTATGACAACATTCAGATACCTAACAGGGCTGCAATGTCAACACTGAGATATCTACCAGGCTGCAATAGCAACATTCAGTCACCAACCAGAGTTGTGATGGCTGCACACAGACAAGTCTTGGAGCTATAGTGGCAATATTCAGATACCTACCAGGGGTGTGATGGCAACATTTAGCCATCTACTAAGGCTATGCTGACAACATTCAGACACCTACCAGTGCTGTGATGGCAGCATTCAGACACCTTCCATGGATATGATGGCAGCATTCAGACACCTTCCATCGATATGATGGCAATTTTCAGACACCTTCCATCGACATGATGGCAATATTCAGACACCTCCCATGGATATGATGGCAATAATCGGACACCTGCCAGGCCTGTGATGGCAATATTCGGACACTAAGCAGGGCTGTAATGACAACATTCAGACGACTACTAAGCTGTGATGGCAACATTCAGACACCTAACAGGGTGTAATGGTAACATTCAGACACATACCGGCGCTATGATTGCTACATTCAGGTACCTACCATGGTCGTGAAGTGGGTTTGGTGGTGTGAACAATCAGCTGACAGGAGACACCACTCCGACATTTGATATCTGTACCGCTTGGGGGCGTTCCTTCCTTGAACCTACCTTCCTGTTGTGTCACACAATAATAACCCTTTAATGCTAACGATAAATTACAATAAGTCATTTTAGCTTTTTTTCCTTGTCGTTTTAAGCTTGACAAGTTGTTGTTATAAGAACACACACACACACACACACACACACACACACACACACACACACACACACACTCCTGATGTTGTCTTTGCTGCTCTTGAAATGATTTGGGGTTTAGCTCCTCCATTCCGTAGGATGGTTCCCAGGTTAGGAATTGTTGAACAGCTTCTTTCCCTGGACAATTACATCTGTATTGATGGCTGTGTTGTGGCTGTCCATCAGCTTGGTCTTTTCGACGCTTATTTCCACGCGGTATCTTGTTGATAGCGTCATCGAATGCGAGGTTTGTGATGGTTCTTCCTCCAGTGCTGACTGTGCTGACATGATCTTTCCTCCAGTGCTGACATGATCTTTCCTCCAGTGCTGACATGATCTTTCCTCCAGTGCTGACTGTGCTGACATGATCTTTCCTCCAGTGCTGACATGATCTTTCCTCCAGTGCTGACTGTGCTTGACATATCTTTCCGTGTCCCAGTGCTGACATGATCTTCCTCGTCAGTGCTGACATGATCTTTCCTCCAGTGCTGACTGTGCTGACATGATCTTTCCTCCAGTGCTGGACATGATCTTTCTCCAGTGCTGACTGTGCTGACATGATCTTTCCTCCAGTGCTGACATGATCTTTCCTCCAGGTACCTGACATTATCTTGTCCTACAGTGCTGACATGATCTTTCCTCCAGTGCTGACATGATCTTTCCTCCAGTGCTGACTGACTGTGCTGACATGATCTTTCCTCCAGTGCTGACATGATCTTTCTCTCAGTGCTGACTGTGCTGACATGATCTTTTCCTCCAGTGCTGACATGATCTTTCCTCCAGTGCTGACATGATGATCTTTCCTCCAGTGCTGACATGATCTTTCTCTCTAGTGCTGACTGTGCTGACATGATCTTTCCTCCAGTACTGACTGTGCTGACATGATCTTTCCCTCTAGTGCTGACTGTGCTGACATGATCTTTCCTCCAGTGCTGGCATGATCTTTCCTCCAGTGCTGACATGATCTTTCCTCCAGTGCTGACATGATCTTTCCTCCAGTGCTGGACTGTGCTGACATGATCTTTCCTCCAGTGCTGACATGATCTTTCCTCCAGTGCTGACATGATCTTTCCTCTAGTGCTGACTGTGCTGACATGATCTTTCCTCCAGTGCTGACATGATCTTTCCTCCAGTGCTGAATGATCTTTCCTCCAGTGCTGACATGATCTTTCCTCTAGTGCTGACATGATCTTTCCTCCAGTGCTGACATGATCTTTCCTCCAGTGCTGACATGATCTTTCCTCTAGTGCTGACATTATCTTTCCTCCAGTGCTGACATGATCTTTCCTCCAGTGCTGACATGATCTTTCCTCTAGTGCTGACATGATCTTTCCTCCAGTGCTGACATGATCTTTCCTCCAGTGCTGACATGATCTTTCCTCTAGTGCTGACATTATCTTTCTCAGTGCTGACATGATCTTTCCTCCAGTGCTGACATGATCTTTCCTCTAGTGCTGACATGATCTTTCCTCCAGTGCTGACTGTGCTGACATGATCTTTCCTCCAGTGCTGACATGATCTTTCCTCTAGTGCTGACATGATCTTTCCTCCAGTGCTGACATGATCTTTCTCCAGTGCTGACAATGATCTTTCCTCAGTGCTGACATGATCTTTCCTCTAGTGCTGACATGATCTTTCTCCAGTGCTGACATGATCTTTCCTCCAGTGCTGACATGATCTTTCCTCTAGTGCTGACGTGAACTTTCCTCTAGTGCTGACATGATCTTTCCTCCAGTGCTGACTGTGCTGAATGATCTTTCCTATAGTGCTGACATTGATCTTTCCTCCATGTGCTGCTCATATCTTTCCTCCAGTGCTGACTGTGCTGACATGATCTTTCCTCTAGTGCTGACATGATCTTTCCTCAGTGCTGACTGTGCTGACATGATCTTTCCTCCAGTGCTGACTGTGCTGACAATGATCTTTCCTCCAGTGCTGACATGATCTTTCCTCCAGTGCTGACATGATCTGCTGACATGATCTTTCCTCCAGTGCTGACATGATCTTTCCTCCAGTGCTGACATGATCTTTCCTCCAGTGCTGACTGTGCTGACATGATCTTTCCTCCAGTGCTGACATGATCTTTCCTCTAGTGCTGACTGTGCTGACATGATCTTTCCTCCAGTGCTGACATGATCTTTCCTCCAGTGCTGACATGATCTTTCCTCCAGTGCTGACTGTGCTGACATGATCTTTCCTCTAGTGCTGACATGATCTTTCCTCCAGTGCTGACATGATCTTTCCTCCAGTGCTGGCATGATCTTTCCTCTAGTGCTGACATGATCTTTCCTCCAGTGCTGACTGATCTTTCCTCCAGTGCTGACATGATCTTTCCTCTAGTGCTGACTGTGCTGACATGATCTTTCCTCCAGTGCTGACTGTGCTGACATGATCTTTCCTCTAGTGCTGACTGTGCTGACATGATCTTTCCTCCAGTGCTGGCATGATCTTTCCTCCAGTGCTGACATGATCTTTCCTCCAGTGCTGACTGTGCTGACATGATCTTTCCTCTAGTGCTGACATGATCTTTCCTCCAGTGCTGACATGATTCTTTCCTCCAGTGCTGACTGTGCTGACATGATCTTTCCTCCAGTGCTGACATGATCTTTCCTCCAGTGCTGACATGATCTTTCTCTAGTGCTGACATGATCTTTCCTCCAGTGCTGACATGATCTTTCCTCCAGTGCTGACATGATTCTTTCCTCCAGTGCTGACTGTGCTGACATGATCTTTCCTCCAGTGCTGACATGATCTTTCCTCCAGTGCTGACATGATCTTTCCTCCAGTGCTGACTGTGCTGACATGATCTTTCCTCCAGTGCTGGCATGATCTTTCCTCCAGTGCTGACATGATCTTTCCTCCAGTGCTGACATGATCTTTTCCTCCAGTGCTGACATGATCTTTCCTCCATCACATGTCTTCCTCAGTCTGATGTGCTGACATGATCTTTCCTCCAGTGCTGACATGATCTTTCCTCCAGTGCTGACATGATCTTTCCTCCAGTGCTGACATGATCTTTCCTCCAGTGCTGACTGTGCTGACATGATCTTTCCTCCAGTGCTGACATGATCTTTCCTCCAGTGCTGACATGATCTTTCCTCCAGTGCTGACTGTGCTGACATGATCTTTCCTCCAGTGCTGACATGATCTTTCCTCCAGTGCTGACATGATCTTTCCTCCAGTGCTGACATGATCTTTCCTCTAGTGCTGACTGCTGGCACGATCTTTCCTCCAGTGTTGACTGTGCTGACACGATCTTTCCTCTAGTGCTGACTGTGCTTGACATGACCTTCAAGTGCATCAGTCAAGTTGCGTTCTAGGCGTATGTTCACAAACATCAACTGAAGCATTGGTCCGTTCTCCAATGGCACCCCGTTTCAGCACTGCATTGAACATGCAGTACATTTTCATTAATTTTGAGAGAGAGAGAGAGAGAGAGAGAGAGAGAGAGAGAGAGAGAGAGAGAGAGAGAGAGTGTGTGTGTGTGTGTGTGAGAGAGAGCGAGAGAGTGAGTGGGGGGGGGGTTAGGTTGGGAGCCTGTCATACTCATTAAATTTGAAAACGTTTCTTCTTCTTTGGGTCTCGATCTACTCTTAATCCGGTCTTTATTCAAGACCTAGGTTCTCTCTCTCTCTCTCTCTCTCTCTCTCTCTCTCTCTCTCTTTTAGAAAGCTTTACTGCCGTGCAACCACGATCTAATATTCAGATTTGCACCCCGTTTGCCGGTGTAACGAAAAGTTTTAACTCCCCGAATGGTTTAACTCCCAGGGAGTTAAACTGCTCATTTATAAATTTTAACTCCCTGGGAGTTAAACTAGAATATAAAAAAACTAACTCCCTCTGTGTTTCAGTTTGACTCCAGGGGAGTTATTCTGACACACCACCAGAATGCCTCCCACCCACCACCCACGACCCACTCCCCACACCTCGCTACCACCCAAGCATCTTATATATATATTTTCGAAATGTGTGTGTGTGTGTGTGTGTGTGTGTGTGTGTGTGTGTGTGTGTGTGTGTGTGTGTGTGTGTGTTCTTACACTAACTTGCCAGATCAAGACTTGTCAGGTAGAATTGTTTCCTTCGATATTATTGGTTTCTGTGAATTAGTCACGTGTCCTGAATTTTACTGAAAAATGTGTTTTTCTGATTGGCTGGCAGACTTTCATTTTTAGCTTGGCACACGCACACCACCACACCTGTGACGAATCACTTGACAACTTCATCAGATCGGTCCCAAGCCACCCTCTTGTGCAAATTGTACAAAAACAGGCACCCCCCCCCCCCCCTTCTCTATCCCATGTGTCTCACACACCAAATTTCTAATCTATTCCAACCCTTTTTCTCCTTCCTTCTCTCGCAGATGTAGCGAGTCAATACAATTTTACGTCACGTCGCGACTACTCGTCATTCTCTCCCCACCTTCCTTACCCTCTCACCCCCCCCCCCCCCACTCCCTAATTTGGCAGCATGACACAATGAAAAATTGAAAATTTTCCATTTCTACATCATTTGAGTGTAATGGCCTACACTTATGGGTGACTGTTGATAGTCGCATAGATTCCATGAGAGAGAGAGAGAGAGAGAGAGAGAGAGAGAGAGAGAGAGAGAGAGAGAGAGACGCCAAAGACTGAAGGTACAGTATTTCTACCAAAGGCATCAAACCATTAATTGATGTATATACAGATTTTACATACAGATTATATACAAAAAGGCATAGTAAAATATCAAGGACATGCATAGATGAGCACATGAATATGTACACGGGCATTTCCTTTCCCTATGATGATGATGATCATGAACATTAAATCCCCTTCTCCATTCTCTTACCGTAAGACACCTGGGAATAGGTGGGTGGGGAGTCATCTTAGTCCTGATCAGATTAACTCCCCCTCTGTTACAAAGTAACTCCCTGGGAGTCAGAAAACACGTGTACACATTAACTCCCAGGGGAGTTATTCTAAACTGAAAAACTGACTTCCCTTAGTGGGCAGGGAGTTAAACTTTTACACGCCTGGATTAACTCCCGGGAGTTAATCTGTACTAACTCCCAGGGGGTCATTCTATTACAGGGTGGGAGTTAAGTCTGATATATGTACAAAATGACTCCCCCCTTAATGTTTCAAGAATTTGTTGAGACTTGTACAAAAAGATTTTAGAACATTTTGAAGTTTTACTGAGTGGAGTTATTTTGGCACAGGGTGGGAGTCATTCTACTTTAACTCCCAGGGAGTTAAAATTTACATATGAACAGTTTAACTCCCTGGGAGTTAAACCATTCGGGGAGTTAAAACTTTTCGTTACACCCGGAACGTGGTAATCGTTGCAGTCAGTGGTGGGCGCCCTTTAGAGACCACGTGCCGATCCTCCTGGCTGTCAACGTGCAGATCGGCAGCAGGGTTAAACAAGTTGTACCTATAATTGACTTCAAAATTGCAAAAAAAATATGCTATTGTTCTGTCTGGAGACGGTTTCCAAATTAATCATTTATTCGCCACATTAAAAGTCCCCTTTTAGCTCTCTAAACTGTCTTCGGTATGGCTGTGACTCTCTCGCTCGAAGAGAAAATATGTTCAAACGTATTACACACACACACACGCGCGCGCGCGCGCGCGCGCGCACAAAAAACCCTCAGATACTTATGCAGGCTACATTGTCTTTTCAGAGCCGTTTCATTTGTGCCCCCCCCCCCCCCCCCTCTCCTTCCTCCGTCCTTACGGACGAGGATGTGGTATGGTTCACGTTGCTATAATGACTTACTAAAGATCTGGAGTGCCTTTGGACAGGTTACCTCCATGGCGGGAGGGAGATGCCCTGAGAATTTGTGCTGAGCCGACTGGGTTGCCCTGTGCTACAATTTTGCCGACAGGGAGCCCAGCAGAGATCTAGCCTGTGATGTGAACAGGGAAGTACCAAATGGATACCAGTTGTATGTATCTTATAGTAGTCATATGAATGAACGGAGGCTGATCCTTGCGAAGCACCTTCTGAGTTCCCTAATTGAGTTTCTAATGCTTTTAAGTGGAAAACAACGTGTGACATTGTAAGAGAGTATGTGAGAGAATGTGAGCTACAGTTGGACATAAATTGTAATTGTTTTTCTAAGCCCGCACAGCAGGTTTGCTTTTGTGTCAAGAACCGAGACAAATTAAAACCTGCTTGAATAATGTTCACAATAACAACGTATTACTTTTCTCTTTGGGTTGTTAAGAGCCCGCGTGGGTGATCTCAGAGACATTTCTGTTACCAGACATCTACACAGTTTTCGGGGCTGTTTGTGTTTTATTGTTGGCCTGGTGGGAGGATTGACGATTGATACAGTTTCTCTCTAGCTTGGTGAAAATTGAGCGGTATTTTCCCTTAATCCTAGCAAAGACAAAAATGCATTTGCTCACATTCCCAGGAGAGTTTCTTTCCTCTAGAGCTTTTTTTTTTTGTACAACAGCTCAAATTGAATGCATTTTGCGGTCCCCTTCTAGTTCTTCTTTTTCTTCTCCTCCTCCTTCTCCTCCTCCTCCTCTCAACTCCGTAGGGAGTTACTGGGCCATTGCACTGAAGAACAGTTTATGAGATTCCTCCAGTTCTGTCGGTTGTGTGCCAAGGCCTGGATCTCTGCAAAAGCTTATGCTATCCATACTGCAATATTCTCGGTCCATCGTTTTTTCCCCCTGTCTTCTCCTTCTCCCTCCTTCAACAGTTTTCGGAGGACTGTTTTAGCAAGGTCATTGAATCTTCTTATATAGCCATACCAATATAATTGCCTGTTCCTGACTGATGTCAGTAGATCTTAGTACGGCCCTATGTGCTGCTTGATGGTTTGACACTTTTGTCCATTGCTGATGTGATCAGTGTATCTAATATTTAGTATCTTGCACTCACATCTCATTTTCATAGCTTGGATTCGTCTTTCCAGATCCGCTATGATGGTTCATGTTTTGCATGCATGCATGCAGATGGAATATATCAGTGCACAAAGGAGCCTATTCTTATGTTTCATGGTGATGATCTTGTCCTTCCATACAAGTTTTAATCTGGGCAGTGTTGTGGTTGTCTCTGTTGCCCTTGCGAAGGTTTATGGTTTATGTCCCTCACTGCTAATAATGGATCCCAGATAAGTGGATTTTTTAACAGATTCCAGCTTCTGGCCACGAACAGTTACATCAGTATTAATGGTGGTGTTGTGACTGTCCATCAACTTTGTCTCTCGACGCTGATTTTCATGCATAATTATTCTTATGTTTCATTCAATCATTCAACAAGCTTGGCGAGTTCTAGTTCACTTCCCGCCAAGCCATTAATGTCATCTGCATATCGAAGATTTGTCATGGTTCTTCCTCCAATGCTGACTGTGCTGACATGATCTTCCAAGTACATTAGTCATGATGTGTATCAGGAACACGTTGAAAAGTGAGGAAGACGGAAGACAGCCCTGACGAACTCCAACTTAAGTATAGAACGATTCTCCCATAGCATCCTGTATGAGCATACACTGGTCGGCTTGGGGTAGTTGCTGGATGGCATTGATAAGTTTCTGTCATGTTGAAGCACAACAGGTGAGTGAAAAAAAGCAGTCGTCTCATAATCAATCTTAATGGACTGAAAAATACTGACATCGCTAAAACAAATTCCAGGCGGCTGTAGGAGGAAAATTTGCTTTTAGAAGACCTTGGAGGCTTCCCAAACAATTCTAACCAAGCGCTGACTAAACAAGACAAAAATCCTGGGAATAAAAAGACGGAAGTCAAAAGCATGGACCTCAGGCAAAATCTTGAAGATGTGTGACACCAGAAGGACCCTGAAACCTTTCAAGAAGACTGAGCATGAGGGAGAGAAATACAGTGCTACAAACAAAAGAATCAGGGAAGAAAATGAAGAACGCTATAAAATGCTGGAGTGAACGACGGCGTGAAGACACTGGAAAAAACCTAGACGACATACAGAAAGCTTTTAAGATCGTGACGAACCAGACTAAACAAATGCGAGGTCAAGTCAGCACCGTTCAGACGGTAAATGTCTCACATAGGAAGGACATCAATAAAAGGTGGACCAAGTATTGATCTGAGCCATACAACAAACAGAGCACAGGAAATCCAAATGTACTAGCAGCACAGGATTCAACAAATGAGTATGATTTTCCAGTAACCCGTGAAGAAGTCACAGATGCAATGAAATGTGTATGTTGGAAGGCTGCAGTCATCGACAACATGCCTTCATAACTCTTGAAACATGGCGCAGATGCCAGCAGAGAGAGAACGTTATTGGCAATAGCTATTTCAGTCATAATGCTAGGGATTCATAAACATAGAACAACAAATGCCGACTTCTTTCTGGTGACGAAAAATCAAAAATCAAAATCAAGCAGTTCTACATGAACATACACATTCACATTGTGTCATTAATTCATTATAACTGACCAATGATAGCATAATTAATTAATTAATCAGTTACAGTTATGTAACTGAGAACAACTTATCACAGTAGCGCAATTATGTTTTAAAAATCAATAATGTATTTGTTCATTTTTTCTTCTTCAGATCATTTGCTTTTGCAATAAATGTGATGCATTTATTTTATAAGGAATTCACTTACTAATGAAAGTAGTTTCCTTCAACTATTTCCTTGCGCGTTGTTGTTTCGTGAAAATACTTGTACTACGCAAAGCATTATATTCACAACAATAGAACATAAAAGTGCACCTCGCCTTCAAAACCATTTGATCACAGTGGTAAACAGAATATATACGCGGTTCTGAAATAAATCAGCTTTTATTCAAGAACAAACCCAAGCGAATCACTGTTTATTAGCTATTACACTAATTTCAGAATATGATACATCTTTAAAAGAATGATATCTGCAGTAGTTATCATTTCAAAATACAGTGGCGTCTCGGCTTTGTGTAAAAAGTCAACCTGACGCTGTTATAATTCAGAGAAGAAAGCATTTGATTACCCACAAAACGAGAGAGAGAGAGAGAGAGAGAGAGAGAGAGAGAGAGAGAGAGAGAGAGAGAGAGAGAGAGAGGTGGGAAGTAAGCGAGCTCTGATAGAGCCTCCCTGCACATATATGCAAACTCTGATGCCAAGGCTGACTATAAAAGAGGACGGGGAGGAAGTGAGGAATGGGGGTGGGGGTGGGAGGGGAGAGAATTCACACACTCACAAATAGCTCCAAGCAATTATGAATACAAGAGTACTGAGTACTGCATTCACACACACACACACACACACACACACACACACACACACACACACACACACACACACACACACAGGGGTAGGGACTGTCTAGCAACACAAGGACCGTGGCAACAACAGAAAATGTTTCTTTCGTTTCTCTCCATGACAAAGTGCAACAGGCACATGCGGAAACATGCGCCTTCACACTTAAAACAACAATAACAACCCCCCCCCCCCCCCACACACACACACACAAAGTAGAAAGAAAAACACATCAGAATTTCCATAGTAGACTGACAGCCGAAGTCGGCAATGGATGCTCCAGAACACACTGAATATTGCATCTGAGTTTTTTGTTGCTAGGAAATGACTAAGTTTAGGTAGAATAAGAACACCACATTCTTTCATAATGTTATGTGTATCTACAAAGGGTGTTTCTGTTTGCCCCACTTAGTGTTAGACTGTCCAGTTACCTGAGAAGATGACTAAATTGGGGTTAACCATGAAGACTACCAAATTCTTTTGTTGTTACATATACCTACAAAGGATTAAATTAGTGTGCTCTTGCTATTTTTGGACTGTCCAATACAACAGGGAGTTTTGAAAAGAAAGGTCTAAATTCTGACAAGTATCATTGCGTAAGTCATGTTTTGTAGATCTGTGTGGTTCTTACAATTCATCTGTCATCACTTAAACCAAGATTGTTGGATGATTATGAAGGTCTCTGTATGAATATCTAGGTTCTGTTTCATTATTTGATTAGGTGAACATGAAAATAGCGGTGCGTGGTTTAACATTTGTCATTGGTTGATTTAATTCATAACTCAACCTGCTGAAGCAAACTGAACACACAAACTCCCGCGTGTGCACGTGCACGCAAAACACACACACACACACACACACACACACACACACACACACACACACACACACACACACGTAGCCAGTGGGCGCTGAGAGAGAGAGAGAGAGAGAGAGAGAGAGAGAGAGAAGAGAGAGAGAGAGAGAGAGAGAGAGAGAGAGAGAGAGAGAGAGAGAGAGAGAGAGAGAACGAACGAACGAACGAAATTGTTTAATGAGAGAAAAGAATAAGCACATGGCAGGCTTGTTTGCATCTTACCCTCAAAAATGAAAAAGAAACATTTCAAACACAAAAGCCACCCTCCACACCCCAACCATTAACCAAACATCCACCTGTCACACAATCCTTTCCAAGCAATAATAATAGCAATAACAATAGTAATGAATGATAATGATTAAAAACGATAACATTACAATTCAAATATAACACCATGCGCACATATATACATATGCATTGTCAAATATTACATCTATCGAATAGCATGATCTGAAAAAGATAGAAATACAGAACACATAATAATCACAAATATAAATCAACATGATAGTAAATCAATATTAAAACCTAGAATCTGTTCCGGAAGGGGGCGTACAACACACATTTTTCCACCTTCCAGATACGCACGCAATTCCCCTTTCCTCTCTTTCCCGTGTTTTCTGCAAACAATTCCATCCTCGCCCCTCGTAACAAACACCCACCTCACCCCATCTACCCCTCCGTTCACAACCAACCCTACTCAAACAGAGAGAGAGAGAGAGAGAGAGAGAGAGAGAGAGAGAGAGAGAGAGGCCGGATATAAAAGTAAATATTCACTTACCATAAGGATCAGGAGATGCTGTTCATGTATTACGTCATAAGGTGTGTTTGATATTTGTTTTTAAAGACTCGGAGGCTTGTATTTACATCGAATGAAGTTATAACAGAATTCCATAAGCAGCCACCAGAGTACAAGCTTGATTTAAACAGATCTATTCTCGGAAGAGGTACTTTTATCTTGTAAACATGACGAATCTTCTTCATTTCGAATCTATTTTTCAAAGCCATAGGGGCATGGTCGGACATTATATTAAACATAAAGATAGCTTTGTTGTAAACTAGCTTCCATTTTAGAGGCAGAATTCCTAAATGTTTATATTCTGAGAAAGTAGGGGAGGAGGACTTCAGGAGGATCAGTTTAATGGCACGTCTATGTAAACTGAATAAAGGTTTTAAAATATTATCACTAGCGGAATCCCATATTGTTGAGGCATAGTTTATGTAAGATTCAACATAGGCAGGAAAGAACAACTTACGGCTATGTTGATCTAAAAAGTGTTTCATTCTGGAAAGCTGGTAAATCTTTCTGGACACATTTTTACATAATAACGCAATATGATTCGACCATAACAGATTGTTATCAATAATAACACCTAGGATCTTATGGTGATCAACTTCCTCGAGATTTTCGCCATTAAAACAAAGGTAATGATTGCTACAAGAAAGATTTTGACGTTTTTGTCTGTAGTAATTAATAAGTATTTACTTTTTTGGGGGTGGAGTCGCATATGATTAAGTTCAGACCATTCAGATAACTTGTTGATACTTTCTTGTAAGGAGATAAAAATGCTATCTAATCTATCGTGACAGGTGTGGATAGTGGTATCATCGGCAAACATCTCACATAAAGTTGTAAAAAACAGAGGTAGATCATTTATATATATAGAAAATAGTATTGGCCCAAGGACTGAGCCTTGAGGGACGCCGTACTTAACAGGTAGAATGGAAGAATTTGATCTATTTACCGAAACACTGTTTCCTGTCTGAGAGAAATGAAGATAGAAGTTCCAAAGCGTTGTCAGTTAGGCCATAGATCTTTAATTTCTCAAGTAGAAGACTGTGGTCGATGACATCAAATGCTTTCATAAAGTCTACTACTAGAACACCTGTCAACAAGATTAGTTAATGCTGTGTGGCAAGAATGGTTGGCCCTGAATCCGGACTGGTTTGGATGAAACAGATCGAAGGAGTTGAAATGATTAAGAATGTGTTTGTTTATGTGATCTTCCAAAGGTTTAGTGAGTATAGACAAGATGGAGATGGGTCTATAATTTGAGGGATCAGCATAGTCACCTGATTTACAGATGGGTGTAACTTTTGCAACTTTAAAAGCTTTTGGAATATAATTTTTTGCAAGGCATAGGTTGTAGATGTAGGTAAGCGTTTCGGCGATTACTGGGGCTGACAATTTCAAGATTTTCCCATCAATGCCATCAAGACCACTTGTGTTACTCTGTTTTAGGCTACTAAGAGATTTATACACTTCATGCACACCCATAAATGGTATATTTGAAAGAGAGGATATATTTCTAGAATTGCAAAAGTCCTGAAGAATATCCAATTTATTTTCTGACGTTCTGTTTATTTTTATTGTTGAGTTAGCTATGTCACAAAAATGTGAATTCAAGACATCAGATGATAAATCTTTTGGCGATGTAGTATGACCTTTAACATTTTTATTAGTAAGCTCGTTTATCGCTTTCCAAATAGATCTGTTATCTGCTTTGGAAGAAATATGATTTTGAAAATACTTTTTCTTTGACGATCGTTTTAGGTAATTGACTAAGTTTCTTTGTTTTTTATAGGAATCTCGACTCCCTGACACTAACAGCGACTTTCTTAAGTCGGTAGCAGTGTCTATATCTTTAGTTATCCAGGGTTTTTTTTAGGATTGTTACTAACACGCATTGTTTTAAATGGAGCATGCTTATTATAAACATTAAGGAAACTATGATACCAGACTTCTAAAGCCTCGTCGGGGTCTGTGAACTGATAGACCGTGGAAATGCGTGAGTTCATTAAATCCCGCTGAAAGGAGTCATTGTCAAATTTTGAAAAGTTTCTGAAGGTAATTATCTTGTGGAAATTTTTTGGAACTTTAACTCCTCACTTGGACCACGTAAAACACACTGGAGAATGGTCGCTACAACCGAACGTCGGTGAGCATATTTCTATCATGGTGTTAACTGAAGAAGTATATATATGGTCAATAAGTGTTTGGGAGGTAGCGGTGACTCTTGTTGGTTTGTCTATTAGTTGGTCGAGGTTAAATGATTTGTAAGTTTCTGTCCAAAATTTGTTCGATTTTAGTAAATCAATATTGAAATCACCTAGTAATATATTTTCATAAGAGAATAAGGATGCTTCCTCCATCATTAAAGAGAATTCATCTATCCAATCAGTTCGCTCCGCCGGGTTTCTATATATAAAGCTTATAAGAATAGGTTTCGATTTTTTCAGCTGTAATGCGATCCATAACGATTCTACTTGGTATTTTTCTAGAGAAGAGATTTGCTTAAAGTTTAAACTTTGATGAATATATATAATAAGACCCGTTTCTCTAAATTTGGATGGGTCTTTGCGCACTACATTATAACCTGGTATTGTTAGTTCTGAGTCGGACACTTGGTGAGATAACCTTGTTTCCGAAAAGCCGAATATGTGGAAGCTTTTACCATGATTGAAAAGAGTATCAGATACATCATTAAGCTTATTTTGTAAATGACAAACATTCAAAAAACCAACTCGTAGGCCATCAGCAGATGGCCACTCGTTACGTGTTACTTGCATGGTACAGTAACAAAACAAAAGAGGAAAACAAAGAAATAGCAGCCAAGTACAAATATAATACGCAATAATAAACAATGAAATATAGAAAGGAAAGGGAAACCCGAACTGTTTGTAACAAACAACTTTTTTCCCCCCAAAGACTATATTCATATAAGACAAGAAGAAGAAGAAGAAGAAGAAGGAGAAAAAAAAAAAAAAAAAAAAAAAAACCCAAAAAACGGAACTCTTGATCAAAAGGCACAAATGAATCAATGTCAAATTCGAAAACTCTTTTGAGAGAGAGAGAGAGAGAGAGGATGGCTATGGAGAAAAAGACGGAATGAGACAGTACAGAATGTGTGTTGCAGACAAAAGGAGGGTGGGTACAGGGATGAAGAAGTTAGCTGGCAATTGACTGATAGGAATACTCACACCCAAAGGTTGGGCTGGTGTGCTTGTAGGATTCCTCCCAACCACTGTATAACACAAGTTGTCCAACACACTACACACACACACATACACACACACACACACATTCACACACACATTCACACATATGCTCGCGCGTACCCCCACACACGCACGCGGACATGGCAAATAAAATATGAATTTATCAAAACAATAGCCCTAAAACTGTTTCATGGATTCTGTTAGCTATACGGGCATAAGCTTAAACGTGGTGTGTGTGTGTGTGTGTGTGTGTGTGTGAATATGTAAGTACATATGTATGTAATATGTATGTATTTCTTGGTCAATCAGTGGGAGATTGCATCTTTCACGAGATCTAAGTAAACGCTTTAGAAAAGTAGTTTAAGACTCAGAATCAAAAACTTACTTTCTAATGTCAAATCCAGAAACTTATATTCTTATTTAAGTAAACGCTGTCCTGCACAATTCTTAGCTGCTGAAAATGGTTAGGTTAGTTAACAGTTGAGCTGACCAGTCTGACTGTTGACACTTTTTTTTTTATCTCCCTTGCATCCTTAAATAGATCCTCAAGCATAGGCTCAAAGATTTACCCTTATGTTTTATGCATGATTTTAATTTCAGCAACTTACTTCTGTACCACACTGTCTTTTCGTTTGACTTTTCTACTCTTCACTGACTGCTTTGGGGGTGCTGTTGGATTCCATTTTTGAACCGTTGGTGGTGAAAATACCATGGGATTGCAGACTGTGGTATATCTCTATTTGGTGCCAAGGGGCTACAGGCAGGAGCACCTGTGCCTCCTTAACTAGTCAAAACTAATGGTAGAAAAGCTTTGCATCTGGCAATATTAATATTTAGTTATCGAGACGAGTTATGATGATCTGAATTGACGTCATGTTCGTGAACACTACTCCATTTGCAAAATTAACTTTAACAAGGTGCAAAGCATATAAACGGTACCCCCAGTTTATCTTGAATACGCGTGAGATATTCCATAAAGAGGAAAAACCATTTGGGGCCGTTAGTAACGCCTATTCTGGTAAACATGGGCCATCATCTGTGACTCATAATGAACATATCTTCACATTTTCAGTAAGATGATAATAATTTTTACCCCTCTTTTTGTGTGTGTGTGTATGAATATGTGTGTGAACATTGTCCACAGTTAGTCTCACTATGATCACACGATCTTAACTCACCTAGAACATTGTTTACATGTGTTCCCCCCCCCCCCCGCCCCTTTGTGCGTGTGTGTGTGCAACACATGATACCCTGTTTTTTCATTGATCACTATCTTCTCTCAATAAACAGCAGCATATTGATGCCAACACATTATTTCACCTGTTACAATGAACATCATCCCACAGCATTGTTTACTTTTTTAAACACACACTATTAATATGAACCTCCCACCCCATCACCCTATAGTGGATGAAGAGATATGAGCTCTCCTTCTCTTGCCCCCCTTCCTTCCCCCCCCCCCCCCACACACACACATTACCCTCCTCCTTTTTTTTTTTTCTCAACCCCTCCCAATCATACCTTATCACCCATTTATCTTCCATCCCCTTCCCTCCCTCATTAACATTACCCACACACCTTTCACAACTACCCACGCATAACTACCACCACCTCTTTCATCACCCAGCGAAATCATTTATTTTATTCACCTAAATTTTTTTTGTTTTAGTTTCTTCTGTTCATGTACTTATTTACCCCTTCTATATATAATTTTTTTTTTCCAGTTTGCCTCCCCCCCCCCCCCTTACCATTATTATCAATCCATCTTTATCACAACCGTCACAAAGATATCACACCACCCCACTAAACTAGACACACAACCCTATCGTATCACACAACACCCCCCCCTCCCCCCACGAACCCCCCCCCCCCTCCTTTTCCTCTCCCATAATCCCCCTTGTCATTTCCGCCTAGCGGCTATTCTCCCCACCACATGGACTAACAACAGATGAGTCATTTTCGTTCTTTGTTTGTACTGTCTTAAATGTTAAATGTGATTTATTTTTTCGCCTGAAGAAGACCCAAGTGGTTGAAATGCATCGTGTCTTGTCATGTGCTTTGTTTGTCAATGTCATTGGCGGTAACTAACACCCTCTCTTTCTAAATTTCAAATACTTTGAGATCTTCTATAAAGAAAAAAAACCGTTATGGGCCGTTCATAACGGTAAAAGAAAACATCGGACACGATCCGTGACCCATAATGAACATACGTACACACTTCAGAAAGATCGGTCAAGTACTTTCTGAGATATTCCATAAAAATGAAAAGCCGTTAGTAACGACTATAACGGTACAATAACACATCGGGCATCATCCGTGACCTATAATGAACATGCCTACAAATGTTCAGAAAGATCGGCTAAGTACTTTCTGAGATATTACATAAAGAAGGAAAACCGTTATGGCCGTTAATACGGCTATAACGGTAAAATAACACACATCGGGCATGATCCGTGACACATAAGGAGCATGCATACCTACAAATTTTCAGAAAGATCGGCCAAGTACTTTCTGAGATATTCCATAAAAAAGAAAAACATCAGGCATGATTCGTGACCCATAATGAACATGCCTACAAATTTTCAGAAAGATCCGCCACGTACTTTCTGAAATATTCCATAAAGAAGAAAACCCATTATGGGCTGTTATAGCCATTAGTAACGGCTATAACGGTAAAAGAAAACATTGTGCATGATCCGTAGCCCATAATGAACATACCTGCTAATTTTCAGAAAGATCGGCCAAGTACTTTCTGAGATACTCTATAAAAAGAAAGACCGTTATGGCCGTTAGTTACGGCTATAACGGTAAAATAACACATCGGGTATCATCCGTGACCCATAATGAACATGCCTACAAATTTTCAGAAAGATCCGCCAAGTACTTTCTAAAATATTCCATAAAGAAGAAAAACTGTTATGGCTGTTATTGCCATTAGTGACGGCTATAACGGTAAAAGAAAACATTGTGCATAATCCGTGACCCATATTGAACATACCTACAAATTTTCAGAAAGATCGGCCGAGTACTTTCCAAGATATTCCATAAAGAAGAAAAACCGTTATGGGCCGTTATAGCCGTTAGTAACGGATATAACGGTAAAATAACAGATCGGGCATCATCCGTGGCCCATAATGAACATACCTACAAATTTTCAGAAAGATTGGCCAAGTACTTTCTGAGATATTCTATAAAGAAGAAAGACCATAATGGGCCGTTATGGCCATTAATAACGGCTATAACGGTAAAATAACACATCGGGCATGAGTCGTGACCAATAATGAACATGCCTACAAATATTCAGAAAGATCGGCCAAGTACTTTCTAAAATATTCCATAAAGAAGGAAAACCGTTGTGGGCCGTTAATAACGGCTATAACGGTAAATAACACATCGGGCATCACCCGTGACCCATAAGGAGCATACCTACAAATTTTCGAAAGATCGGCCAAGTACTTTCTGAGATATTCCATAAAAATCAAAAACCATTATGGGCCGTTATAGCCGTTAGTAACCGATATTACGGTAAAATAACACATTGGGCATGATCCGTGACCCATAATGAACATACCTACAAATTTTCAGAAAGATTGACCGAGTACTTTCTAAGATATTCCATAAAAAAGAAAAACCGTTATGGGCCGTTATAGCCATTAGTAACGGATATAACGGTAAAATAACAGATCAGGCATCATCCATGGCCCATAATGAACATACCTACAAATTTTCAGAAAGATTGGCCAAGTACTTTCTGAGATATTCCACTTTGCCTTAAACATGTGGCTACTAAAAATAAAAGGAAAAGATGCTCCCAGGATTCACCGAAAGGGGGAGAGAATGATGAATCCATCGGTGCTCAACCAATCATGACTGCAAATCCCAAACGGACTATGAACATGGACCAAATGGAATATCCATGTGTCTGTGGAAAGCGTTTCGCTACCACCCGTGGCATGAAGATCCACAGAACAAAGATGGGATGTGTGAAGACTCATCTGAATGAGCAGCAGCGCACTGCATCAGCAGATAAGACGTCGGAAGACCAAGGCCAGGATTTAAACCACAGTGCCAAGGACATCCACGCTGTTGGTTCGGATGAGGAATTTGCACAGGCCCTCGATGCCAGGCGCCTGAAACTCAACCTGCCACGAGCAAACGAAACTGAAGATTGGGAGAAACTGGATGCAAAAATCGTCCAAAGACTCGATGCACTGATAGGGAAAAGCACCCTGGAACACAAACTAGCCACATATGGGGACATTGTGTATGCCACATGTAGAGACGCCTATGGAGCAAAACTACCCAAAGAGAAAACACCTCCAAAGAAATCCAGACGCCAAGAAAAGATGGACAAGATCAGGGTCCAAAAGAAAAACCTCAAGATGCAAATGAAGACCGCACTGCCAGCTGAAAAACAAGGCTTGGAAAAACTGTGGAAAGACCTGAAAGAAAAAACACAGTGCCCTCAGCAAAGCGGAATCGGCGAGGAAGAGGAAGAGCAAAAAGAAGAAGACACAAGAGCGCTTCTTCAGAGACCCCTTCCAGTTTGCCAGAACACTGTTTGAGCAGCCAAAATCTGGGACCCTAAGTGTGGACAAAGGAGTTCTTGAGCAGCATCTGAGGAAAACATACTCTGACCCACAGAGCAAAGCACCACTCGACATTCAAGGTCTGGTGTGGCCAACCAACCCTGAGGAACAGTTCAATGGCAAGCCTCCAACGTTGGCGGAAATCAAGAAGGTGGTCGACAAAGCCAGAGCCAAATCATCACCAGGGCCAAACGGAATACCTTACCAGCTTTACAAGAAATGTCCCAAGGTGCTGGAGTGGCTCCACAGGCTGCTGCGATCGGCTTGGAGAAACCAGAAGATCAGCGGCCAGTGGATGACGGCAGATGGTGTGTACATCCCCAAAGAGCAAAACTCAAGTGACATTAGCCAGTTCAGGCCAATATCACTACTGAACGTCGAAGGGAAAATCTTCTTCTCTGTCATGGCAGCAAGGCTGACCAAGTACCTGATGGAAAACAAGTACTTGGATGTGTCAGTCCAGAAAGGTGGCATCCCAGGCGTGGCGGGCTGTGTAGAACACGCCACAATGATCTGGGACGCAATCCAAAAAGCAAAAAACAGAAAAGAGAGACCTGGACGTAGTGTGGCTTGATCTGGCAAACGCATATGGATCTGTGCCCCATGAGATGATACAGTTGGCTCTTGAGATGTACCATGTGCCAAAGAACATCCGCGACATGCTCAAGAAGTACTTCAATGGCTTCTCAATGCGGTTCTCTACCAAGGAGTACACAACAGACTGGATCAACTTGGAAGTGGGTATTGCAATGGGCTGTGCAATTTCCCCAATACTGTTCGTGCTGGCAATGGAACTCATCTTGAAAGCAGCAACAAACAACGCGAGACAAACAGACCTTGGCGATGGATACAAGATGCCTCCTCTCAAGGCCTTCATGGATGACACTACAGTGATTTCATCCAGAGAAGACGAGACACGTCATGTGCTGGAGAGGCTGGACGACATAGTTGCCTCATCCAGAATGAAGTTCAAGCCAAAGAAATCACGGAGTCTCTCACTGAGGAAAGGAAAAGTGGCCGGATCTGTGGTCTTCAGTGTTGCCAACCAGGCCATTCCAACAGTCACAGAAGAACCAGTCAAGAGCCTTGGAAGATGGTATGATGATACGCTGAAAGACACACAAAGAGCAAAAGAAACCAAGCAGATGGCGGAGGAAGGCTTGGAGACCATTGACCAGTGTGGGCTCCCTGGCAAATACAAGGTCTGGTGTCTGCAGTTCATGCTGATACCAAAGCTGCTATGGCCTCTGATGATATACGACATCTGCACCAGCATAGTGGAGGCAATGGAAGCCAAAATCAACAAGTTCACAAGGAAATGGCTTGGTGTCCCACCCTGTCTGACTGACATAGCGCTGTACTGTCGCCAAGCAAAGCTGAAACTACCCCTGAAATCCATCCTGGAGGAATACAAAGCAGGGAAGATCAGACTTCAAAGCATGCTGGAGGACTCAGGAGACAAGGTGGTAGAAGCAATTAAGCCCCAGCTGAAGACAGGCAGAAAATGGAAAGTTCAAGAGGCGATGGATTCTGCAAAAGAAAGTCTCAAGATCAGAGAAATAACAGGACACACACAGACCAACAGACAGGGACTGGGGGTGACCAAAACTGAATGGTGGTCAAAGGCCAAAGGAAAAGCCAAAAGAGACATGATGATTCAGGAGATGAGAAAAGAAGAAGACCAAAAAAGACTCCAAAAAGCAGTCCAGCAGAGCCAGCAAGGGCAATGGACAACGTGGGAGAATGCACTCCAAAGAAGTCTCACTTGGAATGACATTTGGCACATGGCCCCTCTCAGGATCAGCTTCATTCTCAGATCTGCATATGACCTTCTGCCCTCAAATGCAAACCTGGTGAAGTGGGGGAAAACAGACGATCCTGCATGCCCCCTCTGCCATGAAAAACAAACAGTGGAGCATGTCCTAAGCTCATGTAAAGTAGCCCTGGCTCAAGGAAGGTACACATGGAGGCACAACCAAGTGCTCAAAGAAATTGTACAAGTAGTCTGGGCTAGTACCAACACCACAAAAGGGAAAATCAGGACTCCAAAAGCACCCGCAACATTCTTCACGGCAGGAGGCAGCAAATCATGGCCAAGAACAACAGTGCCACTCGGAACATGCAGGCAGAGTCTGCTGGACGGGGCAGATGACTGGGAGTGCACTGCAGACCTCCCAGAATGGAAGAGTCACCCAGAGATCATCAGCAAGAGTGGCATGAGACCAGACATAGTAGTCCACTCTAAGTCAACCAAGCAGCTGATCATGATCGAGCTCACGGTGCCATATGAGAACAGAATGGAGGCAGCTCAAATCTACAAGACTGAAAAGTATGCTGATCTGGCAAACAGCCTGAGGAGAGAAGGCTATCAGGTCAAAGTCCTCACTGCAGAAATTGGAGCTAGAGGGTTTGTAGGAACGTCTGCATACAGCCTCATGAAACAGCTCTCAGTTGCAGGGAAGGAAAAAACCAGAGCCCTGAAAGCAATGGCAGAAGCGGCAGAGAGGTGTTCAAGCTGGATCTGGTCAAGGAGGAACAAAAGTGAACTTCATAAGGCTTAATTTCCCTACAAATATCAGGTGTCCCAGTGGCTCAGTGGTTAAAGCGCGAGTCATTAAGTGGAAAATGAGCATGTCCAGAGGGTCATGGGTTCGAATCCCAGCCATGGCTCGTCCCAAGATGGGAAAAAAAAGGGGCAGCAGAGGGACATCCGGAGTCATGAACCGGGTGTGGCCCAACCCCCCTAGAGTGTCAGGAGATAAGGGCCGAAACACTTGCTTGAAGGGGGCTTCTCTTCTGAGGACTCTCTGCTGCCACGCTCTCCACGAGTTTCTTTCTACTAAAGAAGAAAGACCGTTATGGGCCGTTATGGCCGTTAGTAACGGCTATAACGGTAAAATAACACATCAGGCATTGTCACGCACGAACTGATACCGGTCGCCTCAGTGACAATTATGGAGTGTGGCCCGTCCGTTTCTAAGTGGGCAGTGGACATGAAGTGCGTGATTCCTGTCGGGAGTATGCTTACCTGTCAATATTTGGAGGGGGGAAGGAGGAGAACGCATAAACTCGCCGGAATAGTGGGTTTTACGTGCGTAAACGAACGCTCGTGGAACTGGAGTTCTTCGATGTGATCGGGGGAATTCCGTGCATGTGAGTGCTGTTTTGTGAGTTCCCGAGGTGAATTCGGGGTGTCGTCGTGTGTCTGCAAGTCAGTTCGAATTGAGGCTACATCCGCGAAGGTTGGGTTGGCCTTGTGCTCAAATTTATTTCTGCCGTTGAGGCAGGGGTTCTTGGTATGCCCTCGACCAACTTGTGAAGGTTTGGCTACCTGAGTTTTGACCGTCGGTGTTCAGTGACGGGTTCTGCATATACCCAGGGCGTTGGCCATCTGGCAGTGTCCCCGTGACTGAGGGTGTCGTCCAGTGTGTGTCGTTCCTGTTTTGACCAAGGTTCCGGCGAGTTTTCTTACTTTCTCCTGCACAGCGAATCCGTGAGGGTCGGCCTCTTGGGTTGGGGGGTCGTCTTACCTCCACTTCCACTGTCATCCCTGCCCATTCCTCTGCCTGGAGTGGGGACGCACCTGGATCCAGCAGGGTGTGTTCTGGACTGGATACCAACTCCGTCGTTTGCAGTTCCTCCAACTTCGGGTCTATCTTCTTTTCTTTGGGGTGGGCAAGCACCTCGAGGGCCTACTAAAGGTGTAATGTGCTGTACATCATCTGCGTGAAGAAAAAGGAAAGAAGAAAAAAAGAAGAAACACCCCGCTGTGCTCCGTGTGAATTGTGGGTGGTCTAGTTGGTGCCTAGTAGCTAGGGGACCGCACTCTTCGATTCATCACTACTTTATTTCAACTGCTTTGGCTCAAGCGCTTCAGCGCAGGTCTTGTGTTTTTTCTTTTGGTGGTACATTGATGTGAGGGCGTGGTGAATCAGAGGCAGACTTTTACGTGTTGATATTGGAAAACACTTACTGTATTGCCGTTTTTTTGTTTTTGTTTTTTTTGTTTTGTGCATGTGTCGAGTGTCCGGCAGGGTCTTTGAGTGAGATACTTAAAGTGCAAGATTGGGTTTCGGATCACTTGGACAATTTAAGTGCTTTAAATGATATTTTGGGGATTGAGTTTGGGTTTAGGGATAGTCTGACACCAGTAAAAAAAATTAGTATAAGGAATACCGCTTGGGAGAAGAAGGGTGTACGCTGAAGCATCGCGTGGGCATCTCGGGTTCGGTGGAATATCAACCTTGTTTGATATTTCAGCCCGGGATTACCAGGTGATGTAGTTCCTCATCCTTGTTCCTTCTGGTATTGGCCTTCAGTGTGCTGAGGTGTGTGTGTGCCTCTTGAGGAAGGGGTCCTTACATGTGAATGCGCAGCACATGCGCGTACAGGACTGCATAAGGGGCCATGTGATGATGGTCGCGCATTGGTGTCATTAGTATAGTTGAATTCCTTTTTGCTTTGTTTTTTGCGTGTGGGGAAAACTGCGTGAGTGTGTTGGATGTAAAGATCTTGGTGTTTTCATCTGCTATTCTGTTGGTGAGACTGCGCGTGACCGTGACCCATAATAAACATGCCTACAAATTTTCAGAGATCGGCCAAGTACTTTCTGAGATATTCCATAAAGAAGGGAAACCGTTATGGGCCTTTAGTAACGGCCATAACGGTAAAATAACACATCGGGCATCATCCTTGACCTATAATGAACACACCTACAAATTTTCAGAAAGATCGGCCCAGTAGTTTTGTCTGGAGCGAGTGGAACACATTTTGACCACGGACGGACGGACGGACAGACAGACAGACAGACAGACAGACACACACACACACACACACACACACACACACACACACACACACACACACACACACCCAGCATTTCTTCGTTCCCATTGTAAAGTACTTCCTGTTCTATATGAACTGGGAGTACAATAAAATGGTGCGCAATATTCAAATAAGATATAAAATAAGATACGAAAACTAGAGACTTTCTCTTTTTTTTCGCTGCTTAAACGTACGTTCACGTCAATGGCGTTGATTGTAAACCACTCAGGCCCACCGAATGCCACTATAAACAGACTTACCTAAGTTTGTCCTGTCACAGACACCTAGATCAGTAACAGCCAACTTCGTCATGTCACATGCCTCCATAAACAATAACATCTTGCGTCCCTCCGCATGCCACCATAAACAGTTTGACCCACCGCATGCTACCATAAACAGTTTGACCCACCGCATGCTACCAAGAGCAGTAATATCTTAGTTCGTCCTCTCGCATGCCATCATAACACTCGTCCCATCGCATTCCACCATAACGCTTCTTAGTCCGTCTCACCACATGCCACCATGTATGTTCATCCTGTCGCACGCCATAGCAGTCACATCAAATTTCGCACCACCACAAGCCACTTCAACAGTCACATTACTACGTTCATCTTGTCTTGTCCCTCTTGAATAATTCATTCAACGCCCATCTATCGCCAAATCAGATGAAGATAATAAAGTGATTGATTGCTCGTTCATTTCCATTGTCCTGAGCGTTGTATATCTTTGCCTGAAGGCCCAAGAGATCGAAATGCGTCGTGTTAATAAACTCGTTTGTCTATGTTTTTCGCCGGAGCCTTAAAAATACTTTTAAAAAAATTGTTTAGATTTCCGCCTGCAGTCGCCTCACTTTGCAACTAGAACAACATTTAAGTTCGTTCCATCGCATGCCTATAAACAATCAAATTTATGTTCGTCCCGCAGCATACTACCATACACATCCATATACGAGCGTACGTTTGTCCTGTCAGCAGCATAAAGACCAATATAAGTTTGCCCTGTCACAGAAATATAAAAACACCAATATAAGTTTGTACTGTCGCAGCACCATAATAAACACCAGTATAAGTTTGTCCCGTCACTGCCATTTATAAACACCAATGTAAGTTTGTCCTGTCACTGCCATTATAAACACCAATGTAAGTTTGTCCCGTCACTGCCATTATAAACACCAATGTAAGTTTGTCCTGTCACTGCCATTATAAACACCAATGTAAGTTTGTCCTGTCACTGCCACTATAAACACCAATGTAAGTTTGTCCTGTCACTGCCATTATAAACACCAATGTAAGTTTGTGCTGTCACTGCCATTATAAACACCAATGTAAGTTTGTCATGTCACAGCACTATAAACACCAATATAAGTTTGTACTGTCGCAGCACCATAATAAACACCAGTATAAGTTTGTCCTGTCACTGCCATTATAAACAACAATATAAGTTTGTCCTTTCACTGCCATTATAAACACCAGTATAAATTTGTCATGTCAGTGCCACTATAAACACCAATATAAGTTTGTACTGTCGGAGCACCATAATAAACACCAGTATAAGTTTGTCATGTCATTGCCATTATAAACACCAATGTAAGTTTGTCATGCCACTGCCATTATAAACACCAATGTAAGTTTGTCATGTCACAGCACTATAAACACCAATATAAGTTTGCCATGTCACAGTACTATAAACACCAATATAAGTTTATCATGTCACTGCCATTATAAACACCAATGTAAGTTTATCATGTCACTGCCATTATAAACACCAATGTAAGTTTGTCATGTCACAGCACTATAAAAACCAATATAAGTTTGTCATGTCAGAGCACTATAAACACCAAGATAAGTTTGTCATGTCACAGCACTATAAACACCAATATAAGTTTGCCATGTCACAGCACTATAAACACTAATATAAGTTTGTCATGTCACTGCCATTATAAACACCAATATAAGTTTGTCATGTCACAGCACTATAAACACCAATATAAGTTTGTCATGTCAGAGCACTATAAACACCAATATAAGTTTGTCATGTCAGAGCACTTAAACACCAATATAAGTTTGTCATGTCACAGCACTATAAACACCAATGTAAGTTTGTCATGTCACAGCACTATAACCACCAATATAAGTTTGTCCTGTCACAGCACAATAAACACCAATAAGTTTGTAATGTCAGTGCCACTATAAACACCAATATAAGTTTGTCATGTCACAGCATTATAAACACCAATATAAGTTTGGCATGTCACAGCATCATAAACACCAATATAAGTTTGTCCTGTCACTGCCATTATAAACAGCAATATAAGTTTGTCATGTCACTGCCACTATAAACATCAATATAAGTTTGTCCTGTCACAGCACTATAAACACCAATATAAGTTTGTCCTGTCACAGCACCATAATAACACCAATATAAGATTGTCATGTCACTGCCACTATAAACACCAATATAAGTTTGTCATGTCAGTGCCATTATAAACACCAATATAAGTTTGTCATGTCACAGCACTATAAACACCAAGATAAGTTTGTGATGTCACAGCACTATAAACACCAATATAAGTTTGTCATGTCACTGCAACTATAAACACATATAAGTTTGTACTGTCGCAGCACCATAATAAACACCAGTATAAGTTTGTCCCGTCACTGCCATTTATAAACACCAATGTAAGTTTGTCCTGTCACTGCCATTATAAACACCAATGTAAGATTGTCCTCTCACTGCCTTTATAAACACCAATGTAAGTTTGTCCTGTCACTGCCATTATAAACACCAATGTAAGTTTGTCCTGTCACTGCATTATAAACACCAATGTAAGTTTGTCCTGTCACTGCCAATATATAAACACCAATGTAAGTATTGTGCTGTCACTGCCATTATAAGCACCAATGTAAGTTTGTCATGTCACAGCACTATAAACACCAGTATAAGTTTGTACTGTCGCAGCACCATAATAAACACCATATAAGTTTGTCCTGTCACTGCCATTATAAACACCAATATAAGTTTGACCTTTCACTGCCATTATAAACACCAGTATAAATTTCTCATGTCAGTGCCACTATAAACATCAATATAAGTTTGTACTGTCGGAGCACCATAATAAACACAAGTATAAGTTTGTCATGTCATTGCCATTATAAACACCAATGTAAGTTTGTCCTGTCACTGCCATTATAAACACCAATGTAAGTTTGTCATGTCACTGCCATTATAAACACCAATATAAGTTTGTCATGCCACTGCCATTATAAACACCAATATAAGTTTGTACTGTCACAGCACTATAAACACCAATATAAGTTTGTCATGTCACAGCACTATAAACACCAATATAAGTTTGTCATGTCACTGCCATTATAAACACCAATATAAGTTTGTCATGTCACAGCACTATAAACACCAATATAAGTTTGTCATGTCACTGCCATTATAAACACCAATATAAGTTTGTCATGTCACAGCATTATAAACACCAATATAAGTTTGTCATGTCACAGCATTATAAACACCAATATAAGTTTGTCATGTCACTGCCACAATAAACACCAATATAAGTTTGTCATGTCACTGCACTATAAACACCAATATAAGTTTGTCATGTCACTGCACTATAAACACCAATATAAGTTTGTCATGTCACTGCCATTATAAACACTAATATAAGTTTGTCATGTCAGTGCCATTATAAACACCAATGTAAGTTTGTCCTGTCACTGCCATTATAAACACCAATATAAGTTTGTCCTGTCACAGCACTATAAACACCACTATAAGTTTGTCCTGTCACTGCCATTATAAACACCAATATACGTTTGTCCTGTCACAACACCATAAATACGTCTGTCTTGTCACGGCACCATAACCACCAATATGATAAGTCTTCACAACACCATAAACAGCAATAGAAGTCTCTCACAACACCATAAACAGCAATAGAAGTCTGTCACAACACCATAAACAGCAACAGAAGTCTGTCACAACACCATAAACAGCAATAGAAGTCTGTCACAACACCATAAACAGCAATAGAAGTCTGTCACAACACCATAAACAGCAATATAACTCTGTCACGGCACTATAACCATCAATATGTCTTCACAACACCATGAACACCAATATAAGTCTGTCACAACACCATAAACACCAATATAAGTCTGTCACAAGACCATAAACACCAATATAAGTCTATTACAACACCATAAACAGTAATATAAATCTGCGACAACACCATAAACACCAATATAAGTCTGTAACAACACCATAAACACCAATATAAGTCTGTCACAACGCCATAAATACCAATATGTCTGTCACCATAAACACCAATATAAGTCTGTCACAACACCATTAACACCAATATACGTTTGTCCTGTCACCGCACCATAAACACCAAAATAAGTCTATCACAGCCACTATAAATGCCAATATAAGTGTGTCATAGCACTATAAACACCAATATCACCAATATAAGTTTGTCCTGTCACAGCAATAAATAAGTCTGTCACAGCACCATAAACATCAATGTATTCATCAATATGTCGGACGCAACACATCCACGTCTAAATTCGTCCTGCCATAGCCACCACAAACACCCACATACGTTTGTTATGTTGAAACTACAATAAACACCCACATACGTTTGTCATGTCGCAGTCACAATAAACACCCGCATACGTTTGTCATGTCGCAGCCACAATAAACACCCGCATACGTTTGTCATGTCGCAGTCACAAAATACACCTGTATACGCTGGTCATGTCGCAGCCACAATAAACACCCACGTACGTTTGTCCTTTAGCGGCCGCAATAAACGACTAGATCTAAGTTGGTCCTGACTCAGCTTCAGCAGTGGCATCATACAGTGAAGTTTCATGAATATAAGGTCATCATGAAGCACCCCACGAGAGGGGATACTGTGGAGTCTCTGCAACAGTGTTCAGTGGTGCTCAAGCAGAACCTACCAAGCCACCTACAAGTGACAAAATATGCTCTGTCGCGTAACTAGCGCGCTTACGTGAAAAACTCCCTTTAGAGAAAGCAACCAGTCCACCCAACCATAGGTCCATGAACTGGTAGGGTACTGAAGACTTTGACCGACCTCACACGTGGAGAGGATGTCTAAACGGATGTCATCACGAAAGAACGGCATCAATAACCACAGAATCTGAGACTAAAAAAAAATCAGTTAAGAGGAAGGATAAAGATGACGCTACAGAGTCCACTCCTGGTTTAAGACTAAACGACAGGGATGCAGCCTATGCTCGCGTTCATAATAACTATACCCCGGGATAGATGAGACCGGTAAATGCAGACAACAGTAGTGCTAGTAAGAACATTTTACTTTGATGATTGTGCGGATGAACGAGATTATAATATGGTCTTCATATCTGGTGAGAGGCAACATGGCAAGCCTGTACTCCACGCTTTCTTTCATCCCGGCATCCATCCACAAGGCCCGAGAGACACACACACTCACAACTTTGGTCAAAACAAGTTAAACTACACTCTTAGAGACGTATCCAATAGTGCATGAAAGTCAACTAAATGGATCTAATCTTTTGAGGCGAGTCAACATCTCACTCAACAGCTGTCATAAGAAGCAAGCCGGGGGAAAAATCAGACAAACATGTGATCCGATGGGACTCCAACTCCCGAGCTCGGAACTCGCAATTCTGGGCTGTACACCCGGCGGCTGGTCCTATCTTTCCTTAGCTCCAAATCAAAACACAGGATAATTTCTATGATTGAAATTCAACATCCATGGCCGTGCGTGTGTCCACTTGAAATGTTCTCTCTTTGTCTCCAAATTTTAAATTAAATGTTAGAGCTGAGGTTAACTGTAAACGTTCGTTGCAAGACCCTCCATTGCGGTATCCTCACTTTTCGTCCGTGTGTTACGAATCACAGCATTTCTGTGTACTATACACTCTGTTTATTTGTAGCGATAACTGCTGAAAAGAACATACCCAATATATTTTTTCACAACCAAGAGGTTACTTTTTAATCATACATACAACATATACATACCTTAAGTTAATTAACAGATATGAATGAGTCAAGTTTTACTTCCTTCCACGAGGGTGACATAAGCTGCTTACCCAGAACTGTCTCCAATATTGAGACAGACATGGTGAGAGCCGGCACTGGTTGGGCTTACTATGAGCGGCGTCACAGACGTGTTGAGGGGCTGGCTGGTGGGAACTGCTTGGTCTATCTTGGCCCGAAGGTCTGGGGTGTGTGGCCCGACTGACACCTGTCCACCTCTTTCAACCAACAAGAGAAGCAAACGACAGACATAGTAAAACACGCCCACTACTGTGATTCACTTCACATAAGCTCTAATTGATTCCACTGTCCTCGACTATTAACGCGCTGCTCCCATGTGGCTCATTGTAGCTTCCCCATACACTTCCACTCCAAGGTACGCAGTTCCTGCGGCAACAGTGGACATGATGCTATCAATATCAGGTCGTCTTAGAGGCACTGCACTGCTGTTGAGTCATTTTAGTACCTATTATTCTTATCACCCACGGACGGCATATATTCACAAGGAAAAAAAGAGCAGTAGGACACACACACAAACACACCACACCACACATACGCACGCACGCATGCACACACGCACACACACACACACACACACACACACACACACACACACACACAAACACACACACACACACACACGCACACACACACACCACACCACACACACACACACACACACACACACAACACAGAGCATACTAACTAAAAGAGAAAAGGCACTGAGGGAGAAAAATTTACACCCATTTCTATGAATTCTTTCACAGAAATTGAATGTGCACGTAGATGATGTGTAAGATTTTTTGTCAGACAGGTTACATACCATTTCAGACAGATACTTAACATTTCAGGTAAATATATAACATTTCAAATATCTATATAACATTTCAGACAGATGAATAGCATTTAGAATTGATATATATTTGCTCCCTGGCAAATACAAGGTCTGGTGTCTGCAGTTCATGCTGATACCAAAGCTCCTATGGCCTCTCGATGATATACGACATCTGCACCAGCATAGTGGAGGCAATGGAAGCCAGAATCAACAAGTTCACAAGGAAATGGCTTGGTGTCCCACCCTGTCTCACTGACATAGCGCTGTACTGTCGCCAAGCAAAGCTGAAACTACCACTGAAATCCATCCTGGAGGAATACAAAGCAGGGAAGATCAGACTTCAAAGCATGCTGGAGGACTCAGGAGACAAGGTGGTAGAAGCAATCAAGCCCCAGCTGAAGACAGGCAGAAAATGGAAACTTCAGGAGGCGATGGATTCTGCAAAAGAAAGTCTCAAGATCAGAGAAATACCAGGACACACACAGACCAACAGACAAGGACTGGGGGTGACCAAAACTGAATGGTGGTCAAAGGCCAAAGGAAAAGCCAAAAGAGACATGATGATTCAGGAGATGAGAAAAGAAGAAGACCAAAAAAGACTCCAAAAAGCAGTCTAGCAGAGCCAGCAAGGGCAATGGACAACGTGGGAGAATACATTCCAAAAAAGTCTCACTTGGAATGACATTTGGCACATGGCCCCTCTCAGGATCAGCTTCATTCTCAGATCTGCATATGACCTTCTGCCCTCAAATGCAAACCTTGTGAAGTGGGGAAAAACAGACGATCCTACATGCCCCCTTCGCCATGAAAAACAGTGGAGCATGTCCTAAGCTCATGTAAAGTAGCCCTGGCTCAAGGAAGGTACACATGGAGGCACAACCAAGTGCTCAAAGAGATTGTACAAGCAGTCTGGGCTAGTACCAACACCACAAAAGGGAAAATCAGGTCTCCAAAAGCACCTGCAACATTCTTCACGGCAGGAGGTAGCAAATCATGGCCAAGAACAACAGTGCCACTCGGAACATGAACGCAGAGTCTGCTGGATGGGGCAGATGACTGGGAGTGCACTGCAGACCTCCCAGAATGGAAGAGTCACCAAGAGATCATCAGCAAGAGTGGCATGAGACCAGACATAGTAGTCTACTCTCAGTCAACCAAGCAGCTGATCATGATCGAGCTCACGGTGCCATATGAGAACAGAATGGAGGCAGCTCAAATCTACAAGACTGAAAAGTATGCTGATCTGGCGAACAGCCTGAGGAGAGAAGGCTATCAGGTCAAAGTCCTCACTGCAGAAATTGGAGCTAGGGGTTTGTAGGAACGTCTGCATACAGCCTCATGAAACAGCTCTCAGTTGCAGGGAGGGAAAAAAACAGAGCCCTGAAAGCAATGGCAGAAGCGGCAGAGAGGTGTTCAAGCTGGATCTGGTCAAGGAGGAGCAAAAGTGAACTTCATAAGGCTTAATTTCCCTACAAATATCAGGTGCCCCAGTGGCTCAGTGGTTAGAGTGCGAGTCATTAAGTGGAAAATGAGCATGTCCAGAGGGTCATGGGTTCGAATCCCAGCCATGGCTCGTCCCAAGATGGGAAAAAAAGGGGCAGCAGAGGGACATCCGGAGTCATGAACCGGGTGTGGTCCAACCCCCTAGAGTGTCAGGAGATAAGGGCCGAAACACTTGCTTGAAGGGGGCTTCTCTTCTGAGGACTCTCTGCTGCCACGCTCTCCACGAGTTTCTTTCTACTCTACATTTCAGATAGATATATAACATTTCAGATAAATATCTCTCGTTTCCAATAGACATACAACATTCCAGATGAACACATAACAGTTCAGACAGATATAAAGTATTTTAGAGGGAGAGAAATATATATATATATATATATATATATATAATATATATATGTGTGTGTGTGTGTGTGTGTGTGTGTGTGTGTGTGTGTGTGTATGACGTTCCAGATAGATATGTAACACTTCAGATTAATTATATTAGAAATCACATGATGTGTCTGGTTTGCAAAACAGAACTAGAATTACGTGACTAAAAGCCTGTTATTTTTCCTCTGATGTTCCACGAGTTGTAGGATCATGACTGCATGCACGGAATTCCCACACTCCAACTGACTTTGTGAGTTTTGCCCAGCAACCACAGAAGTCCTCATAGGACTGACATCAGGTTGAAGACAGAACAATGGTTACAGTCAAAATTCAAGTTAAAAGACAGACACAGGATTCTTGAAACTAAAAGCACATGCCTACAACTATCTATCCACAAGCAAAGCATCAGTCAGATAAATGCTTTGTTGTGCCTCTCTCTTGTGCATACGGAAAGTGAATGGATGAAGTCAGTACTTGTACACATAATTGCACCTTTTTATGGTGGTGGATTCCAAACCTGGTTTTCACATGAGGTAAGAGCTTACCCAGCCACGTAGACAGGAATCGTGCACGTGCTACCCACGTTACAGGGTATTTCCAGGCCATTGATTGGAGTGGGCACCACTGCATGAGGCTGCAAGGCACACAGTCAAATCCACATTATCTTATTCTCATTATTTCATGTCGATTCACCACATGTGCATTCTTATTACATTTCAGTGTAAATCAGATAACTAGTGAAGAAAAATAATGAGCTCTTCGTCGCAGACTGACGGCTTCAGTTTCATGTTGCGGAGAACTACTCGGCATACCCTGAATATACCCGTAGTGTGCTCTTGTTTCTTCCCTTGTTGTCATATAAAGCTGTTAGCATGAGGCAATGGAAGAACAGATGGTAGACAGTATACGGGGCTAGACTATAGTCACACAAAGACAGGTGACTCGATCAGGAGCAAAAGGTCATAGCCTACCTTGAACTACGAATATTTTTTTCCACCTGTGAGCCCTATCCTGTGTGGACGATGGACGACAAACGAGACGAAAGGACATACCTGTTTCAATGGACTGTTCATCCCATCAGCACTAAAAGAGAACGTAGTTAACTAAAATGACGCCGGTAAAAATGATGACCTGAACACATCTTCAATAGCTAATACAAAAAGCCAGTCTAATGATTTTTTGTATTCGATCAGGATTTATGGGGGGGAAATCAGGTTTTCCGATGGAAATTAGGCGTATGATATTCCAAGATGAAAAGAAATTTATCTCCTCTTATACTGTCGACTTTACTCACTCTTCCCTTTGATTATTCAATTGTAGTCTTTGACAGGCACACTGTCATGTTATGAATTTAATCCGATAACTTCCACAAAACATTCGGCATTGTTTTATACTACAAACAGCATTTTCATTTCAATGAAAGCAAAACATCTGTCACCAGTTCACACTTCGTTTTCTTTTGATCTCACAGCTATGGAGGCAATCATCTGTTTCCTATGGAAACAGAAATAGTAAAACAACTACAAGAATACCATGACCCACTTGCGGAAAACGAAACAAAAGAAAGTTGTATATTATCTTACTGCAGAAAATACCAGTTTCTGTAGAACTGTCGTTCCTTGGTAAGATAGGCATAGTGTATTCATCATTTGAAGGACTGGGCGATTCTCATTTGATATTTATTCGCACTGAATTGAGCAGTAAACTACAATGTACAGTTACACTGTTACTTCACTTCTGGTGATCATGAAAATACATGGATAGAAAGTACATAACTGTACATGGATAAAATCCAAACACTGCAAGGATATTCAAACGGCAATATCCCTCGTTACCAAGTATAATCATTACTTCTGCCACACTCAGACTGTAATGCCATCTGTTATCTTCCAGTATGAGGTATAATCATTATTTATATCACTCTAAAACAGTGATGTCATCCATTATCGACTATTATCATAACTTTCATCGATAACGGCGATCCATAATCATAAATTCTGAAAACATCAACCGACAAAAATTCTGTAAATCCTGCAATTCCCATTTGTTGACAAAAACCATGGATGAAGCATTCGTATCTTAAATGCCATAACTAAAGAAAACATGAGTAAAATGACATCAAACATATCAAAAGCCGAATAAAACGACATTCAACCCTATTGTTACGCAGAAAACTTAAGCAGGCTGAACTCCAAAGGTGAAAAGATGATGGTGTGTTAGGTTCCATTTGCTTTCGGTCCCACACACACACACACACACACACACACACACACACACACACACACACACACGAATCTCTCTCTCTCTCTCTCTCTCTCTCTCTCTCTCTCTCTCTCTCTCTCTGTCCCAAGTGTTCACCTTTTGTATATCAGCATGCTTGTTCAACGGTTGATCGGTCAGATCTGGAACAGTACAGAAATGAAACATCGGGGTCTTTTGTGGTAAACAGACATGAAGAAACTGGTTTGGTTTAATTCAGACATAGCAACTGTCTGCCTGCATGTTCGCATGGCGACAGATCAGCTGATGTTTTCTATGCAAGAATCATATATTCTGGTGACTAGCTATATTCCAACCCTTGACCAATGTGAAGGGATGCCGCAAAGACCCTACCATCAGTGAAGACAATACGGTGTTCACCACTCCATCACGATGGGCGATGAAGAAATGTAGGCGGGTGTTGCCATTGAAGACCACAGGATGTCCACCACTTTATTAGGGTGGAAGATGAAGGAACGTATGGACACGTTGTTAGTGAAGACCACAGATTGTTCACCACATCGTTAGGGGGAAGTGGAAGAAAGGCAAGTGGTGTTGTCAGTGGAGAACACAGGGTGTCAACCACTATATCACGGGGAAGATGAAGGAAAGTATGGCGATGTTGTCATTGAAGACCACAAGGTGTTCGCCTCTCCATTAGCGCGGGCGATAAAGAAAGGTATTTGCTGTGTGTTTACCTCTTTCTATAGCCCTCCAAATGCTAACTCGATTACAGCAGCTTAAACATGTGCGTCTCGCCTTGGGCGTATGTGTTACCAGTAAACACACACACACACACACACACACACACACACACACACACACACACACACACTGCGCGCGCGCACACAACACACCTCACCCTTTTTCTGCGCGCACGTGTGTGTGTGTGTGTGTGTGTGTGTGTGTGTGTGTGTGTGTGTGTGTGTGTGTGTGTGTGTACACGTTAATATAAGACAATACGTAGGGCCCATGCAATGACAGAATGTATCTTTTTTAATCAGGTGTGGTAATGGTGTGTAAGACATTTTCAAATGCGCATAGAATTGATCCCATTAAACCGCTGTGTATCTGGCCATGCGATATACTGCAGTACAGACATCAGGCTTCACACTGCCTGACCTTCACCTGGTTACCTGGTTTTAACATTCACAAACCTTTTCCCAGTCTTCAGCATCAACATCATCACCACATTACTGATATCATCGTAAAACCGTGACCATAACCATTACTATGATTGTAATTAGTAGTCATTTTACCCATAGAAAACCACTTTTTTCACCTCTTTACAATATCCATCATTCTCAGATTTAACAGAGATGCCCTTGCCTGATTTTGAAGAGAACAGTTAGCGACTCTCAAGGGAAGTACTCTTCAGGGAAGTCACTATCTAAACTAATGGTGGAAACAAAGATGAATCTGCTACTGTTCTTCTGTGGGGTCTGGTCAGCACAGTTTGCTTCTCCAAAGAGAACACTAATACGCAAAGTATCCTGCTTCCCAAGCCTCTAAGAAAAATATTTTGCAGTGAATATCACAACTTCAACGAAATCTATAGGAAAAACATCTTTAACCGTTAATATGAATTTCAAGTTACTGTGTTCTGTGAGTGCGCGCGCGCGCGCGCGCACACACACACACACACAACACACACACACACACACACACACACACACACACACACACACACATACAAGCGCGCGTGAACATGCACAAACACACAAATAGGAATTCAAGAAGACAACCTCATCTTTCGATGAAACTACTGTTTAAGTATGTGGAAGACCGCGGCACAATAGTAATTAAAAAAAACGCGACCAGTCCAGAAAACATGTACTGATATTGTGACATCTAAGCTCTATCTTGTTCTCTTTTTCTCCGTCCCTATGCACTGATAATGGGCAAGAAGAGGAAGGGGACGGTAGAGGGGCGGTGCAAAATCACCACCACCTCTCCATTCACCGCCCCCCTCCCTCCAAAAGATCTGAAAGTGCCTCAGGAGCATGTTTTTTAAAAACTGTCTTTCTCTCTCTCTCTCTCTATCTCTGTCTGTCTGTCTCTCTCTCTCTCTCTCTCACACACACACACACACACACACACACACACACACACACACACACACACACACACGCACTCACACACTCGCACGCACTGCCGATTAAAATGTATCCAGCAATGGTCACCTCGATTATGGTGATCTACATTTTGTTTTATGAATTCTACGTTAGCCGTCTGGTCGTCTATTCCACGACATTTACCAGTGTCACATTGATGACCTGTGTGGAACGGGGGACACACACACTTGGTAACTTCTGGGCGAGTAGCTGTCAGCACACACTGTCCTCCGTGCTGACATGGATGGCTGGAGCACTGATCTGCGTCAATACACAGAAAGCAAGAGATTGTACACCAGGAAGAAACTAATGCTTGCTATTTTCACTGCTGAATGGGCTAATCATACTAATATGACTAAAACAGGCTGGCAGTAGAAATAACGGCTCTTGTAGGAAATCTCATATAATTGTTTAATTAATTCATCATTCCCATGATGGTAATGACCAGTGAAGACATTGAATGAACGCGGTGCAGGTGTTTATCCTACCACCACACACAGACTGCACACACTGTAACTCTGGATTCTACATAACACACAGACTGCACACACTGTAACTCTGGATTCTACATAACACACAGACTGCACACACTGTAACTCTGGATTCTACCATAACACACAGACTGCACACACTGTAACTCTGGATTCTACCATAACACACTGACTACACACACTGTAACTCTGGATTCTACCATAACACACAGACTGCACACACTGTAACTCTGGATTCTACCATAACACACTGACTACACACACTGTAACTCTGGATTCTACCATAACACACTGACTGCACACACTAACTCTGGATTCTACCATAACACACAGACTGCACACACTGTAACTCTGGATTCTACCATAACACACTGACTACAAACAATGTCACACGTTTATGCAGAAAGTGAACATCACACATACGAATGGCATTGTACTTACATTTGGACTAAAACAGAGAAAAGAAAAAAAAATGAAAAAATACAAGCAAACTGCTTTGAATGAGATATTGCTGACTCTCCGAGTATAACTCTGTGTGTGTGTGTGTGTGTGTGTGTGTGTGTGTGTGTGTGTGTGTGTGTGTGTGTGTGTGTGCGTGCGTGCGTGTGCGGACTTGTGTGTGTGTGTGTGTGTGTGTGTGTGTGTGTGTGTGTGTGTGTATGTGTGTGTGTGTGTTTCCTCGCCAATATATCTGGTGTGTGTGTGTGTGTGTGTGTGTGTGTGTGTGTGTGTGTGTGTGTGTGTTTGACCACAAAACGGTTAAATTACCTGACTGGCGGTAGCAAAAACCTTTCAGCTAATTTCAATCCACTTCGTTGTGTATACAATAGGTAAATGACGAAACTAGAAGAACAATGTTCAGCTTTTGAACAAATGACCACGGCCATATGCATCAAACAACATAGATTACCGTGTAGTACTGCTGAGGCCACGCATGAAAGCTGCTGATTTGATGACACAGCCGTAGAAATGCGCCTCCTTGTGGTCCAGTATGGGATCCGATATACATACCACAAAGGCATGCAGCTGATAAAATGGCCAATTATTGGCCTGCTTACTTGCCACGCATATGACTGTCTGCCTGTCTGTCGTAAGACTCAGTGTAATAATGGACGAAGAAGTAGAATTGCCATGAATTACAGTTACTTACAAGAGAGGGAAGATTTGTGTTACCTACTGGAATGATTAAACGTGTCGATCGTGTAGCAGCGTTCCTCGCCAATATATCTGGAAGGTTAAAAATGCTGATGTTGATTCTGATGACATAACACAACTATACAACACACACACACACACACACACACACACACACACACACACAACACAACACAACACAACACAACACAACACAACACACACACACACACACACACACAGAGGAGGGCAGGATGAAAAAAAAGCTGTAAAGCTTATTCTTTAACCCTTAATAAAGACAATTTTGACTTGACTTGACTTGACTTCATACACACACACACACACACACACACACACACACACACACACACACACACACACACACACACTCACTCACACAGAAAGAGAGAGAGAACGAGAGAGAGAGAGAGAGAGAGAGAGAGAGAGAGAGAGAGAGAGAGAGAGAGAGAGAGTGTGTGTGTGTATGTGTGTGTGTGTGTACGTTATGGGGAAAAAGTTCACATAATGAAAAGGCTCAAATGCGTGTTTGTCGTTGTAAAATGATGGACTGACAATACAGAACGGACAGACCAATTACGTAACAAAACACAAGAGACATATACGCAGCAACCAAATGTGACCTTGCCATTAGACCATGATGTTCTGCTAAAGACTGTCAGAATTTTAACAAATCTGAAATATCGTAGTGCTCCTACTATCGGTGCTGTTGAATCTCAATAAGTAAAACGTCCATAGGATGCGTCTGTGAAAGTGATGCTGATCAAACCAGTTGTCTACAAGTCTCTGGCTTTGCTGACTCTGGGAAAAGTTCATGATGAAGGCAAAGATAATCACGTAGTCCCAGTGGAAAAGAGAACTGAACTCCATACCATTGTCTTTAACCTCCTCACTGATTATCATGAAACCAAATGGCCTGTAGCTCTGTGGCCTTTCACTGCCCGCCTTCCTAGTGATTCCTATTTTGATGTTCTCTCCAAATTCAGCGTTCGGTAATTTTGTGTCACAGTTCACAGTGTTGGTCGGTATATTGGCGTCCTCCTGAGAAAAATCATCACTCACGCTAGCTATAGGACTAAGCAGTTTCTGTGGCAGCAAGTCATGTCCTGCATACACTGGATCAGAGCAGGACTTTGGCAGAACCTGGTGAGGGTAGCCGACGGGTCTCAAGTCCTCGGCGAGATAGGACTCATCTACCTAAGCATGTGAAGACTGGATTCGGCAGACTGCGCGGAGGAAATCACAAACTGATTCAACGGCCAGAATGGCGACTCCCAGCAATGCATTGTGGAGTGCATAGAGCATGATGAGACAAGAAAGACATCATGGTCATCCACTTCATCCAACTGCACCTCCAACCGTCAGATGGTTTTGGACAAGAGAGTGAGGTCGACGAACTATAAACAAAGTCACTACGCAGGTCACTTCTATCAGCATCATCAACCATCCCTATTCACCTCAGCGCCTCCAACATTCCTTGTCCAAGCTGTTACCGCATATTCCGTGTGCGCATTGGCTTGACCAGCCACCTGCGTATCCACAAGCCCCTCAACCCAGAGATGACTGAAGTGGCCCTCGTCGTCTCGACGGACGAATAAAGGAATCATGATTCAACTTCCTAATGCACAATACAAAGGAATCACAATTCAACTGCTTAATATGCAGCGTAAAGGAATCACAATTCAATTTTCTAAAGCACAGTATAACAGAATCTGAATTGTGCTTTCTAATGCACAATATAAAGAATTTCTAACATTTCTAATGCAACGAGTAAAACAAACGCAGGTCCCCGTTCTAATGCATTATGTAAAACAAGCACAGGTCCCCATTCTAATGCATTATGTAAAACAAGCACCACTCCCCTTTCTAATGAACAGTGTAAAACAAGCACCACTCCCCTTTCTAATGCACTATATAAAACAGGCACCACTACCCTTTCTAATGAACAGTGTAAAAGAAGCACCACTCCCCTTTCTAATGCACTATATAAAACAGGCACCACTACCCTTTCTAATGAACAGTGTAAAACAAGCAACACTCCCCTTTCTAATGCACTATATAAAACAGGCACCACTCCCCTTTCTAATGAACAGTGTAAAACAAGCAACACTCCCCTTTCTAATGCACTATATAAAACAGGCACCACTACCCTTTCTAATGAACAATGTAAAACAAACACCACTCCCCTTTCTAATGCACAGGGCAAAACAAGCACAGCTCCCCTTTCTAAAGCACAATGTAAAACAAGCACAGACATACATCTTTACAACATGCAGTTTAAAGATGTATGTCGCATGGACACAGCTCCCCTTTCTAATGCACAGTGTAAAACAAGCACAGCTCCCCTTTCCAATGCATTATGTAAAACAAGCACAGCTCGCCTTTCTAATGCATTATGTAAAACAAGCACAGCTCACTATTCTAACGAACTCCACTTTCTAAGTCTGCCCTTACTGGATAAGAACACCACTGAAGGCCGTCTCAGTTTTAAGGTGGGGACAAAGTTACTGTGGTCCCCACGCAGACTTACTCTGGAAAAATCTTGTTCTTGTCTGCCTAAGGCTAATGGTATTCGGACATTTCAAGTGCACAGCACAAACCAGGTACGTTATAACTTTCTAATGCATAATGCAAAACAAGTACAAATTTGAATACCCTTCTTTTGTACATTGCACAAAACAAACCAAGTACTATTAACTTTCTGTCCGACCTACAAGTGTGATGTCAACCAGTCGTCATCTACAACACACACACACACACACACACGAACATAGGGAATTCGTAGTACTCGGTTCGTTGTCAACTAGGAAACTGGGAGCTAGCCATATAATAATAATATCAAGACCTACACAGAGGTGAACACATTGACACTATAAAGAAAGGACGTGAAACTAATTTCATGACACTCCCATCCCCAGTTAACCGCATTGCTCATAAAGTTTGAAGAAAAAAAACCACTTAAAATGGGATGACACTGACTGCAGGTGACCAGCAAGCTTCAAGAACGACCAACATGGTAAAATAAAGACCTTTGATGGCTATTGTGCGACTCACCCCACTTGGACACAGGCCCGATGACCAGTGATATGATGAGGGTCCAGCAGAACGTCTGTGTTACATGTCTGGCCATCATCATGCAGTTTAAAGATGTATGTCCCGTTTGAATGGGTTGTAACGTCCTCACTGTGACATTGACAACACAAAACGCTGCCTGCCGTCATTCATGGTAATATGATCTATAACAGACTCGCCGGCAACCTCTGACGCCCCAGCTCTCTCGCCTTCTTTAAATCTGGCCAAGTAATCTTTCGGCGTTAAGTCTAGTTGTGGCATCGCCATGTAAACAGTATGTATTTCTGCACATCTGTAACATGATTGAATTGTAAGTATGCACGCATGCACGCGCTGATGTAGAAAAATGTGCATGTGGCAATGTCTGTTTTTATGAGCAGAGTTTGTACGGTGCCTTTGGTGTGTATAGTGAAATGTTAACGCAATATTGATGTAGAATACTATGCGTGTTGTACCCATGTATGTGATTTTTTGTGTGTAAACCACCTGGACCAGTTTTCTGAATAGTGTGCCATACAAATATCCGTTATGATCATCATCATCACCACCATCATCATTATTACTAGTTTCACAGGGAGGTGACTGCAGGCGAAAACTGAAACAAATTTTGAAGAGAAATTATAATCCTTCCGCCGGACAAAAGGGACAAATAAATTACAAGACAAAACACGACGCGTTACGATATATTATAATTATTTCTATATGTAATGCAGTGTTTGTGAGTAACGATGATGATATGATTATAATATATCAACAATTCATTATTCATATTTGAAAAAGTAATTTTCAAATTTCTAACTGGGCAAACTTGACATGAACGAAAGCATTCTAAACATGGTCTAAAACTCCTCTTTGCTTAATACTTTATCTGCAGTAACTTTGACAGAATTTGGCTTCCGATCTTCGATTGAAATGATAGCATGTAATTGAGGTCTGCTTCTGTAGCTCCTGCCTTAAGATCAAGACAACGTTCAGATTTTTCCTAATTAGTGTGCCAGTTACGTGATGGCAATCTGGACAAAGTAGTATTCATATAATCTATGTTTATGGACCTGTCGCTGAAACTCATCTTGAGAGGAATTCAGGCTCAGTAATAAAAAGAAAACCTTATCGACAAAGACCGAATGAATTTTGTCAAGTGTATTGATTGCTTCAATTAACGTAAACCACAACAGAAATCAAGTTTGCGAGATATCATGCGCCATCTAGGTTTGTGAGTACATCATACAGAGTAGGCATATTGTACTCTAGTCTTTTCATTGGTTTAATCAATCGAGCTCTTTGCTTCCAGGGAAAGACGTGATTTTATTCCAACGACCAGCTAGTTCTCCCAGACTGCAAGTGTAATCACCTGGATGCTGACATTTGCAAGGTTTTGTTCCATTGTATCAAGTTCTTTCTTTTCTCTGGAAGAACACATAGTACTCGGCGTGGGATTGAACCAGACGTGTTCACAGGTTCAAAGGTATATTGGATTCATCTTCGATTGTGCTTATCGATAGAATTTATCTTTGTGTTTTTGTCTGACTGATTTATTGCCACTCAGGGATAATTTTCGATGATTCAGTGCAGTACTAGTTGTACGAGTTCAAGATGAAGGAAAAGCGGTAGGCCAACAATAGGTGCCTGTGGTGTGAGAGCAATGCAGAAATGGTTATTACCCTGTTTCACTTTTGTAGTGCATTTGACACTGATGCAACACCGAAGTTCCTCTTCTGCTTTTGTGACCTTTGGAAAATGTAAACAGATTTCAGACTGACTTTAAGATAAAATCAATCTGTGTGCCAGTGTCCATTTTAAAATGTATACGAGGGTAATCTTGGGGGTGGAAATACTTGGCTTGGCTTATGCCCGGAGCGCAAATTGTTTGAGTATGCGCTGAAAGGAAGTAAAGATTTTTTTTTATAAATTACTAATGGATATATTTTATGAATTGTCTCCAACATTATGTTGACGTGATCTGCTAGTGATGGATGACAGTTACGAGTCCTGAGGAAGTGCAGGCCCAGAGAAATGTGGTTTGGTTCAGAATACATCATTGATTTTATTTCCAGCAGTCGGTGCATTGTTTTTCTTTGAGTGACACTTCGTCCACGTGACGTAACACAGTGTCAGCTTCTCATTTCTTCATACTGAGGTGGTTTCTGACATTTCATTGGTGCATTTAAGTTCAGCTGTTTTGTCATAGAACTGATGGCTTGTCGTGTTTGTGTATACAACATGAAACATTGGCTTTATTTTGACAGGGTAAAGTAGTCGACTTCACGTCTTTTCACCCACCCAGCTTGTTTGACTTTTCCTCCTATCCTGTGATATTGTCTGTATCAGCATGTGTGCAGTCAGCAACAATTTGCTTCATAGGTCAGTAACATTACGTCATGAAACTTCAAAGGATTCTCCATCTACCTGATGACGTCGCTGTGACTTGTCTGGTGGAATACTTTTATCTTTTAGTTGACTCTCTGTGCAACATAGTCAGTACATGAAATAATCCTGTTCCCTCGTGTGTGTGTGTGTGTGTGTGTGTGTGTGTGTGTGTGTGTGTGTGTAACACTAACGTTGGCTTTTTCTCGGCAATTTAAAGCATTACCACAGCCAAACTTGACACACTGATAAGTATTGATAAACCTTTTCATCATATTATAAACGTTTTGGTCAGTTACTATATTGCTGTATTGTTTTTAACAACAGCAAAAAAATGTGTTCAATGATATTTATGCAGTATGATAGGAGGAAAGCACCAGCAGGGTGAACAGGGTGAACTGGCAGACTAGAGAAGCGCTGAAAAAGTAGGCTTTAAGAGTATGTGAAAACAACATCACGATGATTCTTTGGAGCAAGTTTGGGCTTAAACGCCTCCGTGACGAAAGGCAGATCTGTCAACGACGAGGTGGCCTACTTTCCTTTGACGCGAGTCACTACGGCCCACGTGTTTTGTATATGCTCTTTTCATCGGACTGAAATTCAGAGTAAGCAACCTATTGCTTTCTCCTCCACTCTGAACTGTCCCCCATCCCTCTCCTCTTGCTGTGGAAGGGGCGACTTTTTTCCTCTCTCTTGGGACTATGCAAGCTTCAAAAACCACCCTATACACGCTGTCGGTGTTTACTCCCCCCCCCCCCCCCCCCCCCCCCCGCCTCATATCTGTCAATCAGAATAATAGATTTGTTGAACAGTCTCTGCCTCTTTTCTAACCAGCCGTTATGAGAAAATAAGTAGTTCAGTATGTATATATATATATATATATATATATATATATATTGTGTGTGTGTGTGTGTGTGTGTGTGTGTGTGTGTGTGTGTGTGTGTGTGTGTGTGTGTGTGTGAATTGTGTCGTCTGTTCTGTTGTTTCATGTGGGGTGGGTAAATGCTTATGTCCCTAACGTGGCAATGTGTAAATGGGATATTTAAACTTTCTAATTATACGAAAGTAGACGAGACATTTTGTATAGTACACATCCTATCACCGCAAAGGTACGACTCAGTCACTGTCTACCATTATTTCCCTTCGAAGAAAAAAAAATGTGTTCATTCATCAAATAACTTTCCCACAGAAGCTGTGAACAATCAAATAAAAGCCTTCATGTCGACCCTGTCACCACAAAACGTCACCGCCACCACCATAAAGTGACAGTAAGCACAGCATTCTTGAAGCCTTACAGTTCAGGTTGGTGTTGGTCTGGGTCAAAGGGCGAATCCAGGAACCGCTGGACCTTGGCGAAGCGTTCCTCTGGGTGCCTTCATGAGCACTTCTCTCAGACCACCTTCTTGTTGCACGGACGGTCTTTATTTGCTCTACAAAAACCTCAATGGATTCTCTTTTTAGCTACAAATCAGCTTACCTTTAGTTGGTCAATACGCGGCATAATATTCACTAAATAAAAACCCACTCTTCCAGACGTTATTCCTAGCAACCTTATTAGTCTCTTGAGGATTCATCAGTCTGAATACTAACATCATTGTCTATAAACAAACATAAACGATTCAAATGCGCATTGCATTTTCCGCCGGATTAATGCCAACACACAGCTTGATTCGAAGCCTACTCACCAAGTTCCCGGTGACGGCGGTTTCGCCGTTTGGACAATAACATGGCAGGGCGTGTCGTCATGACAAGGAATCCGTGTTTGGTCAGGTGGTGTGGTGCCTGTGAACTGCCAACCCTGACACAACACAGCCACTCAGACTGAGATCACTTGATGAATTGTTATCGATCTATCTATAACACACACACACAGTGTGTGTGTGTGTGTGTGTGTGTGTGTGTGTGTGTGTGTGTGTGTGTGTGTGTGTGTGTGTGATGAGGGAATTCATCTACACTTTCTGCCACCATTACAACGCGTCTTCTGCCGAACGGCTTGATCACGGAGATGTAGTGTCTCTTTTGTGAATTCTAATGCGTGTCTAATAGTGTCTGAATTCTAATTCTAATTCTAATGGTGTAGTAAACAATCTACAGCCTCTAAAGATCTCCCCCAAAGCCCCCACTTTTGGTGAACCACTTAAAATCATGTAGACTTAATGCTGTTTACAGATGGTCACAAGAGTCACTATGTATTAATTAGATCAATAAACAGACTTAGGACACATCTAAACAAGATATTTGTAGGTGTTTGGTCAGAATCCCCACTATAGAGGCAGCTCTTAAACATAAAAATCATTGTAAAAGTATTGTAGACTGTAAAACTAAACTTCTTACACCCCCACCAGGGTCTAAAGTTAGGTTTAAAAATGTACACAAAATGCAGATGAGGCCATACGTAGTTTATGCTGACTTTGAAGCGATCTTGCCACAGTACTATGGCCCACAACAACTAGAAGAACAAAAAACAACCTTATTAACCCACCATCAGATTTGTTCTTATGCCTTTGTTGTTGTTAGATCAGACGGCACACACACAAAACCAGAGATTTACAGAGGCCCCAACGCAGCTTGTAGATTTTTATATCAGATGAAACAACTTCGTAATTACTACTCTAATAAACTAAATCTTTCAGACATTGTTATGACTCCTGAAGACCAAAGGCGCTATATGATCTATCTACACACTGCTGGATATGCAAATGCAAGTTATTAAATAACACTGTAAGAGACCACGATCACATTACTGGAAAATTCTGAGGAGCTGCACACAACAGTTGTAATCTTCAGCTTAAGGTTGACCCTAAGACTTGGAAACTACCAATCTTCTTTCATAACTTACGAGGCTATGATTCTCATTTCATCATGCAAGCAATAAATTCTGAATTTAAGACGGTTGACTGCATTGCACAATCATCAGAAAAGTACATGACCTTTATTATTGACAATCTGTCCTTCTATGATTCTGCCCAACATCCCCTGATGGGGAGTTTGGATAAATTAGCAGGATCGCTACATAACTTCCCAATAACTGAACAATATTTTGACCCATCTTCAGTACGTAAAGGCGTTTACCCTTATGAATACATGGACTCGTGGGAAAGGTTTGATGAGCCAGCCCTACCACTTAAAGAAGACTTTCACAGCCGTCTTACAGGCAGAGGCATAACTGACTCTGACTATGAATACGCACAGAAAGCCTGGACAGAATTACACTGCCAAACAATGGGTGATTATCATGATCAATACTTGATAATAGAGATTTGCTACCTCTTTGGTAATAGTATGACAATAACAGTTGTAAAATTTATAATGGCTTATACACACAGAAGAGGAGAAAGGAGAAGGGTTAGAGTGTGACGGACCGTTTTTTGTCCGGTTACAAATTTTTACAACCGCGTTGACCGGAACATGTTCACCCGGTAACCGGCTGGTTAGCTGACCTGACTGCTGCTCACCTGCACTCTGTATAAGCTAAGTGACCTGAAACGATCAGGCAGTCTCTACAGCAGTTCCAGCAGTGCAACTCTCAGTGGCCGAAGAGGGACTCCAGACGAGTTGTTGTGGCAGTCAGGTATTTCATTGTTAGCAATTTTTAAATCGCAGTCGGAAATCGTAACTTTCTCAGCGTATAGTAAAGGTTTTTAGAAAAAAAAAGTATTTGTTGTTTTTCGGTTTATCTTGTGACTTGATAGGGTGATAGGAGGAAATTATTTTATAAAGTATGAATAGAAAGAAGAAAAAAGGTACTTGTTGATGAGTGATCGGAAAAGGTGGTCGCTTAGCTAGTTCATGGCTTTATGATGGAAAAAAAGCTTTGTTTATTCTAATGTATTGTAATGATGTTATTGATATTAAGCTCCGGAAGCGAGCGATGGAAACTATCGTGTATTAATGGTTGTGATATGTATTTAAACCATCCTTTGATATGAATAATGAATGTCTATTTGTTGATAAACAGAGTGTGCGGAAATCTTCCCTTGACATGTGTTTAAGGGCTGTTACTGTTCCTAATGAATAATTTCATGAAGGGAAATCCTTCTTTGAGATGTAGTGATTATGTGAAATGATTAAAAACATTCTTGTCGTGATGGAAGAGACATGAAATGATAAAAACATTCTTATCTTGATGAAAGAGACGAAAGCAAATCATTTCTTATATGCTATGATTATATCCTTGGTTTATCGTAACAAAGGTCTATGTGGAAATTCCTCCCCCCCCCCCCCCCCCTAATGTGTAAAGCATGATTTCGAAAGGGTCTATGTGGAAATGCTTTCCCCCCCAATGTGTAAAACATGATTTCGAAAAAGAGAATTTTTTTTATTGTGATATGGTATTGAACTTTGTAGGTTTCACTATGGGTATTTTTCCCCAAGTTCTGGTGAAATATAAAGTAACTGTTGGTTATGAATAATTATGATTAATAACCATGATGAATAATAGCTATGTTATAGTAGGCTAGATAATCAAGGCAGTTATCAGTTCCCCAGGTAAAGTCCTGGTGTGACCGGGAACTGGCTGCCACTGCTAGAGAGTCTGGGGTAGCCGGAGTCTACCCCTGTCTCCGCCCTGCTGAGGGTGTGGACAGGTCGACGTGGGAATCGACAGTGACACGACCTGCCACTGCGCCCGGGTTTGGGGCGTAGCCGAGATCTACCCCTTGTCTCCACCCCGCTAGGGTGTGGAGAGGTCGACGTGGGAGTCGACAGTAACCCGACGTGCCAGTTGTGCCAGAGCCGCCGCTGCTGCCGAGCCAGAGCAGCCGCTTTTGAGGTATTTGAACCAGTGACCTGTTGGGCCAGTCGTACCAGAACCGTCGCTTCTGCTGTTACCAGGGCCGTCGCTTTGTGGTGTTAGAACCAACGTCTTATTTTGTGTCTGAGCCACAGCTCTTGTGTTGGAGCCTTCGCTTCGTTTCTGTGGGGACTCTGCGAGCTGCTCCTCCTGACTGTGAGTCCCAGGAGAGGACTTCTTCTAAAGCATTCTTCACGAGAGAATTGTGACGTCCGAAGAACGGTTGTGTTGGGCCGGACGTGGCCAAAAGAAATAGATTAATATATATATATATATATATATGCCTTGTGTGTTGTATGCCTAGTGTTACGGCGTATGCTTTATTGATATTGTTGTATATTGTGTCTTTGTGTATTTGTGTTCTGATGGCTCGGGCAGCATAAAAAAAGAAAAAGTTGACTTGTTGCCTGGCTGTCTATGTTTCGAATGTGTGTGTGTGTGTGTGTGTGTGTGTGTGTGTGTGTGTGTGTGTGTGTGTGTGTGTGAATTTAAAATCGTACACGCATCCGAATTTCTGTGAGTCAGACAAACAGATACCGCACCAACGCATCCGTAACATAGAGGATTGTCAAAAAATATGGTTGTAGTGGCAACAGTGTTAGTGGCAACGATGATGATGACGATACTAATAATGATGATGATGATGGTAATAATAATAATAATAACGGTATGATTAATGGCAATAGGAATCTTAGAAAGTGTTCGAAATAACTCCGCCAAACAACATGGACAAACAAATTACAAGACAAGTGTTTTGTCTGTGATTTAAAAGCTGTTTTCGAGAAAGTTTTTTAATGAGGTTTTTTTTTTTTGTACAATAAATAGAAACTCTTGTCACAGCAGAGTCACATATTTTGAGAAATTGTTATTATCCACGTTGCTGCTGTGATCTCCTCTCTTTCACCTTTAGGTCAGCCCAGAGCAGAGAGAACCAATCTCATGTTATCTTTACTCCATAACAGATTGTCCAAAAAATTCCGAAGTATCAGAGCTGTTGACTTCATATCTTTGAAGAGAAGCACCGACACAAATTGGTGTTTGTTGCTCACATGGCCTGAAAACAAGGTCAAGAGAAAATGAACTGATCAGGTATAAAAGTTTTCCAGTGAGTTTATTGATCGGTTCAAACCACAGTAAATCGATGATTGATTCGCGTGAACCGCGGCGTACAGGCAACTTGCAGGTAGACTCTGTGTGACGGGTATACAAATTCAAACGTATAAAGACAAAAGCGGACAAACAATGGGTATGAATAACAATGGCATCAAATTTCTTGTCAGTCACTTACCGATGGCGGCTGGCTTGTCGAATGACCAGTACCTGTACCTGAAAGAAAAGAAAAAGTTGAAAGGGAGGAATCATGAAAATGTGGACATGCATGACATACATACTCTTATGTAAACGATAACCAGCCAGCCAGATTTCCCGTTCACCTGCGCCTACCCAGCTGAACACAGTCTGTCTGACAAATGCAGCTACATCCAAAGTCATTCAAATCATTAAGGGCACCAATGGCAATAATATGTTGCATTTTGGCTATGGTCTTGGTCTTTGGAAAAAACGATCTCTCAAAAAGCGGAGTCTAAGAGAATCGTTGTGTGTCGCCCGTATCTTCAAAGCGAGTATCTGACGAGTCCAACCGATCATGATAAACGCCCTCATCTTCTGACCAGTGTTATAATCAAAACATTTCTGATTTTTAAACCACTCAATTCCTTAACTGGGAGTCCGTTATCACTTCAAAATCAATCCTGAACTCTGTGACAAATTGCGTCGTATATTATCCTCGCTGTCTTTGCCCGAACTTACACTGTAGCCTCCAAGCTGAGAGAATTCATATTGTTGCATCTCTGTCCACTTTCACGTTTTTCATCAAAGCAACAAAATCAGTTTGAACAACAGACGTCGAGAAATAATGTACTGTGTGGCAATAGCATATCTTCATTTGCTGTGACCCAAAACATTCTGTCTTCCTGTTTTGTTTGCTTGTCTGTTCGTCTGTCCGTCTGTCTGTTCATCTATCTATCTATCCTATTCTATTTCTGTATATATACCGATCTCTCTGTCTGACTATTTATCCTGCATGTTTTTCATCAAAGACATGTATTCATATCTTGTAAGAGACAGTATTAGAATAATACGATACATACTGGTTTATGAATATTTTCTAAAGCACTGTGCTATGTTTGTCAATTAAGTAGCCATACTTTATATACATAGATGGTGCCATACTGAGTTATTTCCACTTTTTTCTATGTACCTAACCGTTTTATTATTATCATTTTGGCTTGCTTTATACCTAATTTCTTGTTGTTGCTGCTGCTGTTCCTCCAATTTGTTCCTGTATTTATGTTGAACAACAATAAAAGCAAACAAAAATAAAAAAAACAACATTTTTTAAGACTGCAGTCACCTCATTTTGCAGTTAACTGACAAGTGTCAACGTCTTCACCAAAGTCCAAGTTGTGCTTTTTTCGACGGCCGTTTCCTGTTGCCTAGGAATCGTTGGGGTAGTTTCAATCGTTCTATGTTCACACACAATTTCGCACGCACCTTCACTTTGGCAATCATACCAAATGTCCGATTAAAGACCCTTCTCGCAGTGACCTTTGTCACTGACTGTTCATCCACGTCGCTTTGGCTCATGTTGATTTGCTGTCGCGCTCAGAGAGAGAGAGAGAGAGAGAGAGAGAGAACTCAGAATTTTTTTTTTTACTGTATATCGGCCTTAAGCTACAATACGGGGGGGACTGGGGAGCATGGATTGGTGGATTTGAAAACAATGCATAGACTCAAAGGCATCCGCGAAGGATATGCAAGACGAGAATGCGTGAACGTTTGATATACGAAAGTGGATTATACGAAAGTGGATTATACCACCATAAAGAACACTGACTAATGTTTAAGTACCGAAACTGTAACCAATCCTGTTTGCACGAAAAACTAATAAAATTAAATGTAATCATTTGATTACATTGCCATTTTCTTCATTTCATTGACTGCATGGAAGACTAACCTAGAAAGATCATTCTTAAATAAATGTTAGCGAACCGCCAAAAAAAAACAACAAACAAAAAACAAAAAAACAACAACAAAAAAACCCAAAAAAAACAAACAAAAAAAACCCACCAACAACAAAAAAAAACCCGAAAACATGAACAAACGAATCACAAGACTTTCAATGTTTAAACAGAGACTAATAGATATGTTTATTCAGGAGTATCATGGCACGATTACACATATTCTATGTTCACACACAAAGTGAAGGTGCGTGCGAAATTGTCTCGTGATTCGTTTGTCCACGGTGTTTTTTTTTTCTGGCGGTTCAACAACATTTATTTAAGATTTGTTTAGATTTCCGCCTGCAGTCGTCTCACTTTGCAACTTGAAAGGTTATGTTTAAGACCACTGCAGAATACGTGCTGGAGTGTAAAATAAGCAGTTAAATACTTCTGTCTCAATGCACTCCATCAAAATGGGCGTCACTTCTAATTTTTCAATTTACAAAGAGGATCTGATTTATCTTGATTTTGATCGCCGTATTTATGAACACTGTTACTGAGTGGTAGAACTTTAATCTCAATTGTTCGATAGCACTAGGAAAACAATGCATATCTATACATGTACGTGACTTTTTAATTTTTTTTTTAAAAGCATTAAAAGATCGATACCTCTCGTACCTTACTCTAACTGTAATCGTGCTATGCTACTCCTTAATAAACATATCTATCAGTCTCTGTTTAAACAATGATAGAAAAGGTTTTCTATTACTATTACCCTGCTGCAATCAAACAATATTAAAACCAGTTGTACACTGAATTTCTATTATGTTTGACGGCCAGCAATCCTTACATTTCTGTCAAATTCCACTAACATTTGATACGCATTTAAGGCAATTGATTAGGATCCCAAGACACCATATGCCATCTTATTTGGAGCCCTGACTTGAACTCCCAAGCATCATTTACACGCCAATATAATAATTTTTTTTTTATATATGTTCAAGCCTGAATTTTTTTTTTTATATATGTTCACCCCCCTCCCCCTATTTCTGATGAATACAACAAAATTAACCAGATTTTCACATCAAAAGTTTTGAAAAATAAGTTTTTAGGCTCATTTCCTTATGTTTATTAAAACTTTTATTTAACTGAACCACTGCTCCCTTTCCTTTTAAAACCAAATTATCTGTTCTTAACAAAATTTGACTACTTTCTTTTCACTAAAGTAACAACCCCTCCTGATCCGCGACCCATCCTGGATAATTTGGTTGCAGGTGAATGGAAAACAAGAAAATCTTTAAAGTAAACATCAAAATTAAACGAACTGAAGGTAAACGTTTCCTGCAAACAGCAGACATCAAAGGAAGTGATATAATTAACAAAATCAGGATCACATAACTTGGCGCTCAGCCCATTTATGTTCCAAGAAACAAAAGAAAGAGAACTTGATAAGATGTGTGTGTGTGTGTGTGTGTGTGTGTGTGTGTGTGTGTGTGTGTGTGTGTGTGTGTGTGTGTCTCTGTGTGTGTACTGTCGTTCTCCTCATCAGCTCCATTAGTTCGTTCGTGAGAAATTACTACTTCATTATTACTGCTTTCAATAGTAGGAGTAGGCCTAATGTGAGAAGCTGTATGAGTGTTTCTATCCTTTTGCCCACTGTTTACTAAGCTATGTGTGCGTGCAGTATCAGCGAGGCTTCGGCCTGTTTCTACGCTTGCGTGATTGTTTTGTCTTTGCGCACGTGGCTTTCGTTTTCCATGAATCGTGTAGATTTGCCTGTCGCTCGGTGGAAGTTACGATTGACCGTGTCTGGGGTCGACTACTCGCCCCTCGTTTGTTGTCCTCATTTTGCACACGGCGAGGGCTGCATGGAGTCGCGTTCGTTTTGTCATTGCATTTTCCCGAGTTGCTGGTTGGTTGGCTGCTACCACTGGAATGCTTGACGTAAATGGCTCGACGTGAGGCTCCACCCGCGTCGTCGGGGATCCCGTTTTTCTAGTTTCACCCAGCCTTCGCTGCTGATCTTCTCGAATTTTTAGTTGACCTCTTACATTGAAACCGATCTTCCCTTGATCTCTAACGAGTTTTCAGTTGCTGGGACTGTCGTTTTGTCAGATCCTGACTCACTGTCAAGCCTTTCTCTTTCATTTTGTTTCTTCCTTGCTGATCTCTCATCAAAGTCATCAGGTTCCCCATTTCTGGAAACGAGCAATGATGGGGCGGGGGTGGGGGTTCTGGGGGTTAGGTCTACCTTGTCTGTGAGCCCTCTCCACGACGTCATCATCCCACTGCACGTGAGGGAAATAAGTGTTCAGAGTGTCCTTGATCAGTTAGGCACAGTCTTCATTTCTACTGCCAGACTCAGGTAGGCCAAAGAACTTGACGTTGTTGCGTCTGGAGAAACTCTCCAAACGATCGATCTCTTGCTGCGTGCTATGGATTGTCTCTGACATTTCTTCTTGCTGCTCAGCCATCTCACGAATGTCTGTTCGGTTATACTTTGCTAGTTCTCTCACCTGATTGATGCTCTCACAAAGATCAGACATTGACTGCTGCAGTCTCTTGACCGAGTCAGCGTGAATCTCCTCCATAGCCTTCATAACTTTATCTACACGATCGTCCAGTATCTTCTCAAAGGCGCACGTCATCTTTTCCAGAGTTTCGTCTGCATTTTCAGAGTTCTGAGAATCCTGAATGTTCCTTAAAGGGGGAGGAACCGGACCCGGGTTCAAAGAAACATCTCCGGAGAGCCAGATTTGCCACATTGCCAAGACACAGTTTATCACCACAGCAAGCCCACACCCATCCGGGACAACATGAAATGGCTGCCACCGGGCTGTGACGTCACACGACTCAACACACCACGCTGTGTCATTTAACACTGCAGTTGAAAATGTTGGTAATTTCAACACAGGGTTTTGGGCAACAGGGTCAGAAAAGACAGTTTTCATGCTTGTTTTCACTGCGACGGCGAAAGCCAGAAAGCACGCCAGCCACACGTAGAGCAAACAATGTCCCCCACACTTGCCTTGTACGAGTGCGTTGTCATCCATCTTGCCGCACGAGATTTGTCGCTGCTTCGCCTTGACAGGTTGAAAATACTAACACGAGCCCTCCACGCCTCGATACTAATCATTTTCACCACGAAACGATGGCATAAAACTTACTTGTAAATTTCCAACATACAACTTTGAAAATGTAGCACTTGGTATGTTTGAAATTTGCCATAGAAGACACAGTTCACTGATCACACATCTTTCCTCGTGCCATCTTGCTCGCGCACCCGCTTCCAGAGAACAATGATAGTCTGAGATGTTCGGCCTCTGTCTTCTCCCATATACTCACCACATTGATCGAGATCAAATTGCAGGTTTTTCCATCTTGCTCCAGACTTTGTTCCAGTGTGTCAAGGATTACCAACATTGTCTGGTTATCTTCTTTTAAATCTTCAATATTGTCTATGTGATCTTCAGTGTGTCACTCGAGTTCTCCAACATCGCTGAAAATTCGTGAAATATTAACGTCTAGACTCTGAAACTTCTCGTTTACAGTGTTTTTCATACATGTTAATTGTAACTGGAATTCATTATGCGTCTGCGCAAATCGTCACTCAAGCAGTTGCATGACATTTGGCCGGGCGGGAGACATATCCTTAACTGACTTTTTCACAGGCCTGATTGATTCCTGATTGACACTGCTGAAGGACACAGCGCTTTCACTCTGAGTCTCACAATAGGAAAATGTCGCCCATAATCTGTTCGACAACTGGGAAAGCTTGAAAAAAAAAACTTCTATACACGTTTACACACATCCCTGACACGCGAAACATGTGCTGAAAGTGGTCAAGTTAATACCCACGAAAAGGTGAGTTACACTGTCAAAGCATATCACACAATTATTCTACTGTTTAAATTTACATTTAGGAGTACATTTATGATTATCCTTGGAATCTGAGGAAAATCTAAATATACACGATGCACGGATGCACCAAGGCACAAACAATTTTCTGCCAAAACTCTTGACGACAGGAGTACTGCAGAGTTCACACTTTAACAAGACACACAGCATTCAGCATTACTAACACACGTTGAAGCCATGCTCCCGAGCCAAGAGAGAGAGAGAGAGAGAGAGAGAGAGAGAGAGAGAGAGAGAGAGAGAGAGAGAGAGAGAGGAGAACGAACGAACGAACGAAAATGTTTTATTGAACATCGGCCACGGGCCACCATTCAAGTGGAAAAAAAGGGGGGGGGGGGGGGGGGGGGGTGAGGGGGGAGGGGGGGGGGCGGTGAAAGGGACAAGGGGACGAGGAAACGGGTCAGGATATGAGCCTGCGCGTTACAAATTCGAAACAAGAAATAAATATAAGATTCGAACCACAAAGAACAAGAGCATAAATAAGTATATGATAAACTCCTCGGAAACTTCCTATTCGATCAATATAGATGATAGTAAACATGAATGCATTTGCAATTATGTGGGAAAAATCATTATCTTACTATCTTCATGTTTTCATGTATTATCATTTAAGCAGTCAGGCTCTGGCTCCTTCGAATTGACATAAATATACATTTTGAAAGTGGAAGGGTTTTTTGATACTGATGTGCCTGAAGAAGAGTGGACATTGGTAAATGAAGAAGATTAGGTATAAGTGCTGCACGAAGATCTGTATACAGTGGGCAACTGTATATCAAATGATATTCATCTTCTATTATATTAACACAATAAGGACAATTTTTGTCATAAGAATTATCACTGAACGTATGAAGATTTTTGTTCAGAGGTAGAACATTAAGTCTAGCATGAGACAGAGCAACCCTAAAACAATATACATCAATATTACAAAGATATATTTCTCGTTCAAAAATAGATTTGAACGATTTGTAACATGCGTATCTTTCCTGTCTCTTATAGATCCTGCCCATTCTTGAGTAAACATATCAACTAGTCTTTGCCTAAAAATTGCCAAGAATCCACGAACATCACCCACACCCTGTTGTAGCCATACAAAGTTAAACCCAGTCTCGCATAACAATTCTCTTATTTTTGTCACCCAGCATTTCTTTACGTGTTGATCTAGAGTTAACGGCATTTCGTATGCTTGACGAGGAAGCCTTTGTTGGTCCATTCTAAGCAGCTTAAACCAATATCTCATAGCACATATATAGGAGTTGATATATAACGGATATCTTCCCAGTTCCCCATATACCATTTTGTTTGGTGTCTTACTTGGGACACCTAAGAAACGTTTGCATGTAATCAAATGAATCTTTTCTATGCATTCCAAACGGTTAAGGCCCCAAACTTCAGATGAATACAATAAGACTGGTTTAATTTTGGCATCAAAAATCTTAAAGTAGATCTGATAACTAATATCCTTATTTTTCTGGAAAGCCCTTACTAGATTAAACATAGCTTTTTTCCCCTTGGCTACCAAAAGACACACAGCATTCAGCATTACTAACACACGTTGAAGCCATGCTCCCGAGCCAAAAGAGAGAGAGAGAGAGAGAGAGAGAGAGAGAGAGAGAGAGAGAGAGAAAGAGAGACAGACAGACAGACAGACAGACAGAGACAGAGAGAATGAGAGGTGCGGTCCTGAAGGAGAGGAGATAGGTCGTGGGGTCTAGAAGTGGAGGTGATAGGTCTGGAGAGAATCACACACACACACACACACACACACACACACACACACACACACACACACACACACACACACAGACGCGCTTGCGCGCGCACACACACACACAGATACACGCACATACGTACACACATACATGCACGCACGCATGCACGCACGCACGCACACACACACACACATGCAGTCATCATGCAGGCAACATGCGCGGAGCAAAAGCCAGAGACAAACGGTGTATGTGTGCGCGCGCGTGCGTGCATGCGTGTGTGTGTGTGTGCGTGTGTGCGTGCATGAGCTTGATTGAATATCTTGGTGAGAAATAGACAAACGTAATATAAACACATATACAGGAAAAAATAGATAGTTACACCCCGAACTGAAGCTTGAGGAGTTCAAGTGCAAGTCCAAAACGCAGTTCAATTAGTCTTGAATTTCTATGATTCTCCCTTCGAACAACGATGCAGGTGAACTTAGGTCTCGAAAAGAAACAAGCATCTTCCCTACATTGCATTGCCAAATCATTCCCACTGGTACCAGGTCTGACCTGGCTGACAGATACTGATCGGAGTTAACTGTTCTGCCTAGGCAACAAGACTGTTCAGATTCAGAGGCCTCTTCTGTCACCAAGCGCACTTGCCTGTGTGCATGATTACTGGGAAAGAATGAACGCTGCAAAGCGGTATTGCCAGTATCCTCTTATCTATTGCAGACCTGCTGTATTTCACAACAGAAGGAACTATTCCCCGACTGTCCACTGTTCAAAAACTGTTTTCCAAAGATTTCTTGATACCACTTCGAAGTTAACTGGGATAATGTCTCTGAGATCTGCTGTTCCATGAGTCTGCTGCTCCGTGGTAATTTCGTACAACAACATTTAAAAGAATAACTTGAAATAACTTACATGTGTATGAACTTGACCCCCTGTGGTAGTTTTACGTAGAAGCAATCAACTTCAGAATATAAATATATTCAAGCCTCACACGTTGCTATCGTGAAGATCATAGTATCTTTTATTTCATATGCGTATCCAAGAAGTAAAAGACTTTTGTTGTGTGTATTTTCTTTAAAAAACATATTCTCTTAGTGCTCTAGGACATCGCAATACCAAAGTCTTATTTCTGATTTCTGAACTTTTCACGTCATTAAAAAAGAAACTGTCGTGACGAAACTTTCTCTCGTCTATGCATAAACATACACAGGTATGCGCGAGGACATGCGTGCATGTACAAATATACACACAAATGCATTTATGCATACACATGCAACTTATGCAAGTGCACACACATGTACGCCTGCGTGCACACACACAACACACACACACACACACACACACACACACACACACAACACACACACACGTGCGCGCACTTACACATACACACGCGCGCGCGCGCGATTTATGCAGAATTGCTTATTCCTGATTTCTTGTACCGTAGCGTCAGCTCCGTTATTTCCCCTCATACACAGACGTTTTACCCCCTAAAATAATATTATGTGAAAAGGCGTAAAATGAAGAACACACATACACACCTGCACGCACAGAACTATTTGGCTTTAGAGGAAACAAATCACACAATGAATTAAAACCAAATTTACCTTGAGTTTGCACTGTGTAGCAAATACCGTCACGACCATTGCTGCAACAAAACAATAGTTACAGTATGTCACTTTGTGAGCCATACACAAGAACAGAGCAGCATCCACACACATGTGTTCAGCCGTAATCTACCTGAAGTTACTTTGGAAGGCATCAATGATGCTTTCACACATTCAACTTACTATCATGATTGTTATGATTACAATCATTATCCTTCTCACTATTATCATCAGCATTATAATTATCCATATCTTTATGAAAGAGGCGATTTTTTTTTTTATACAAACAGAATATTTATTTATGAAGCGCTGTATAGACTTCAAATCTGGTGATCGTGTTGATCCTGAATCCATTTACATCAGCTTACTGGTTTTGTGGATATTTGCTGCAATGTCGGCCTGAAAATTACTTTCTTCCGGTTAAAAAATTTCCACTGACCTGTGACCTGTGGTCACATACACTGGTTGCGTGAAGATTGCATACAATAATTTTCCAAAGCTGAACAAAATAGCGCGATAGCGTAATGAGCGAGGCAGATTTTTTTTTTTTTTTTTTTAAATGCCAATAGATGACGCTATTCTCAATCGTGACGCTTTTCCGAATAATAAACCACAGCCAATCTTGACTATTATAGTCATGATACGTGGACAAAAAACGTGGAGGGAAAAAAAAACCCAGACATATGTTGGAAAAGCATTTTAAAAAAAACAGACATTTGGCGCGGGTGTGTGTGTGTGTGTGTGTGTGTGTGTGTTAGAAGTGATGTGGTGGAGGGCCCTGTGCTCTCTCTTGTGGAAGACAGCTACAGTCCCTCGTTGTCCTGGGGTAAAAGAACTGCTGCGTTGGTCCCACCTGGATATCATTTGTTGAGACTTCAGGTGCCGGCAACTTGCTGTTCAAAGAGTAGTTTGCACTGTCAAAGAACCTTCAGCGTCAACAGCAGGCTGCCAGAGCTGACGCGGCCGACACTACAGAACTACCTGTCTACTGCAGGCTGCTAGAACTACCTGTCAACTGCAGGCTGCTAGAACTACCTGTCAACTGCAGGCTGCCAGAGCTGAAGTGGTCGACACTACAGAACTACCTGTCAACTGCAGGCTGCCAGAGCTGAAGTGGTCGACACTACAGAACTACCTGTCTAGTGCAGGCTGCCAGAGCTGAAGTGGCCGACACTACAGAACTACCTGTCAACTGCAGGCTGCCAGAGCTGAAGTGGCCGACACTACAGAACTACCTGTCAACTGCAGGCTGCCAGAGCTGAAGTGGCCGACACTACAGAACTACCTGTCTACTGTAGGCTGCCAGAGCTGAAGTGGCCGACACTACAGAACTACCTGTCAACTGCAGGCTGCCAGAGCTGAAGTGGCCGACACTACAGAACTACCTGTCAACTGCAGGCTGCCAGAGCTGAAGTGGCCGACACTACAGAACTACCTGTCTACTACAGGCTGCTAGAACTACCTGTCTACCTGTCAACTGCAGGCTGCCAGAGCTGAAGTGGCCGACACTACAGAACTACCTGTCTACTACAGGCTGCTAGAACTACCTGTCAACTGCAGGCTGCCAGAGCTGAAGTGGCCGACACTACAGAACTATCTGTCTACTGCAGGCTGCCAGAACTGAAGTGGCCGACACTACAGAACTACCTGTCTACTACAGGCTGCTGGAACAATCTCTCTACAGCAGGCTGCTAGAACTATCTGTCTACTGCAGGCTGCCAAAACTGAAGTGTCCGACACTACAGAACAATCTGTCTACTGCAGGCTGCTAGAACAGTCTGTCTACTGCAGGCTGCTAGAACTATCTGTCTACTGCAGGCTGCCAGAACTGAAGTGGCCGACACCACAGAATAATCTGTCTACTGCAGGCTGCTAGAACAATCTGTCTACTGCAGGCTGCTAGAACTACCTGTCTACTGCAGGCTGCCAGAACTGAAGTGGCCGACACTACAGAATAATCTGTCTACTGCAGGCTGCCAGAGCTGAAGTGGCCGACACTACAGAACTACCTGTCTACTGCAGGTTGCACTTAAAAATAATCTGTGGAACAATACGGACAATGCCTTGTCAACACTACCATCCTGTTGCAAAATATTCTGAGAAACAATACAGACAATGCTTTGTTTTCAGTGTCATCCTGACTCGTAATAATCTAAGGAATAATACAGATAATGCTTAGTCCTCATTGCTATCCTAACTTGAAATAATCTGATGAGTAATAAAGACAATGCTTTGTCAACACTGCCATCCTGACTCAAAATAATCTGACAGACAATGCATTGTCTCCTTTGCCAACCTGACACAATACTCTGAAGGACAATACAGACAATGCTTTGTCCCCACTGCCACCCAGTCACAATAGCCTGAGAAATCATACAGGCAATGCTTTGTCCTCGCGGCCATCTTGACGTTCAAGAATTTGATGAGCAATACAGACAATGTTTTGTCCCTACTGGCATCCTGACACTCAATCATCCTAAGAAAAATGCAGACAATGCCTTGCATGAGGATTAATACGGCCAATACCTGGGCCTCACTGACACCCTAACTCACAATAATCTGAAAAACAATACAGAAAATACTTTGTCGAATAGTCTGGGACCCAGGAATATTCAAAATTTTGGGCATAGTTTTTTCAGTCGATCTAGAGAACATCCCTCAACTAAATTATGAAAGCACTTTATTTAAAATGAGAAGGTGTATAGCAACATGGAGTAAAAGAAGCCTTACACCATATGGAAAGATAAGTATAATAAAATCACTAATAACATCTCAGATCACTCATTTGTTCTTACTGCTACCAGACCCACCTACACAGTTTTTGAAAGACATGAATGTGATGCTTTTCCAATTTCTATGGAACAAAAAACCCGATAGAATAAAACGCACAGTTACTTTCAAGGATTCAAATAAAAAAACAACAAACACCCAAAGCATTTTAAAGAAGCGCTTTCGGTTTTTGCAAACCTTCCTCAGCTGACCATGGAAGTCGGCGTCAAAACTTTCAAGGATTATGACGATGGCGGGTTGAAAATGGTTAACATATATTCAGTTTGTAAATCATTAAAACTGACATGGATAAGACGATTAACACAAAAGGAAGCGAACTGGACAACACTAGTAAAAGTATTGTATCCAGATATAGTAAGATTGAGTACTTTTGGCTCAGACTATGTGGAAAACATAATAAGTAAATGTGAAAACCAGTTCTGGATTGACGTTTTGAATCATCTAAAAGAATACCAAGTGAAAGTCCAACCCAAGACATATTATGAACTACTCAATGAAAATCTACACTACAATACAAAATTCTTGATAGATAAAACGTCCATAAAAGTACATAATTGGATACAGAACGGAATTCTTAAGGTCAGAGACCTAACTAATAATGGAGTTTTTCTAAATTTCATTGAATTCTAAAATAGATATGGGCAGAACGTAACCAATTTTCTTCAATTTGTTGGCGTTATAAGATCAATAAAGACTTATCAAAAGAAAAACAAAATAAAATTTGAAGAGGGTAACAGAGAAGGAGAAAGTCTATCCTGGGAGAACCTACTAAAATTCAACCGAGGAACAAAAGGCATAAAAGTTTTTTTTGAAAGACACATCGAGGAGCCAACATCATTAACTAAATGGGAAAATGAACTAAACTATAGGATTGACAGGAAAAAAGCCTTTTTAAGTGTATGTAGAACAACTAAAGATCCCAGGCTTCGGTGGTTCCAGCTGAAAATTCTATACAGGCTTCTACCAACAAATAGATATTTATATTTTTGTAAAATTAAACGATCTCCAATGTGCGATCAGTGTGAAGATGGAGAGGAAGAAGAAGACCACCTTCACTTATTATGGAATTGTGATGTTGCACAGACCTTTTGGTGCGGGGTGACTGAATGGATAAAAAGTAATGCAGTAGGGAAAAGGGATTTTTGGATTGATCCAGAAGTAGTTATTTTAGGAGTCATGGATGGATTTCAAACAGATGGAGTGATAGATCTGATTCTCCTTTTGGGTAAACATTACTTGTTTTTGTGTAAACAAAAACAAAAAACAAAAAAAAAACCTATTCTGGCAATTTTTAAAAGTATTGTAAAACAAAAATATCTTATAGAGAAAGGAGAACATATTCTCTGAGGCACCATTGAAAAATTTATCTCAAAATGGCAAAATTATGAAGATCTTTTCAATTAAACCCATCTTTCTTTTCAATTAAACTCATCTTTTCCGGATATCCATAATATATCCATAAGACACGAATTTGTTTTTGTCTTTAAAAAGCATTAAGATAATTTTTATTACCAAACAAAGAATCTCCCTTGGGCCATGCCCTTTTTCTTCTTCTTTCTTATGTAGAGCCGGGCCAAATTGGCGTTAGAGGCTCTGCTGTTTAGCTGAGTGCCAGCTGGTTGGATGGCTTATTGGGTAAAACAGGATTAAAACTATATACATGTACAAATCTAGTGTGGATTTCCACTAGTGGCCAGCGTGCACATGAAGTAAAAAGATATATATAAGTGCCTGACTTCTTCTTTTTTTTTTTTTTTAGGACTATCTGTCCGTCTGTCCGTCTGTCACTTTCATCTACTTACATTCTGTAGAATACTAATCTTAAGTTATAGAGATTTATGCCAGATGTTTTCTTCAACCCTCCATCCCCCACCCCGCATCCCTCGTGTGTATCATTGTATGCATTATTTCTTGAATAAAGTGTGTTAAAAAAAAAGAAAAGAAAAAAAAAAAAGAAAATACTTTGTCCCCCTGTTGTTCGGAGTCACAATAATCTGAGGAACCATACAGATAATGCTTTGTGCTCACTGCTATACGGTCTCACAATAATCTGAGGAACAAAATAGACTATGCTCCATTCCCACCGCTATTTTGATTCACAATAGTCTGATGAATAATCAGGCAATACTATATCCACACTGCTATTATGACTCACATTAATCTAAGACCATACTTTTGTCCCTACTGCCATTTTGACTGACGATAATTAATCTGAGCCATCCTGACACTCAAGATTCTGAGAAACAATACACACAATGCTTTCTCCCCACTGCCATTCTGACTCACAATAATCTGGGGATTGATAAGACAGTGCCTTGTCCTCACTCTCATCCACTTGAATTATTCACTTGGGTCTCTGAGCATCAAGTGGGTGTTACGGGTTCAGTTAGTTGACGCCGTAAGCAGACTGAGTACAAGCACTTGAAGAACAGAAGTCTCGCCTGTTCAGTTGGTATTGCGTGTTGATGCCATTGTCAGGCTGGTTGATATGAGTGTGGACGACGCTGTCGTAGCTTTCTACAGGATAATTGCTGTGTGAAAGTAACCTCGATGTCGTCGGGAATTTTCGATGTCCATTTGGCGAGAAGTGGTCGTTTGCTTGGCGATAAAGTAGAAATGTGTGTAAATGCTGATGAGTGGGAGAACGCAGTTAGAAAGGAATTCTTTGTGAATGTGAACAAGGTGGTAGAGAAGCAACATAGACAAGGGCAGGAATAGTGCTCGCATCTTCCAGGAGCGCCCAAAACACCCAGCTCTACACAACTCCTTCGTCCCCGAACAGTGAGGGAGCAGAACAAACTTTCCAGTGAGACCACTACAGCTCCAACAGTAGTGGCATTCTTCAGCCGCCTGCGCTGCAGCTCCAGTGACCTGCAGCCCCCCAACGCTGGCCACTAGTGGAAATCCACACTAGATTTGTACATGTATATAGTTTTAATCCTGTTTTACCCAATAAGCCATCCAACCAGCTGGCACTCAGCTAAACAGCAGAGCCTCTAACGCCAATTTGGCCCGGCTCTACATAAGAAAGAAGAAGAAAAAGGGCATGGCCCAAGGGAGATTCTTTGTTTAAATCCCTACACAAACTGAACGGAGAACGGGGAGGGGTGGGGACAACAACACGATACGATAGAGAAAGAGAAGACTGAGCAGGACAGGCTAGTGGACGAAAGAACGTGGTCTGGGCGACAGAAGTGGAAGCAAGGTCTTAAACGCAGGGATTGGGCGTCAAAGAGAAGATGAAAACAAAGACCAAGTCCGAAATCCAGAAGTGAGTGAACAAGAAGAAAAAAAAAAGACTTCTACATCAATGAACAGTCGCTACAGACGACCATGGAGACCCAGTCCTGGGACTTGGTGCCAGACAATCCAAGGCATCACCATTACCAAGTACTGAAGCATTTTGCTGTGACCTGTTAAAGACTTGTGGTGTGGTATGCAAGTGTGTGTGTGGATGGAAACCTGGCCAGGTAAGAAGCCATTGTAGCATATCCACGATTAGGAAGTACTGATCTCTTGGTGTTGTTTATATTCTTTTTTATGCATTTGGATTTTGCATGTATAATCATAATAGAGTAGAGACTATATTTTCTTGTTCTCAGTCGTGTCAGATGAGACGCGAATGCATGACACTCCGTTCCCAGAGACAGTGAAATGTTTGGTAGGTGCATGAGTGTACATTTTCATGTATGAGTGCAGAGATAAGCTTGGTGTGTCAAGCCTGACTAATACATCAACTTAGTTCACTTAAGCAATACCATCACGATTTCCCCCGTCCTGGACAGTCCCCATTGCCATCCTGACTCACAATAATCCGAGAAACAATACAGATAATGCCTTGTCTTCACTGTCATCCTGACTCACAATAATCTGAGGAACAGTACAGACAATATACTGTCATCACACCATTCTGACTCACTATAAACTAAGAAGTAATATAGTTATGACTATGTAATTGTGACTCCCATTAATCTAAAGAAGAAGACAGACCATGCATTTTTCCTAACTGCTATCCTGACTCCGAATAATCTGAGGAGAAATTCTGGGAATGCTTCGTCCCCGCTGCCAAAGTACAGCCCTCAAACTTACCCGTGTTTGATGTTCACACACATGTGATGTGTCCCCGTGGTGGTAGGGGTGACGATCAGTGTGGAGGTCATGGTGCTGGGAAGTGCGGTGGTCACAGTGGGCGGACCGACACCGCCATTAATACCTGGCGTACGCTGGCCAGCAGTTATCTCTAGCACACCACTGAAAAATGTAATGGTTGTTGAGGTAGTGATTTGCTGCTTCTGTCACTGACTTATTAACTATTCAGAAACAAGATGATTATTTTCCTGGCTATAGGGTGATAAACTGAGTAATTATTCTTTATCGATTATTCTTTATCAACTTTCAGAGTGTTGGAAATTTATAATTCACTTTGAGTGCTGGAAATCTTAGTACGAATAATACTATCGCACACACACACACACACACACACACACACACACACACACACACACACACACACACACACAAGCACGCACGCACACATGCACACACACAGACATAGACACACACACACAGACACACACACACACACACACACACACACACACACACCACACACACACACACACACAAACTGGCAGACAAACCAACCCCATCCAACTAATCCGTGGTCCAGGTCACGCCAAATTTGTACGAAGTCATTTTCAACTGGTTAGGTGTCCTGCACTGCCAGGCATTCCTCACTTGCTCAGACAAAATGATAAGCTGACAAAATGGTTTTAATTCCACACAGGCCTATGTTAGAGAGAGAGAGAGAGAGAGAGAGAGAGAGAGGGAGAGAAACTCTGAACTTTGAAATGGTTTAATGAATAGACCGTAGGCCCAAGTCATACAAAACATCCATTATAACGACAAGATACAGGGCATTTGACAAGAAGTATCATTTTAGGTTTTGTTTGGATAGTGAACAACTATATAATACACCCAATTAGACAAGGTCTGATAGCGTAACCTTTATACGTCGAGACACAAATGCCGTAATTTAAAAGCTTTTTCAAGAAACAGAGCAAGCCGAACGATCAATATTTTACTCTCAGAAGCAAACAGCATTGTTAATTTGTGCTGTGATGGACAGTTGTAAAACTTAGCTGGAATATACTTTACTCGTAATCCTTGGTATTTTGGACAGTGTATACAAAGTGTTTTTCTGTCTCAATTTGAAACTCAGAGAACGGGCATAACAAATCATTTTCAGTCACATTTCACGTAAAACGCATTTTGTGCACATTTAAGTGAGACACATCTAATCGAATTCTCACTAAGCTAAGTCTTGCTTGTAAATGATTCACCATTTGTAAGTGTGGAGATAAAATCAGGTTACGTTTAAATATTCTGTATAACTGAAAACATTCGTTGTGCTCAATATCAGTAAGCCAATGTGCCTTGTAGTCATTAACCAGTTTATTTCTTAAGGCTTTCAAAAACTCGACTTCGTTACCGACTCCTTGATTTTCCCAAACTTCTTCAAATCCATGTTGGTACAGAAAGAAGCAGACGGAAGATGCCCATTTTTCTCATGAAAAAATAACATTTTGTAAGCTTTTTTTTTTGGTAAACGATGAGACGGCATCTTCAAGATCCAATACTTAATACTCTTCAGATATAGATATACATACAATGAAAATCTACCTAACTCTCCATACATCATTACATTAGGAGTTCTTATACTTAATTTAAAAATCCCTTTGAGGCAAAACGATGCACTTTTTCTACCACATCAAGATTTCCAATGATGCCCCATACCTCTGCTCCATAGCTAAGTACTGGTTGAATTTGAGCATCAAAGAGTTTGAAAAATATAGCACGGGATTTTTCTCCCATGGACCATGGCACTTTAAATATATTGATCACTCTTGTTTTTGCTCGGCTTGCCATATCATTCAAACTGTACTTGAAGTAAAGTCTGGTAGACATAATAACTCCCAACTACTTGTACATGTTAACAACTGTCATCTTGGTCTGCCCATAAATCCATTTTTCTTGGTCAGAGATATATCCACCATTTCTAAATATGACTATATTTGATTTATCTGAATTGACTATTAGACCAAGTCTCTTTGACGTGTTATACAAAACATTTAACTTTATTTTGAAGACCTGCGACTGAATCAGATAACAAAATAATGTCATCAGCAAACGTAAGTATTAGAATTTCTACAAAATCAGGTATTTACTGAATTCCATGTTTTCCTTTGTGAATAATATCTACAGCTGGTTCATTTATGGAAAGGGAGAAAAGAACTGGACTACACACCTCCCCTTGCTTTAGACCTGATGGGCACCTAAATGCATCAGTAACATCACTTCCAGCTCCAACTCTTGCTTTAACAACGTTACACATACTAATTACTGCCCGATACATTTTCCCATGGGTCCCTCTTTTTTTCTTCTTCTCAAAATGCACCATAAATTTGCACGTAGAACAGAATCGAAAGCTTTTCTGAAATCAACACAACACAACATACAGTTTCTTGCGAAGTATCAATTGTTTCTGAATCATGGCAAACAATGTAAAGACATGATCAATAGTACTATACGTTTTCCTGAAGCCTGCCTGACGAGTCATCAATGACATGGTTCTCTTCAATCCATTTGTTTAGTCGTTCATTCAAAATACGGCTATACAATTTACTGCATATATTCAGCAAAGATATACCCCGGTAATCATCCGGTAAATTTCTGTCGACCCTTTTAAATAGGGGTTGAATAACTGACTGACCACTGAAGGGTACAAGTTCCAGTAGAAAATAATGTGTTGATTAATAAGACTAAAACTGGAGCAACTGCAGTAACTGAGTTTTTAAAGATTTCTCCGATAATTCCATCTGGACCAGCAACCTTTTTATTCTTTAATGAATGAACCGCGGCATAAACTTTACTTTCAGAAATGCCACACTCAAGAGGATCTGTGTTATGGTGGTTTGACTGATCATTAACCTGTTCTTCTGCCTCGCCAGCATTATCCCCTGACAGGGCCACAATTCACACCAGACTCAAATACTTGGGAAAAATGTTAAAACCATTCGTATTTGGTAATTTTATTGACATTATGTTTATTCTACGAAAAAGATTTTACTTTGCTCCAAAACAGTGGGGTTATTGGTATTTTCATACAGAGAATCTATTACCTTCGTGCGGTGCTCCTCCTTTTTCAGTCTTAAGAGCTCCTTATCTTCTCTGCGTTTTTGATTATACAAATTTCTAATTGTTTCTTTGTCCTCTTTATATCTGCCTCAAATGGTGACTGAGCTCTTTTAATGTTGGCTATATTCTTGGTCAAACCATGGATCTGACCGTTCTTTTCCGACTGTAATGGGTTTTCTCATACATGAACAAGCTGTGAGCAATGCATCATTAAAAACTTGAATGGCTTCATTTACATCTACATTAACCAGACTGGAAGCCTGCTTCATATGACTTTGAAAGTCGTCATTTGTTATATTTTCCTTAAAGTCGTTACATTTTTCTTGATCCCAAATTATTTTTTCAATTTTGTAAACATTGTGAGTTGTTAGGCTCATCAGCTCTCTCTAATTGACAGTCAAGCATAACTTCAAAAGGCTTGTGTTTTGATTCTGTTCTTGGTGTAACATGTCAAGAAACACAATATTTTAACAAACATCTTGATACTATGGCATACTACAGCCTGTTGGTGAAATATAAGTATATTGACCATAATCTAAATCTTCTGAAATCGCGCCATTCATGATGAAAGATGAAAAAAAATTGCAAAGGTCTAACAGGTACGTGCCAAAGTCATTCTGAATCTTGTCTTTTGATGTAAAATATACCTCGTGTTCACAAACCCTGTCCTGAAACATTTCCATGTTCAGCTCATCATTTTCTTTTCCATTCTTGCACCCAGTGCTTGCACTGAAATCCCCCAGTACCAACAACGGCAAATTTCCAAGAGATTCTATTAAATCCATAATACATTGCTCTAAAATGATAACACCATTTAATACATCAGTAGTCTGGTAATATGCAGAAGAGCACGGAGGCAAGTACACGCCAAGTAGAATTACCGGTGATTCTGTTCCCAACAAGTCCTTAGACAGTTTCATTACAATAATGATTTTATCAAACTCCACATTCACTTTTTCAACATACTTCAAGAGCTTTTTTTTCACAAGAAGTGAACCTTTCTAGCAGTCATCCCATTTGACAGACTAACGCCTGGCACAATGAAAGCATGATGGTTTGGAAATGAACGTTCCGGAAAGTGAGTTGCGAACGTTTCCACCGAAAGACAAAACTGAAAATCGCTAATATAAGTACGCAGTTCATAGTCATACACACGCATGAGACCTTCAATGTTGTACGTCATAAATTTCACATTTGATATGACATGGGCCTGGCCGAGTACCTATGCGGTATTCTGTTTTCCATGCTGATTTGCTGTTTCGTGAATCGTGGTCTGGCGTTTGGCAGGGATGCTTGCGCACGAAGCACTCCTTAGTTTATCTGCCGGCACGTCACGTGCACTTTTGTTTCTCCTGTCGCGTGACCGGTGCGTTAGTCCTCATTGTTCCTCCGCTCAGTGTCTCTATGTGATGTGTGTTGTTCAGTTACATTATCTGTCTGTGATGTGTGTTGTTCAGTCACAGCGTTTGTATGTGGAGTGTGTTGTTCAGTCACAGCGTCTGTGGTGTGTGTCGTTCAGTCACAGCGTGTGTCTGTGGTGTGTGCCAGTCAGTCACAGTGTTCGTTCTGTCTTCTGAGTCCTGACAAGTTGTTTCTGTGGTGCTATCAGTCAGCTCTATTACCACAAATGTCTGTCTTTTCTGTAGTCTTCTGTCCCAGTCTCTGTGTTATCATTTTCTCTGCTGTCTTTGGCCTCATCATTTTCTGTCGTCTCTTTGCCAGTACATGTAACCGGTTCTGTCATATGTCGCTTTTGTGAAGTATTCACAGTAGTGACATTGTCATGTGACAAAGAGCTGTCAACCATGTCACACTGATCGCTGAGAATGTTGATGTTTCGTGCTGGCAGTGGTGGGAACTGCTGCATGGAGGCATAGAAGAGGTACGGCTGGGTAACGTTGTTCCAGTCCTGCATCCCAGTCCTGCCGTAGATCCCTGCTTCCTCCTCATATTGCTTCTCGTAGCCAGTAGATGAGCGCTCACCATAGTGGGTGTCACTGAAGCATGCCCCCCACTGTTGCTCAGGCCTCTTTCCTTCACCCCTCCATCTGACAGCATAATTGTAGCTCTCGGCACTGCTGTGGTCGCTTCTGCTGTAATGGTTGCTGGAGTGGTAGTAGTCGGTGTCGTGGTTCTAGGAGAGGCTTTCATCGTGGCGCTGTCGTCTGTGCAGATGTGAGTGGCGTGTCCTCTGCTCCTTCTGCACCAGTTTGTTGCCCCTGTAGAAGGCGTGCACCCTTTGGCGTCGGTACTCTTGCACAGTCTCTCTCTGTCTGTCTGTCAGGTCAGCTGCCACTCTCACGTTTTTCCGCCGCAGTTTTTCTTTACCGTGGGTCAGGACAGCCATTTTGTCGGACCACGAAGTGAACTTGACAATTATTGGTGGTGGGCGACCCTTGTTATCATTGTGTCGTCCCAGTCGGTGTGCACGCACAATGTCATCGCGACACCACACCTTACCTGGCACTGATCCTTGCAAAACATCAACAACAGTCATGACTCAATCGTCGTATGTTTCTGACCTGGGTATGCGTGGCACATTGAACAATTTCAAGCTGTCTCGACGGGAGAACATTTCAAGTTTTTCGAGCTTGTCGGCGAGAGTTGTACTGATTTGTGACAATCTGAATTCCAGCTCATTGACAGTTTGTTCAGTTTTGTTGTTCTCCCAAACTGAATTTGTCACGGCTTGTTAAAGCGTGGGAGTTGCGTTACGCAGCTCGTGCATTTCATTTTTAAATTCGCGTACGGTTCGTTCCATCGAAAAATGCATAGTCACTTCTTGAAGTCGATGAACCAAAACTTCGTCCATTGATTTTTCAAAGTCCTCTCTGTGAATCTTTAATAATTTTTCCACAGTTGTGCCAACACTGGAGGGAGGACTTATCCTTGTCCATTTTCAGGATTCAAAACTTTGTTGAACTCGAATAATTAACAAAAATTAGCAAAGATTTGGAGAGCTCTAAATTCGTGTCATGCCTGGTCAGTGATCACGAACTCACCCCCGGAGAGAGACACTGACACTGACACTGACACATGTTTATTGGCATTAGCTTTTCACAGCCTTAGGGGAACAATTTATGAAATAGCAGTATACTAATAGCAGCCAAGGGGAACAATTTATGAAATAGCAGTATACTAATAGCAACGAGAAAAGCGACAATACTTATGCACATCCACTTACATGTATACTTCAACCACGAGCAATTTCCAATCTGGGGTAAAACACACACACACACACACACACACACACACACACACACACACACACACACACACAGACATCGTCATAATAAATGCCAGACTCGACTATCCATCTGTAGTTATTCAAGTACTAAGCATTCATCGGAACTCAAGAAAATTTCGAGTAGTTATTTTGTCTTTTCAGTTTATCTCGCTTTTTCTTTTTTTTTTTCTTCACTGTAACTTTTTTTCCGCCTAATACCTTTTTGTTCTGTCTTTTTTCTTTTTCTTTGTAATTACCTTCGTTATGTTACCATTGTCATTTTTTTTTTCCTTTTAAAAAAAAAATTTTTTTTTTAGTATCAGTGTTGTTCGGATGACAGTATCTTGTTCCTCGTATTATATGCTTCTGCAATAAATTTTGAAAGCGATGTTATCATTTCTTCGTCTCTGGATATAAGAATAGCTACTAAATCATGTCTTCTGGAAACAGGTAAAGAAAACAAACTATACGTATTTCGTTCGAATTGACTCATATGCAGGGCAATGAAAAATAAAATGCCGTTTGTCTTCAACTCCCTTACAACACATTAAGCACAAATTATCCATTTCCTGATCGTCGATAAACCATCTTCTGTTAGCCTTTAATCCAAGAGTTCTGATTCTTTGTCTGGCAAAAGACTTCGATGCCATCTATTTTTAATGACTGAGATGTATTTTTCAGCTTGGAAAATACTTTTAAATGAGCAATACCAACTATTTTTTGTGTTTTCTTCTACATGGGAATGCCAGTTTTGCTTGTATGAATTGATTAAACGATCTTTAAATTCTGAGATAAAGGCAACGTCACTTCCAACTCCCTGACTCATCCAAATTATACCGAAACCGTTCTCAGTAAGAACTTTTCTGATATTGTCTACCCAATGTTGCCTTCCTTCTTCATGTTGCTGCAACAGCATTTCATACGCCTGCCTACATAATCTTTCCATTGGAAGCTTTATAGTCTTTAGCCAATATTTTACACTCTTAATAGTTGTTCGGAGCTTTAGTGGATATCTGCCAGTCTCGCCGTATGCAAGCATGTTAGAGGAGCTAAGGGGTATATTTAAGAAACGTTTTATAGCAAAAGTGTGCACTGTTTCTATCTGCTTATTCTCTGCTGCACCCCAGATTTCTGCTGCATATGTCAGGATAGGCTCGATCTGTGTGTCAAATAACTTCCAGAAAAGTGAAGAATCAGTGGAACTTAATTTGTTCACAGCTCTGAGAATTTCAGTGACTCCCTTCTTCCCTTTTCTACATGCCTCTGTCCAAACTGTATTTAAACTGAGCTCAGTGGTAAAAATTACTCCAAGATACTTATAGGAATTTGAAACCTTTACTTCCATGTTTCCATACCACCATTTTTCATGAATAGAAAGATGCCCTCCCTTGCGAAAAACTATTACATTGGTTTTATCCAAATTCACGTTCAAAGTAAGTCTATCAGATTCCTGTTTTAGAATATCCAACTGATTTTGTAAGCCAACAACAGTATCTGAGAGAAGAATAACACCGTCAGCAAACAGCATCAAAAACATTTCAAGAGCTCCTGGGAGCATCTGCATTCCATGCTTTCCTCTTTTTGATAATTCGATAGCTAGTTCATTTATAAAAAGCGAAAACAACCTTGGACTAAGTAAACAACCTTTCTTAACGCCTCTTGGGCAACTGAAGAAATCCGTGTAAACATGCTTGTCACGCACACACACCAGAACAGTATCATGTATACCTCTAATGGCTCTGTACAATTTACCTTTAACGCCACTGTTTCTCAACACATTCCACAACATATTTCTGTTCACCGAATCAAAGGTCTTCTTGATGTCAACGAATGCAACATACAACTTAGAATTTTTATTCAAATACTTTTGGACTGATGCCTATAAGGTGAATATATGGTCAATGGTGCTGTAGCTCTCTCTGAATCCTGCCTGCTCTTCAATTGTTTTTCCCTCTTTATCTGCCCAGTTAGTAAGCCTTTTGTTTAAGAAATGCGTATAATTTTTTCCTATTACACTTGTCAGTGCTTCTCCTCTATAGTTATCCGGATTGTCTTATGTTTATTGGTACTATAATAGATTTTGACCAGGCTACTGGAAATGTTCCTTTCTCAAAGAGGACGTTAAAGAGATCCACTAAAAAGTCAATAACAGCAGCATTTGCCAGTTTCAACATTTTACTTATAATTTTATCGATACCAGCACTTTTTCCAGTTTTTAAATGTTTGATACCATTCATAACTTCACTTTTGGAAATTGGGTCATTGAACAGAGGTTCTTCTACATTATCGTTTTCTTCCTCTGTCATAACATTTTCGCATTGATATGTATCTCCCACCTCATTGAAGACTCTATAGAAATGATCATACCACTGTTGAGAATTAATTTCATTATAAATTACACTTTTTCTATTTACAGATCTGATGGTTGACCAAAATAACTTTGGGTCATTAATCGACTCTCTTAATTTTTTAAGCCTAATCTCGTCATATTTCTCTTTTTTCTCCTTTCTTAATTTGTTATGTATCTTTCTTTCGTTGACATATAGCTCCTTACGTTCTACTAAGTTCGTTTTTGACCTTCGCCAGCTCCTTAGAAGACCTTTAACAGTTCTTTTCTTTTGAGTACATTCTTTATCAAACCACATATTTGTTTGCCTTTTCACTTTCCCACTTACCCGAATCATACATGCTGCCGCTGCATATAATGCATTGACAAAAACATCGACACATCCATTAATATCATCCTTCAAAATATCTTTCGCTCTCTTCAAGCATTCTATAAACTCACATGAATCAATGTCATCTTTGTAAATCTTCGCGTTTTCATCACACCACACAATTCTTTCTTCCTCATTTTCTGGCAACACGTTCTCTCCCTTTACATTCTTCTCGTTCTTCCATGTCAACTCAACCGGAAAATGCCAGAAATGTAAACTATCTCCCACACACATGTCACAATTTTTTGACAGTTCTGATGACACAATGAAATAATCAATCACACTACACCCATGCGATGACACATATGTAAACTCGCCATTAACATCTCCTCTGCAGCTCCCATTCACCATTAGCAGATCATACATATAACAAAATTCAATCAGAGAAGCTCCAAACTTATTGACAACTGAATCTTTTGAACAGTGCCTAACAGACTCATCTTCCTCCTCACGTTCCATGTTAAAGGTATAAAATGTTATGTCTTGGCCTTCAGGTTGTTCATTCCCTGTTCTAGCATTCAGATCACCAGCTGCAATGATATATACTTCAGCTGTCTCAATGCTTTGCCTAAGATTTTCCTCTAGAATGACTGTGCCGTCTTTTATTTCATTACTGTTATAAACTGGACTTTCTTCAGGCGCAACATAACATGCCACAAGCAAAATATCTTTATCTACATTAAACAACATCTTGTCAACCCTTATAGCAACAATATTATCCCCTTTTATTTAAATAACTTCTTTTATATACTGACTGTAACAATTCTTTACAAGCAAGATAACTCCGCCTGAGTTTCTGCCATGGTTCGATAGCTTTCTTGCTGGGGCGCTAAATTTAACATAATCCGTGAAGACACCGCTGAAATCAAATTTACAATCAACAAAAGTTTCAGTCAGAATTAGCAAAATCAATGTCATTGAATTTGCAATATAAATTTTCTACATTGTAGTTCAGGAACGACAACTGAGGCGATGGATGGCCAGGCCTGTCCTATTTTGAGTCACTGGCAGAGCGCAACGACCTGTCACTGCCACGAGCACTCAGGTAGCCACGTATCGGCGTTTGCTGTCGCCTCCGGCTAGAACCACCACGGTTCCCACGTGCATCCCGTTCCACGCTGTCACGCCTCGCACCCGTGTCACTGCCAGCGTTGGAAAGGCCGCCACGGCGTGTCACACCGTGACCTTCGTCCCCCGTCAAGCGCCGTGTAGGGGAATCCCCGCCTGTCGTTTCACTGCCCCGGCCTCGCTGACGTGTTTCTGGATCAGCTGATCGGTCACAACCCCTCGCCAGCTCGCCGTCCCCTGCCGTGTTGGAAGATGCAGAGGTGGACGCTGTCACTGCGGCGTAGCTCCTGGAATCGGGCCTCTTGGGTCCGACCGTCAGCTTTCCTTTGACAAAGTAGGCGGCTTTGCCCTCCTTCTTTGCCTCGCTGACGATGGCAGCCAGTCTTCGGGTCAGGTCGTTGGCCACTCGGACTCCTTTCCCCTGCAGTCTGGCACGATAGTCTCTGTCAGTGAGGACTGACATCTTGTCCCTCCACTGACTGAACTTCACGACCATCGGCCTGGGTTGGTCGCCTCTTGCTTGCCCGACACGATGAGCTCTGACAATGTCCTGCTCACACCACTTCTTGTGTCCTGGCACACTGTTCAGTGTGTCTGTGACAACATGGGCACATGTGTCATAATCTTCATGGTCACTACTGTGCGGAATGCCGAAAATCCGAAGATTGTCACGTCTGGTGAAATCTTCCAGTCTGTCAATTTCAGCATTCATCGACGTGATCTGTTCAGTCAGTGTCTCCAGTGCTGTGGACAGTTTCCTCGTCTCCTCCTTTCTCTGCGCACAGTCAGAAAACAGCACTGTCATGTCACCTGACATTTCCTCCACAGCAGCTGCCAGTCGACTGTTTTCCCTTTCTAGGCCGTCACATCGTTGGATGATCTGCTCGCACTTGTCTTTCACCTGGTGTAGTTCAGTCTTTGTCACACACAGATCATTTCTGATGTCGGCTGTCTGCTGCTTGTTTTCCTGGCTCTGTTGGTGGATGGCGGTCAAGATTTTTTCTGCCATGTCCGGTGCGATCGCCCCTAACTTTTCACTGACCACTGTTTCGTCCGGAGTGACACTCACCTTCTCCTGCAGACTGTTAGGGCCTGGGTTCTTCTCCACATCGCCGCTCAGCAGAACACGCCACACACACAGCACGGCGTTGACAGCACACAACGAGGTTAACGCAAGGCATGTTGACACGACGTGTCAAAACAGCTGTACACACCTCCTTCTTCAGTCGTTGTACCTCGCTGGTTACTTTGCTCCACAAACACAGATGCACTGTCCGATGTTAACACGGCGACCAGTGTTTATTCCCCCACACACCAGCAACACAGAGATGAAGCAGAAAAAATAGGCAGTTATAATGTCGACTAGTGTCACATCAGTGTCACGCTGATCGGAGCTCACCTGTTCTGTTTTCACCACACCACTCGCTACACTTCGACCACAGAACTGACCTATGCGAGCCCTCCATAGACATAGGTCAACCATATGTCTTGTGTCACACTTTACTGGCACCTTTTTAACTCGAGAGAAATCACGTGAAAGCCAGAGTATGCAGAATGAATCAGAGCTTGTCATGGAGTCTGCTTACTCGCCACCATCTTTCGCTTGGCCCCCACCCCCGGAGAGAGAGAGAGAGAGAGAGAGAGAGAGAGAGAGAGAGAGAGAGAGAGAGAGAGAGAGAGAGAGAGAGAGAGAGAGAGATCTCACTTTGGAACAGCATGGATGTATACTGGGATCGGACAGCTATGACCCAGTTCACAGTGGATCTCATAGCCATTGGCAGGTGTCGGGACTACCAAGTGAGGCTGTTTACAGACAGTCAGGCAAAATACGAATGGTAATCTACATTGTACAAAGCTCTGTTCTCAGATGTACAGGTAAGATAGTCTTGAGAATCCAGTATTCCCAAAGTAAACAATGTCTCTTTGTGTCCGAGCAACTACCATTCAAGGCTTTCAATACAAGACTAAACACACACTACACGATTCATATCCACACGATTCAAACAAAGAAAACCTCTCTTAGAATGTGATGCATTTAAGCCATTCCCGCCTTGAGTGAAAATTGCACCTTATTTCAGACACCGTGAAATGGTAGGCGGCAAGTTGAAGCGCATGGGGACCGGAAAGTGAGAATTCTGGTAGTGTAAATGATCAAACAGAGTACTTCGTTGTCAGATTAGGCACAAAATTCTATCATACCTTAAGACAACACCTTTACCTGAGGTGGAACCCTGACACAGCCCCGTCTGTTGGCACCATGTCCCATCCTGTACTATCTGATACAGTTGTTTGCTAAGCAAACACAATATACGTGCTGCATCCCTCCTCCTCCGCCCCATTTGTACAATCTAACTTTATTCTTTTTCCCTTTACATAACTCCTGTACTATCTGAATCCATTGTTTGCTATGCAAACGCAATGTACGTGCTAGCCCCTTTCCTCCTCCGCCACATTTGTACAATCCGCCTTACACATAAAAATATGGATTGATGTGCTGAATGACGTGTACACAGCTTGAAAAGTACATTGTACATCAGCCTTGGAATTCCAAACTCATCCAGTCCACCAAAAGCAGACCCAACGGCCTGTCCTTCAGTACAACAAGGCCGACTGGCCAAATCTACGTAAAGCCACGATACAGCTGTCAAACGACATTACGTCAAAGTATAATGACCAAAGCAACTCAGAGGAAGTCTGGACAGAGCTGAAGGAAACGCTCCACTCGGCAGTCGAGGCACACATCCCAGTCACTACTCTCCGACCAAAGAACAGCAAGCCATGGGTGGAGTACTACACCAAGAAGCTGATCAAGAGGAGAGACAGACTGTATAAACGATGGAAAAAGACTGGAGATGAAAAAATCCACTCCAAAGTCAGAGTCCTCAAACGCCAAGTTCAGCGCAGACTCCGTAGAGCCTACTGGTCCTATACTGAAAACCTGATCTCTGACAGCCAAGAAACAAAGCCTGGAACGAAGAAATCATTCTGGTCATACATCAAGTCCCAGCGCACGGAAGCAGCCAGTGTCTCTCCACTGAAAGTAGCTGGTAAGCTAGCTACTGAACCCAAGGAAAAGGCAGAAATACTGAATGCACAGTTTCAGTCAGCATTCAGCAGCAAGCTGTCCTGTTCACCAGAAGAACTTGAGTCCTGGACTGACATGAGCCCAGAGCCTGAAGGACCTACATGTGACCACATCCACATCTCAATAGCGGGAGTTAGAAAACTGTTAAAAGGCCTAGACCCGAGCAAAGCCCCTGGACCAGACGGAATCACCCCTCGCCTCCTGAAGGAAATTGGTGATGAAATTGCCCCAGCTCTTACGCTTCTCTTCCAGTCCTCCATAAATACGGGCATTGTACCAAAAGACTAGAAAAGGGCAAACGTCTCTCCGGTGTTCAAGAAGGGTGAACGATACAGGCCTGAAAACTATCGCCCCATCTCCCTCACGAGTGTGCCATGCAAAATCCTAGAGCACATTGTGGTAAGAACAATTATGGGATTTGCAGAGGCAAACAACATCCTGCGTGAGGAACAGCATGGCTTCCGGCGAGGCAGATCCTGTGAAAGCCAACTGCTGGGGCTTGTGGATGAGCTATCCTACAATATGGAAAAGGGAAAACAATCAGACGTCTTAGTGATGGATTTCGCAAAAGCCTTTGACAAAGTCTGCCACTCCCTTCTAATCCACAAGCTCCGACATTACGGGATCACTGGCCAGGTCCATGAATGGATAAAGAACTTCCTGGCAAACCGACAGCAGGCAGTGGTAGTTGATGGAGCTTCTTCAAAGGCCGTCCCAGTAGAGTCAGGAGTCCCCCAGGGATCAGTCCTGGGCCCAGCCCTTTTTCTCCTCTACATAAACGACCTCCCTGAACAACTCTCCTCAACAACACGGCTCTTTGCAGATGACACTCTCTGCCACAGAACTGTAGTTTCCCCCCAAGACCAAAGGAAGCTACAACATGACCTGGACCACATGGCAGCTTGGGAAACAAAATGGAAAATGTCCTTCCACCCAGACAAGTGTCAAGCCCTCCACGTCTCCAGGAAGAAAAACACACTGACTGGCACATACTATCTCCATGGCCAAAATCTCAAAAGCGTCGAAGAGACAAAGTACCTGGGGGTCACCATTTCCCAAGATCTTAGCTGGGACACCCACATCTCCAATATAACAAACAGGGCAAACAAGACCTTAGGGTTCCTCAGGCGAAACCTGCGAGTAGGCTCTATTAACATCAAGGAAACTGCCTACAAAGCCCTAGTTCGCCCCACCCTAGAATATGCCTCACCTGTCTGGGATCCCTACACTGCCAAAAACATCAACAACATGGAAAAAGTCCAACGCCGTGCAGCTCGATGGGTTGTGAACCGCCACCGTCACACCTCAAGTGTCGATTCCATGCTGACACATCTACAGTGGTCCACTCTGGCAGACAGAAGAAGAGCAGCAAGGCTGACCACCTTCTTCAAATACCATCATGAAGAGGTCAGCATAAACACCCCATTCAGGCCTACACCAAACACCCCAGCACGGACTACAAGACAGTCTCATGGGGAGACTTATCTTCTCCCCGCCTGTAAAACCAACTACAGGAAGTTTTCTTTCTTCCCAAGGACTGTCAGGGACTGGAACAGCCTGCCTCCTGAGGTTATTTCCTCAACCTCAGTGGAGTGTTTCAAGTCCCAAATCTGACCAACCAGTGCCCTCCCCCCCACTCCCCCACTACCACCCCCCCCCACAAGTTCCCCCCCCCCCCCCCCCCGGCTGTCAGTCCTACATGTCTATGTCAACACCCTGTGGAAACCCCCCAAGTTTTTACACACATCAGAACCATCAAAATGATGATGGCGGATGTTCAAAGAAAGAAGAAGAAGAAAGCCTTACATATACAAATATGGACTTATGTGCTGAATGACGTGTAAGCAGCTTGCAAAGTACGTTGTTATGTTGGTCTTTGGGTTCCAAAGGTCGTCCCTCGCACATGCGGACCCGCCACACAACAGTCCACCAAAAATAAGTATCTGCTCAAATACTCCCTCTTCAATCATGATGTCTTCCCTATAAGGTCTATCCCATCAAAATATGCAACACCCGGGCCCAATCTGTCGCCGGGCGACAGATTGGTCCTGGTGTTGAAGACCAATCTGTCGCCTGGGCGACAGATTGGTCCTGGTTTGAAGACCAATCTGTCGCCGGGCGACAAATTGGGCAGGGGCGACAGATTGGTCGTTAACAGCGCCCGACTCCCACTATATCGGTCCCGTGAATGCAACGGAACTAGATGGAGTGACACTGGAGTTCCATGGCCTATTCCATCAGTCTACGACTGACTGGTCTGGGGTGTAGGTCCCTAGGTCTTCAAGTCGAAACCCATGAAACCATAAACCAGACGTTGAGTTTTGTTCCCTTTTTTTTACTTTCTTCCTCTCCTTGCCCCCACCCCCACCTCGTTACCCCCCCCCCCCTCCCCCTCCGGCTATCTCCTAATGCCCTTCATCTGATGTGTCGTGACAAACTGTTGTGGCAGCGATCCTAGTATCCCGAGAGACCGTCGGGAATTCTCTTCATTTGGGACTGTGACACGGGGCAAGGTTGTTCCTGTTCAGGAGTTTGCAAGAATCAGGCAGACACCCTCCTTACAACAGTCGAGAGTCTCTGAGTGTCCCACCGCAGTGCCCGGTACACCCTACCTTGCCACAGTCAAAACACCCTGATTGATCCTGCAAGGTAGGGGGATTCTAGAGGAAAGTTGCCCCAGCTGGGTGTGTCTCGGACTATGTGGATGAGAACTTGAGCTCACACTGAAGTGACTTCCCATCGGCGGGCGTTGAAATCAACGTCGGCTGAGGTGATTTCGGGGTAAACATCACCGGACCTAACACCCCTGCGAGCTTCAGCGTAAACTTCGCCACCTTGATGGCCTTTTGAACGCTCGTGGGCTCAACAAGAATCAAATCCTCCAACTCCATTCCCGCGAGAAAGAGCCAATGTTCAAGTGCCTGTGTTAAGACACTGACCGAATTGCATAAAAAAGTCTCATCTGCTTTTTCCTTAGCTCGCGGAACTTCCGTTTGTAAAATTTTGGAACTTTGTGGAACCTTTTCAAAAGGGTTACTTTGAGCTCAGCGTTAAGTGTCTCTCGGCAGGTCGTTGAAGGTCCTCTTGCCCTCCCTGTGAGGGACCCCGCCAGATTCAAAATATGGTTGTCGTCCATCATTCCGCACTTTTCTACGACCACTTCAAGTGCGAGGAAGCCTTCAACATCATCACTGGGGTGAAGCTCGGGGACGATAAAGGGCGCGAAGGGGTGAGGGGGTTCGAAGGGAGGGCGGTGTCCTGCACAAGCATGCCTTCAGCCATGACTTCCAGACGAAAATAACTCTTACTCCCTTTCTTCCCTGGGTGCCCTGTTTCACAAGAAAAAACAAACAAACCGGAATATTTCTCAAAAGCTCACAAATTCTTCTCAAAGAATCAGAAATCACAAAACTTCTCTCTCTACAGATCAGAAAATCACTTATCGTGGAATCAAGTTAGCAAATTCTGGTAAAATTCTGAGACCGTTATCGACAATATGAGTGCCTCAATTCCTGTGCTGGTCATGCCTACATTTCCTCAGCTTACCTCAGTTTTATCCATGTTCTTGGTCACAGGAATATCAGGATCACCTGCAAAGAGAGAGAGAGAGAGAGAGACAGAGAGAGAGAGAGAGAGAGAGAGAGAGAGAGAGAGAGAGAGAGAGAGAGAGAAGAGAGAGAGAGGAATTCTTTATCTTAATGCCCAATCGGACAGACACTTGTAGTCTGATCAACAGGCACGAAAAAAAAGGGGAAAAAAAGCTTAAGAAAAGAAAAAGAAAAAGAAAAAAGTTCGTCAAATCGGGTGAAAATAATGACTTCACGATGAAGCATGACATACGTTGTTTTGATGTACTCACCACCACCCTCCCCTTCCCCTTATCTCTCTCTCTCCCCTCTTCCCTTCTCTGTCTCTCCATCTATGTCTGTCTGTCTGTCTGGCTGGTGGCAGTCTGTCTGTCTGTCTGTCTGTCTGTCTGTCTCTCTCTCTCTCTCTCTCTCTCTCTCTCTCTCTCTCTCTCTCTCTCTCTCTCTCTCTCTCTCTCTCTCTCTTCAGGAGACGAGATGTCGATCTGGACAGGTAACCAAATACTTCATTTTCCCACATGTTACACACTGGATGACCAACTTTGTGACCAACACTCAATAAAAGCCGAAAGCTTTGCCCCGTACAGGCATGTACACCCCCGTGCCTTCCTCCCAGGACACCCGACGGGTCAAATGGACAGTGGTCATCTTAGAGGAAGACCATGACTAGACATGTCAAAGCTCTACCCTGTTGCGCGTGACTGGTCTGCTGAACTGTCTGACGGTCCAAGTGTCCATACAATCATTTAAGTAGCGACTTACATTTTCAGCAGAAACAGGTCGAGTCAGTAGTAGGACGGGCTCAATGACATGTATGTCCATTTTAAGATCCGTATATTTCACAACCCTATTCATGATAGAAAAAAAAATTCAATACACCACCTCCTTGTGAACGTTTAAGTTTTCATGTGTCTGAAGAACAGTTTTAGAATAGATCAAGCATCTACGGAGCTTTAGTTTAGACCAAACATTCACAGAGTCAGAGCAAGTATGTAATGGATGTTTTGTTCATACCAAATAATTATGGAATTTGTGCTTGAGAGGAAATGTTTGTGAAGTTTAGTTCAGAGCAAGTATTCATGGGATTTTAGTTTGGAGCAAACGTTCCTGGCAGTTTAGTTCAAAGCAAGCATTCACGACGTTTAAGGTCAGAATGCATTAAGTTTAAGATCAGAGCATCTATTTATGAGGTGTAACTTCAGAGCAAGTGTTTGTGGAGTTTTAATCAAAGCAAGTATCTATGGAGTTTTAATCAAAGCAAGTATTTATGGAGTCTTAATCAAAGCAAGTGTTTGTGGAGTTTTGTTTCAGCGTAATTGATCCAATGTCACATGCTGTATGCATTCTATTGTCATTTTTTTACTGAGGATTCAATGCTGTTCCGTTCTCAGAAGGCCCTGAAAACGACTCGCCCTTTTTCTACTGATTAACTCATTATATTCAGATGTCATGTAATTGGGTTGACAAATCAAGAAGCGAACACACTCTATGAATTATAAACAGAAATGACAAAAGTGCTACACACACACACACACACACACACACACACACACACACACACACACACACACACGCACACACACAGAGGCATGCACACACACATTTACAACCCTCACTTCCCCCTCCTCCTTTGGACAAACACACACTCAAACACAAACACACGCAAACACACATCTCTTCCCCCCCCCCCCCTTTCCCACATGCAACATACCCTGCTGACAGGAAGGGCCCGTGTAACCCAGTGGACACTTGCAGACCGCGTGACCATCCTGCACTACACACTGCCCTCCGTTCTCACAGTGCACGAGGTTACATGGGTCTTTCACTGCAACACAATCAACACCATGGCATTGTATTTCACTATGTGTGTCTGTCTCTGAGTGCGTGCGTGCGTGCGTGCGTGCGTGCGTGCGTGTGTGTGTGTGATATTAATTGTTACCGATATTCGTAGTTGTAGTTGCAGTAACAGCAGCAACAGCTGTATTAATGGTAGAAATGTTTTGCGTTGTGTTCATCATAGAAGGCAATACTATGAAGAATAACATTAACTGCAATGACAGAACACCACGAACTAGCCAGATAACAACAACTACATCAGCAGCAATATGAAAAGCGATGACTGAAGTGAATAAACAATCAGCAAGTACTATATCTTTCTTTGAAGCACATAGTCACGAATGCATATATCATAGTGCTGTCAAAAGAAACAGGAAGGGCGAACAGTGGGTGACGCAATTGGGGAGGAGGGAAAATGTGCAGATTTTTATGGCATGGCATAAACTGACTGGCTTACAAACACAGTGACCTCTCCTTTGATGCTGAGATGTCCAATTTGTATTAAAAAAATTAAATGTGGTCGATTCAGTATTTTCAATTATTTTAAATAGCCTTCATCGTTTTGTTAGTTTCAAAATAAATACATAAATGAAAAAATGAATGGAAATTTTGCACTTTTCCGGGGTCTTCACGATTTTAATGCATTTGTTTTAAACATATTGAACTTTTAAAGAAAAGTCGTCTGTTTTATTTTTCCACTGATAATGATAAGTATTCAAACGAGTTTGACAATGCACACTTTATGAAATATTGGAGAAACTAAACCCTGCCCTTCTACACATTATGCAAGCACTTAAACGCAAATACTTAAGATTCTTTCAGTTTGCAACATACGTATTGGTTGACTCTGTTAGTCTTGGGACTGTTGATCTGTCTCTTCCGATCCTGACAGGAGGCTTATACCATATTATACTTTTATATTACATTCCGTATTGACAGCCTTCTTCGCATCATTCATTTGTCTAAAGACAGAACGGCATTTTGCTGCACAATCAATCAAAGTCGGATACTGAACGGACAACAAGATGGCTAACATCTCGCACTGCTAAGGTTGTGACGTCGTGTTGTCTCCAGCCATGCTTATTTCATACATCAATGTTTGCGGGGAATGCGAGCTAACTCCTATATTCAACAGGTGCAAATCAAAGCAATGTCCATATCATTTTGTTTCTTTTTTACAGGCCGAAGTTATATCGTCCTTATGAACACAAATCTTATTTCCAGTTTATGTAGATCCCAATCATCTACACAGAGCTGTCAGTGGTGTATCATGGACATGGAACAGTCCACTTCATATGTTATTCCTTTCTGGAACAAACTATGGATCCTGACAACAACCCGAAAGTGATAAGTTTGCTCGGTTTGTATATTCACACAAAAATAGCAAATTATATGTACTAAGATGCATGAACTAGAAAAAAAGTTGTTTGGGAGCCACAGGAAGAAGATACATAGTTTGCTAAAAAGGTGCCATTAAGACTGCATGCGTCCGGGGCGAAACAAAAACTGAAGCGAAAACTTCGAGCAATGGGTAACAATGGTGTCTCTGAAGATGGGACTATTCAGGATCTCACAATAGCGTTCTCCCACCAGACAGAGAAGCTGCAAGAACTGAAACAAAAATTTGGCTCCAGCTTTCCGCCTTTGTGATGGATAAAGTGACACCCAGCCTCCCCATATATATATATATATATATACATGAATGTATGTATGTATGTATGTATATGAATATAATATATAAGTGGGAAAGCTTTTCTTTTTTATTATGTCCAACATTTCAGTCCCGAAGGGACCTTCGTCACACACAGGAGAGCTGCACTATGTTATTTTATCATACTAAGGAATAACATTAAATGTCATACTATCGAATAAAATTTTCTGTTAATTGAAACTGGGCAGGAGAGGAGTGGGAGGGGAGGGTGGGGGGTTCAAAGGGAAAAAAAATATCCGGTGTGAGGGGAGTGACAGTCGCTGGTCATTTGCGACAGGCAAGATGCTAAGATCGTACAAGAGAGAGAGAGAGAGAGAGAGAGAGAGAGAGAGAGAGAGAGAGAGAGAGAGAGAGAGAGAGAGAGACAGACAGACAGACAGACAGACAGATTAGGAGGGCAGAATGCAGCACATGGGGAGGGAATAAGGGAGTAGGGTATCAGACCAGTTGTTAAATACCCATACGTGGGCAGAGCGCTTGAGGTGGCGAAGATTCTACCAACTGAAAGATGGCCAAAACGAGTGTAGTGATGAAGAATTTGTTAAGAGGCCTTGGTGTAAACCTACAACTAAGAGTGCTCCAAGAGGAGACCCCGCTTTGGAATCGTTTATAGGCACTTGTACCAGCGACTTTATCAATCCGTTGAATATAAAGAAAATAAAGGGTAACCCGACTAAAGGGCAGAGGCAAGCCATTAAAGAATTAAGGAATTTACCGCTTACTCATAACGTATGTCGATAACGTATTGTAACGTGTCGATATGCTGACAAATCAGGAGCCACAGTCATCACTCTACTAATAAAAGATGACAAGATAGTTTCTGAGGCTTTGCATGATAAACAGCAATATGGTGTATTGAAAGAAAACCCAACTGAAAAAAAAACTAAAAAGATGATACGGAATTGGGCAAACAAATGGTCAAGACAGGGAGAAATCACAGAGATGTCTAGTTTTGTGACTACGCTAAAAGACACGCACCCAGCTAGAATTAAACCTTAGTCAAAATACATAAGCCAGAACCATACCCTTACAGATTGCTGTTGTCTAGAAGTGGAACCCTTGTGCAGCCCTTGTCCAAATTAAGACAGTTAGCAATTTCCCATCTAACTGAGTTTATACAATATGAGATTACTGATACTAAAGCATTCCTTAAAAAGATAGAATGTATAAAAGCAGCCGTAGAACGTCTTCCTGATACAGCTTATCTCACGGCTTGTGACGTAGTGGCATTACACCCAAGTGTGGATAACTCAATGGGAATACCTGCTGTTGACAATCTTTTGAGAAAGTATGGGTGTAACTTAGAAACATCAAGGGTAGCTATAATAGAAGCCGTTAAGACTGTATTAGAAAATAATGCCTGCTCATACACAGATGACAGCAACAGAATAACTTTTGCTAGACCTAACAAAGGAACAGCAATGGGCCCAGCACATGCGTGTGATTATGTAGACTGTTTTATGGGAGAGCTAGATGCCAAACTTGTAAAGGAATGCCCTCTATTGACATCCTTACTACCAGAAATAAGAGGAGAAAACTCAGTTATTAACTGGAGCAGATTTAGAGACGATGGATTTGTCATCCTACCAAACAAAAATGATGTCAGGTACTTTGAAAGGCACCTACAACAACTATGTCCAGAGTCTAATAAATGGACCATTTCAAGTGGAAAACAAGTACAGTACCTGGATGTTGCAGTTTCTATTAAAATCGGAAAAATTGTAACAGATGTTTTCTCAAAAAGTTCAAACAGCTATTTACCTCCATTTTCGTGCCATGCCCCACCTGTTTTTAAAGGAATAGCGAGGGGGATTGGTACACGTCTTAGAACGATTTGCAGTGAAGAAGATTCTTTAAACAATAGGATCATAGAATATGCAAAATACCCAGCGCTCTCAGGATGGAGTTATAGAAAAGCTGTGAAGAAATTAACAGAAACAGGATGAGATTGTTGAATAAGACACAAAACGAAAAACAGGGAAAAATCGCATGCATCACAATGTTTGATCCCAGGCTGCCTGCAAAATCCCAGATAATAAAAAACAATTTAGACTGTTCCCGAAAACAAAAAGCTGTTCCCAAAACATAACCTTATAGCGGCAGATAAAAGAAGGGAAAAACTGGCGGAAATGTACAAACCAACAATTCCTAAAAGGATAATTGAATATGGTCCATTCCCTAGACCTGGTTTTCAAACATGTATCAGAAAATGTGATACATGCGTCCACTCTGAGAAAACCAGTCACATTGTGAGCATTGGAGCCGGAATAGCTCAGTTGGTAGAGCGCCGGACTCGTAATCTTGGTGATCCTGGGGTTGCGGGTTCGAACCTCCGCCGGGGCGTTTCGGTACAGGGGGATTTTTCCCTCGGAGTTAACATTGGTTCTGACTCCATTTCCCATACAGTCCTTCGAATGAGACTATAAACCGAGGTTCAGTGTGTGAACGCACGCATAACATCT
>CM065717.1:61595553-61603053 GCA_033310375.1 Conus canariensis
ATTACACAGGGATTCTTTGGTGGCTTTACATTCCTCGCCAGTGTGTTTTCCAGTGAGGTCGATGTTCGACAGACATTCCTGGATCCTTTCTTGAAGAATGTTTCTGCTGGTACACAGGCGAGCAATATTCAGCTTCTGAGGGGCTAGTCTCTGGCCGATTTGTTCTTCAGGGCAAGCTGGATGTTCATCTTGTTCCTGGTCAGGCGGTGATCGGACCAGACGTCAGATCCCCTCATGCAGCGTGTGATGAGAACATAACGTCTGTCCCTCTGGCGAACAATAACACAGTCAAGCACGTGCCATTGTTTGGAGCGGGGGTGCACCCATGTGTTCTTGAACTTGTCTGCCTGCTGGAAGATGATGTTCGTAATGGAAATGCAATGTTGTGCACACAGTCATAACATCAGCAGACCATTGGAGCTGCAGTTTCCAGTGTCGTGGCGTCCAAGAACGTTGGGCTAAGTGGATTGGCCCCTTCCCACACGAGCGTTAAAGTCCCCGAGATTGATGAGTTTGTCCTTATGGTTGACCTCAGCGATGACACGGTTCAGCTCCTCGTAGAAGGCTTCTTTGATATCATCTGGGTTCGTCATTCGTGGAGCGTAGGCGCTGATGACGGTGGCAAAGCGGTCCTTTGTAAGCCTAAGCCGCAATGTCATTAGGCGATCATTCATGCCACGTGGCAGGCTATGGAGCTTCTGGGCAAGCTTTGTGCAAATGGCAAGTGCAACACCAGAAGTTCTTTGGTTTTCTTCAGGCTTCCCAGTGCAGTAAAAGGTGTAGCCTCCTCCAACTTCTTCAAGCTGTGTGTCGCCCGCAAGGCTTGTTCTCGGAGCCACTATGTCGATCTGATAACGTCCTAGCATCTTGGCAGTCAGAGCGGTACCACGCTCTGGTCTGTCGTCTCTGTCCAGTAAAGTTGGGACATTCCAGCCCCAAATGTCAGGGGCATCTGCATTTTTGGCAATCAGATTCCATGCCTCAAATGTCAGGGCATCTGCATTTTCTTGTGCTTCGTCTTTCGACCGCCTTGTCGGATGACCAGCAGGCGAGGTCACCTGTCAGGTACTGTGAAAAGCAGGCTTTGTTTAGGGATCCTTTTATCTCCCCCTTGTCATTTGGCGAGAGCAGTGCAATCCCTGAATAGGGCTGATATGTTGCTGTAGGAGGATACGAGCGCCGCGTCTGCCCTGGTGTAAGATGAACGACCATCAGCCTACAATCGCCTACATGCAGAGTTGTAGCTAGGGACCTCCAGCAACATCCTTTGCCTGCCCTCGTTCCCCGTCACTACTTCTCCATCGCCGCAGGACTTCGATCAGCATGGTCAGACAAACACTACTGAACCGACTGGAAACAGGGGAGGGGGGGGGGGGGGGGAGGGGGGGGGGGGCTGGATGGAATGTGGCCCGAACGAACTGTTTCATGAGATAGGTACAGATCCGGATTCTGAATTCCTTCCGCCAGATGATTCTGCCCTGTCTACTGAACAAGACATTGTTACGTTACTGTTTAGGATGGGATCTTTGTCTAACAAGTCTTCGGTTTTCATGGAACGTTAAAATTTAAAATAAACAAGCAAACAAACTTTAGTGATATATATGTTGATAATTCATATATTCTAAAAGTGCACGAAATGTCCTTTTTCAGTCTCAACCTATTACGACTTTCCCCGGCTCGAAAATGATGTTTTAATTCATGGTATGACTCGCACGTGTAAAGTTTCTGAATGAAAGGCCTAGCTACCGACCCCATTTTTTTCCTTCTATGTTGCGGTACACACAAATCATCCCTTAAATTTTGGTCATTTCCTTATCAAAGACCACATCAAGGCATCGTTCGATAAAGGCGGTAGTTCACACCTCCTGGAGTGACCTTCTAGTTGTACTTAACATTTTGCCTAGACAGCAATTAAGTTTGTGTGTAGATATGAACTGGTCTTTCTGTGAACATACGTGCTGAGTCATCTTTCACTTGCATTGTGCTCCCAGGATTCACCGAAAGGGGGAGAGAATGATGAATCCATCGGTGCTCAACCAATCATGACTGCAAATCCCAAACGGACTATGAACATGGACCAAATGGAATATCCATGTGTCTGTGGAAAGCGTTTCGCTACCACCCGTGGCATGAAGATCCACAGAACAAAGATGGGATGTGTGAAGACTCATCTGAATGAGCAGCAGCGCACTGCATCAGCAGATAAGACGTCGGAAGACCAAGGCCAGGATTTAAACCACAGTGCCAAGGACATCCACGCTGTTGGTTCGGATGAGGAATTTGCACAGGCCCTCGATGCCAGGCGCCTGAAACTCAACCTGCCACGAGCAAACGAAACTGAAGGTTGGGAGAAACTGGATGCAAAAATCGTCCAAAGACTCGATGCACTGATAGGGAAAAGCACCCTGGAACACAAACTAGCCACATATGGGGACATTGTGTATGCCACATGTAGAGACGCCTATGGAGCAAAACTACCCAAAGAGAAAACACCTCCAAAGAAATCCAGACGCCAAGAAAAGATGGACAAGATCAGGGTCCAAAAGAAAAACCTCAAGATGCAAATGAAGACCGCACTGCCAGCTGAAAAACAAGGCTTGGAAAAACTGTGGAAAGACCTGAAAGAAAAACACAGCGCCCTCAGCAAAGCGGAATCTGCGAGGAAGAGGAAGAGCAAAAAGAAGAAGACACAAGAGCGCTTCTTCAGAGACCCCTTCCAGTTTGCCAGAACACTGTTTGAGCAGCCAAAATCTGGGACCCTAAGTGTGGACAAAAGGAGTTCTTGAGCAGCATCTGAGGAAAACATACTCTGACCAACAGAGCAAAGCACCACTCGACATTCAAGGTCTGGTGTGGCCAACCAACCCTGAGGAACAGTTCAATGGCAAGCCTCCAACGTTGGCGGAAATCAAGAAGGTGGTCGACAAAGCCAGAGCCAAATCATCACCAGGGCCAAACGGAATACCTTACCAGCTTTACAAGAAATGTCCCAAGGTGCTGGAGTGGCTCCACAGGCTGCTGCGATCGGCTTGGAGAAACCAGAAGATCAGCGGCCAGTGGATGACGGCAGATGGTGTGTACATCCCCAAAGAGCAAAACTCAAGTGACATCAGCCAGTTCAGGCCAATATCACTACTGAACGTCGAAGGGAAAATCTTCTTCTCTGTCATGGCAGCAAGGCTGACCAAGTACCTGATGGAAAACAAGTACTTGGATGTGTCAGTCCAGAAAGGTGGCATCCCATGCGTGGCTGGCTGTGTGGAACACGCCACAATGATCTGGGACGCAATCCAAAAAGCAAAAACAGAAAAGAGAGACCTGGACGTAGTGTGGCTTGATCTGGCAAACGCATATGGATCTGTGCCCCATGAGATGATACAGTTGGCTCTTGAGATGTACCATGTGCCAAAGAACATCCGCGACATGCTCAAAAAGTACTTCAATGGCTTCTCAATGCGGTTCTCTACCAAGGAGTACACAACAGACTGGATCAACTTGGAAGTGGGTATTGCAATGGGCTGTGCAATTTCCCCAATACTGTTCGTGCTGGCAATGGAACTCATCTTGAAAGCAGCAACAAACAACGCAAGACAAACAGACCTTGGCGATGGATACAAGATGCCTCCTCTCAAGGCCTTCATGGATGACACTACAGTGATTTCATCCAGAGAAGACGAGACACGTCATGTGCTGGAGAGGCTGGACGACATAGTTGCCTCATCCAGAATGAAGTTCAAGCCAAAGAAATCACGGAGTCTCTCACTGAGGAAAGGAAAAGTGGCCGGATCTGTGGTCTTCAGTGTTGCCAACCAGGCCATTCCAACAGTCACAGAAGAACCAGTCAAGAGCCTTGGAAGATGGTATGATGATACGCTGAAAGACACACAAAGAGCAAAAGAAACCAAGCAGATGGCGGAGGAAGGCTTGGAAACCATTGACCAGTGTGGGCTCCCTGGCAAATACAAGGTCTGGTGTCTGCAGTTCATGCTGATACCAAAGCTCCTATGGCCTCTGATGATATACGACATCTGCACCAGCATAGTGGAGGCAATGGAAGCCAAAATCAACAAGTTCACAAGGAAATGGCTTGGTGTCCCACCCTGTCTGACTGACATAGCGCTGTACTGTCGCCAAGCAAAAGCTGAAACTACCACTGAAATCCATCCTGGAGGAATACAAAGCAGGGAAGATCAGACTTCAAAGCATGCTGGAGGACTCAGGAGACAAGGTGGTAGAAGCAATCAAGCCCCAGCTGAAGACAGGCAGAAAATGGAAAGTTCAAGAGGCGATGGATTCTGCAAAAGAAAGTCTCAAGATCAGAGAAATAACAGGACACACACAAACCAACAGACAAGGACTGGGGGTGACCAAAACTGAATGGTGGTCAAAGGCCAAAGGAAAAGCCAAAAGAGACATGATGATTCAGGAGATGAGAAAAGAAGAAGACCAAAAAAGACTCCAAAAAGCAGTCCAGCAGAGCCAGCAAGGGCAATGGACAACGTGGGAGAATGCACTCCAAAAAAGTCTCACTTGGAATGACATTTGGCACATGGCCCCTCTCAGGATCAGCTTCATTCTCAGATCTGCATATGACCTTCTGCCCTCAAATGCAAACCTGGTGAAGTGGGGGAAAACAGACGATCCTGCATGCCACCTCTGCCATGAAAAAACAACAGTGGAGCATGTCCTAAGCTCATGTAAAGTAGCCCTGGCTCAAGGAAGGTACACATGGAGGCACAACCAAGTGCTCAAAGAGATTGTACAAGTAGTCTGGGCTAGTACCAACACCACAAAAGGGAAAATCAGGACTCCAAAAGCACCCGCAACATTCTTCACGGCAGGAGGCAGCAAATCATGGCCAAGAACAACAGTGCCACTCGAAACATGCAGGCAGAGTCTGCTGGACGGGGCAGATGACTGGGAGTGCACTGCAGACCTCCCAGAATGGAAGAGTCACCCAGAGATCATCAGCAAGAGTGGCATGAGACCAGACATAGTAGTCCACTCTAAGTCAACCAAGCAGCTGATCATGATCGAGCTCACGGTGCCATATGAGAACAGAATGGAGGCAGCTCAAATCTACAAGACTGAAAAGTATGCTGATCTGGCAAACAGCCTGAGGAGAGAAGGCTATCAGGTCAAAGTCCTCACTGCAGAAATTGGAGCTAGGGGGTTTGTAGGAACGTCTGCATACAGCCTCATGAAACAGCTCTCAGTTGCAGGGAAGGAAAAAACCAGAGCCCTGAAAGCAATGGCAGAAGCGGCAGAGAGGTGTTCAAGCTGGATCTGGTCAAGGAGGAACAAAAGTGAACTTCATAAGGCTTAATTTCCCTACAAATATCAGGTGTCCCTGTGGCTCAGTGGTTAAAGCGCGAGTCATTAAGTGGAAAATGAGCATGTCCAGAGGGTCATGGGTTCGAATCCCAGCCATGGCTCGTCCCAAGATGGGAAAAAAAAAGGGGCAGCAGAGGGACATCCGGAGTCATGAACCGGGTGTGGCCCAACCCCCCTAGAGTGTCAGGAGATAAGGGCCGAAACACTTGCTTGAAGGGGGCTTCTCTTCTGAGGACTCTCTGCTGCCACGCTCTCCACGAGTTTCTTTCTACTGTGAAATTGCGCCTAGTTGATGTTGTCAATGATTATCAAACATTTCTAACAGCATTTCTAACAATTTGATGCTTACTTTCTTCCGTACTCATGTGTATATATATATATATATATATATATATAATATATATACGTTTTTCCCAACTTTCTTTTTTCCACTTTGTTTTCGATTGACAAAACAAATCTTCAGTAGGGATCAACGTCTCGGTGTTTGACTGTGCTTTTGAAGGGAAAAGTGAATGGTGTGTACATAGTCACATTACGTGAAGTGGGATGAAGCAAAACGGGATAAAGCGAAACGTGACGCACAAAGTCAGACTGGAGAAAAATCATGGATCTCTCTGTCTGTATGTGAAAGAGGAAGGAGAGACGAGAGAGGAGGCTGAGGGAAGGAGAAAGGGGATAGGGGCAGGCCGAGGAAGTAAGATTTATATATGTATTTATAAATGTTAGCTTATTATGTTGCACAATGCCGCAATATTATTCTACAATAGTATTCATTATGATCATTTCATATTACACATCATCTTACGTTGCATTACGTTATGTATTTTCAATTACATTATGGGGAGGAGGGAGGGGACAGAGGCAGGCCGAGGAAGTAGATGTTACATTATCATAATAAAATGCTATTATATTGTACAATGCCTCAGTATTATTAAATTATTGTATTTATTAAGATCATTTCATATTATACATCATGCTACGTTTTATTACTTTATGTATTTTCAATTGCATTATGGGTAGAAGGGAGGGGATAGGGGCGGGCAGAGGAGGTAAGATCTATATATGTTACATTATCACAATGATATATATTATATTGCACAATGCCTCATTATCATTAGCTATAGTATTTATTATGATCATTATATATTACACATTATGTTATATTGCATTACGTTATGTATTATCAATTACATTACGTCATGCTACATTACACAGCACATATGCGCATGATGTAAGATTCTTTTATCCTCAGGTTAGTCACATTATTACAATACACTTATGACATAGCACTGTGAAACACGCCCACTGCATTACGCATAATGTTACAATAAGTTACATACCAACTGGCACCGTTAGGTATCTTGGTCATGGCCATCAAGTGACACGGAACATCGTCTCGGCATACAACAGTGGAGCCATTGGCCGGAGTGCCACTGGTGAACTTCTTGTCCTGGTAATAAAAGATCAGTATGATTGTCGCTGTGGCCCATTTTCCCTACTTATAGAACATCATTATCATTGCTATTTTGGCCCATTTTCTTTGTATGATTGTTATGCAGCACTTTCGTCTCTTGCTATTGAACGTCATCATAATTGTAACTTTGGCCTATTCGCTTCTGGTTATAAACGTCATAAGGATTCTTCCCTAATTATAAAACTCATTATGCTTATTACTATGGCCCATTTTACCTAGCAATTGAAAGTTATTATAATTGTATTCCAGTTTCAGTTTCATCAAGGAGGCTTCACTGGGTGCGGACTAGTCCACATACGCTACACCACATTCGCTAAGTTTTGAGACCACACTACTTATGATTTTAAGCTGATGGATGAATGATATGAGCCTATCTCATCAGTGAAGAGAAAAGTGTCCCTTGAATTAGGCTTGTGCAACAGCACACAGAGAAAGCAACTGTATCTATTAAATGAATAATACAATACAGGTGTTTTCTCTGTGTGCTGTTGGAAAAGAATGATGCTGAATGAGGCTGGATGTATGGAGTTTAGTTTAAGGTCCCGTCACACAAATTTGTGATTGAAGACATTTGAGTTTAAGATTTTTTTTCATTGAGATGTCATAATGAGGAGAGAGAGAGAGAGAGAGAGAGAGAGGAGAGAGAGAGAGAGAGAGAGAGAGAGAGAGAACCTAGTGTAATAACAGAAATG
>CM065717.1:61608053-61617533 GCA_033310375.1 Conus canariensis
AGCCCAAAACAGCCCCCTGTATAAAGAGTTAAACTGGACCTGCCCCAAAACAGTCCCCTAGAGAGTTAAACTGGACCTGGCCAAAAGCAGCCTCCTTCCTGGGGATTAATCTAGTACTAGCCCAGAACAGCCCCCCCCCCCCCCCCCCCCCCCCGGAGAGTTAAACCGGACCTGGCCCAGAACAGCCCCCTAGAGAGTTAAATTGGATCTGCTCCGAAGCAGCCCCCACCTGGGGAGTTAATCTGCCGCCGGCCCAGAACAACCACCAAGAGAGTTAAATTGGACCTAGCCCAGAACAGCCCCCCTTATGGAGGAGACTTTAACTCTCTAGGGGGACAAACATTATTAAACCGAAACATTTTGCAGCGAACATCAGAACATGGAGCACAACAAGCGAAAGCTTATGTGGTACCTGCCCAGAACAAACCTCTCCCACCCCCCACCCCCTAGAGAGTTAAACTGGACCTGGTTCGAAACTGCCCCCTTCCTGGGGAGCTAATCTGGCACTGGCCCTGAACAGCCTCCCCCCCCCCCCCCCCTCCCGGAAAGTTAAACTGGACCTGGACCAGAACAGCACCCCCTGTAGACCGATGTTATATCGCACCCTACCGTTTTGTCACACATGCGACTAAACGGCGGGATAGCGACAAAATAGCGGTTGAAGGTCCACCGTTTTGTATCTGTGTGACAAAACGGCGGATGTGCGACAAAACAGCGGTTTACGGTGTAACAACCCAAAAGTACTCACCGCCCAGAAGTGCTCCCGGGGGTACTACTGGGGCCGCGCCAGAATGACTCCCGAGAGTACATCTGGGTCGGGTAAAAAATGGACCCCCTGTTTTCATAAAGTTCTCCCGAGAGTCATTCTGGGCCGGTCCCAAAAGTCCCCCCCCCCCTCCACCCACCCCCCGGTATATCTCCGTTAAGGTGTTGAGGGTTGTTATTTATTGGTCATAAACTCATACATGCACATTCTATCTGAATCAACATTGAAATATTGTCTGAATCAACTTTAGGGGGTGTACTTCTGGGCCGGTTCCAGAAGTACTCCCCTTGCATATGTCCTTTATTAATGTGTTCAGGGTTATTATTTACTGGTCATAAACTCTCACATGGACATTCTATCTGAATCAACATTGAAAACCAGTCTGAATCAACTTAAGGGGGAGTACTTCTGGGCCGGTCCCAGAAGTACTCCCCTTGCACATCTCCTTTATTAATGTGTTCAGGGTTGTTATTTACTGGTTGTAAACTCATATATGGTCATTCTATCTGAATCAACATTGAAAACGAATCTGAATCAACTTTAGGGGAGTACTACTGGGCCGGTCCCAGAAGTACCCCCCTTGCATATCTCCTTTATTGATGTGTTCAGGGTTGTTACTTACTGGTCATAAACTCATACATGGACATTCTATCTGAATCAACATTGAAAACCAGTCTGAATCAACTTTAGGGGGAGTACTTTTGGGCCAGTCCCAGAAGTACCCCTCTTGCATATTTCCTTTATTAGTGTGTTCAGGGTTGTTATTTACTGGTCATTAACTCACACATGGACAGTCTATCTGAATCAACATTGAAAACGAATCTGAATCAACTTTAGGGAGAGTATATCTGGGCCGTTCCCAGAAGTACCCCGTTGCAGATCTCCTTTATTAATGTGTTCAGGGTTGTTACTTACTGGTCATAAACTCACACTTTGTCATACTATCTCAATCAACATGAAAGTATAGTCTGAATCTACTTTAGGGAGAGTACTTCTGGGCCGGACGCAGAAGTACCCCCTTGCAGATCTACTTTATTGATGTGTTCAGGGCTTTTATTTACTGGTCATAAACTCATACATGGACATTTTATCTGAATCAACATTAAAAACGAGTCTGAATCAACTTTAGGGGGAGTACTTCTGGGCCGGTCCCAGAAGTAACACCCTCCCCCCTTGCATATCTCCTTTATTAATGTGTTCAGGGTTGTTTTTTACTGGTCATAAGCTCACACATGGACATTGTACCTAAATCAACATTGTCAAATAGACTAATTCAACTTTAGGGGGAGTACTTATGGGCCGGTCACAGAAGTACCACCCTTGCATATCTCATTCATTAATGTGTTCAGGGTTGTTATTTACTAGTTAGAAACTCATGCATGGACATAAACGCATACATGGACATTCTATCTGAATCAACAATGAAATATTCTTTGAATCAACTTTAGGGGGAGTACTTCTGGATCCGCTAAAAACGGCCCAGTTATACTCCCGAGAATAAGTCTGGGCTGGGCCCAAAAGTACTGTCTCAGCTTCGGGTTGGGGGGGGGGGGGGGGGGGGGGGGGGGGGGGGGGGGGGGGGGGGGGGGGGGGGAGTACATCTGGAGCCGCGCCAAAGTTGCTTCTGGGAGTACTTTGGGCTGGGCCCAGACGTACTCCCGGGAGTCATTCGGTGCGGGGGGGGGGGGGGGGGGGGGGGGTTCAGTTTGGGACTGATACCAAAAGTACTCCCCTGTCTAAAGGAATCATCGTTATAAGTTAGTTACATAAAACAAACATTTATCTGCGAAGTTATCAATAGGGGTTAACAGGCCCTGGCACAAAACAGCGCCCCCCCCCCCCCCGGCCCCCCCCTCTCCTAGGGAGTTAATCTGGCACCAGCCCAGAACAGCCCCTCTGGAGAGTTAAACTGAACCTGTCCTAGATCAGCCACCCTATAGGGGAGTTAATCTGGCACCGTCATAGAGCAGCCCCCTTGGAGAGTTAAACTAGACAAGGCCCAGAACAGCCCCCTCCCCCTCCTTGGGAGTTAATCTGGCACCGGCCCAAAACAGCCCCCCCAGAGAGTTAAACTGGACTTGGCCTAGAAACAGCCCCCCCCCCCCCCCCCTCCTGGGAGTTAATCTGGCTTCAGCCTGGTACAGGCCTCCCTGGAGAGTTAAACTGGCCCTGGCACAAAACAGGATCCCCCGCCCCCTCTCCCCCTCCTGGGGAGTTAATCTGGCACCAGCCCAGAACAGCCCCTCTGGAGAGTTAAACTGAACCTGTCCTAGAACAGCCACCCTCCAGGGGAGTTAATCTGGCACCGTTATGGAACAGTCCCCCTGGAGAGTTAAACTAGACAAGTCCCAGAACAGCCCCCTCCCCCTCCTTGGGAGTTAATCTGGCACCGGCCCAAAACAGCCCCCCCTAGAGAGTTAAACTGGACCTGGCCTAGAACAGCCCCCCCCCCCCCCCTCTCCTGGGAGTTAATCTGGCTCCAGCCCGCTACAGGCCCCCCTGGAGAGTTAAACTGGCCCTGACACAAAACAGCCCCTCTCTCCTGGGGAGTTAATCTGGCACCAGCCCAGAACAGCCCCTCTGGAGAGTTAAACTGCACCTGTCCTTGAACAGCCCCCCCCCCCCCCCCTCCCAGGGAAGTTAATCTGGCACCGTCATGGAACAGTCCCCCTGGAGAGTTAAACTAGACAAGTCCCAGAACAGCCCCCTCCCCCTCCTGGGGAGTTGATCTGGCACTGGTCCAAAACAGCCCCCCTAGAGAGTTAAACTGGACCTGGGCTAGAGCAGCCGCCCCCCCCCCCCCCCCCCTTTCCTGGGGAGTTAATCTGGCTCCAGCCCGCTACAGGCCCCTCTGGAGAGTTAAACTGGCCCTGGCACAAAACAGCCCCCTCCCCCCCTGTCCTAGTACAGCCCCTCCAGGGGAGTTAATCTGGCACAATCATTGTACAGCCCCCCCCCCCCCTCCCCGGAGAGTTAAACTAGACAAGGTACAGAACATCCCCCTCCCCCTCCTGGGGAGTTATTCTGGCACCGGCCCAAAACAGCTAGACCTGGCCTAGAACACCCCCACCCCCCCCCCCCCTCGTCTACTGAGAAGTTAATCTGGCTCCAGCCTGGTACAGGCCTCCCTGGAGAGTTAAACTTGCCCTGGGACAAAACAGGCCCCCCACCCCCTCCCCCCTCCTGGGGTTACTCTGGCATCAGCCCAGAACAGCCCCTCTGGAGAGTTAAACTGGACCCGTCCTAGAACAGCTCCCCTTCAGGGGAGTTAATCTGCCACCGTCACGGAACAGCCCCCCCCCCGGAGAGTTAAACTAGACAAGGCCTAGAACAGCCGCCCCCCCTCCTGGGGAGTTAATCGGGCTCCAGCCTGGTAAAGACCTCCCTTGGGGGTAAACTGGCCCTGGCACAAACAGACCCCCCCGCCCCCTCTCCTGGGGAGTTAATCTGGCACCAGCCCAGAACAGCCCCTCTGGAGAGTTAAACTGAACCTGTCCTAGAACAGCCTCCCCCCCCCCCCCCCTTCAGGGGAGTTAATCTGGCACCGTCATGGAACAGTCCCCCTGGAGAGTTAAACTAGACAAGTCCCAGAACAGCCCCCTCCCCCTCCTGGGAGTTGATCTGGCACTGGCCCAAAACAGCCCCCCTAGAGAGTTAAACTGGACCTGGGCTAGAGCAGCCGCCCCCCCCCCCCTTTTCCTGGGGAGTTAATCTGGCTCCAGCTCGCTACAGGCCCCCCTGGAGAGTTAAACTGGCCCTGGCACAAAACAGCCCCCTCCCCCCCCCCTCCTGGGGAGTTAATCTGGCACCATCCCAGAACAGCCCCTCTGGACAGTTAAACTGCACCTGTCCTAGAACAGCCCCTCCAGGGGAGTTAATCTGGCACCATCATGGTACACCGCCCCCCCCCCCCCCCCCCCCGCCCGGAGAGTTAAACTAGACAAGGTCCAGAATATCCCCCTCCCCCTCCTGGGGAGTTATTCTAGCACCGGCCCAAAACAGCTAGACCTGGCCTAGAACACCCCCCCCCCCCCCCCCCCCCCCCCCCCCCCGTCTACTGAGAAGTTAATCTGGCTCCAGCCTGGTACAGGCCTCCCTGGAGAGTTAAACTTGCCCTGGGACAAAACAGGCCCCCCACCCCCTCCCCCCTCCTGGGGTTACTCTGGCATCAGCCCAGAACAGCCCCTCTGGAGAGTTAAACTGGACCTGTCCTAGAACAGCCCCCCTTCAGGGGAGTTAATCTGCCACCGTCACGGAACAGCCCCCCCCCCACCCCCCAGGAGAGTTAAACTAGACAGCCGCCTCCCCCTCCTGGGAGTTAATCGGGCTCCAGCCTGGTAAAGACCTCCCTTGGGGGTAAACTGGCCCTGGCACAAACAGACCCCCCCCCCCCCGCCCCCTCTCCTGGGGAGTTAATCTGGCACCAGCCCAGAACAGCCCCTCTGGAGAGTTAAACTCCACTTGTCCCAGAACAGCCCCCCCTTCAGGGGAGTTAATCTGGCACCGTCATGAAACAGCCCCCCCCCCTCCCCCAGGAGAGTTAAATAGACAAGGCCCAGAACAGCCCCTTTCCCCTCCTGGGAAGGTAATCTGACACCGGCCCAAATCAGCCCCCCAAGAGAGTTAAACTGGACCTGGCCGAGAGCAGTCCCCCCTCTCCTGGGGAGTAAATCTGGCACCAGCCCAGAACAGCCCCTCTGGAGAGTTAAACTCCACTTGTTCCAGAACAGCCCCCCTCCAGGGGAGTTAATCTGGCACCGTCATGAAACAGCCCCCCCCCCCCCCCAGGAGAGTTAAACTAGACAAGGCCCAGAACAGCCCCTTCCCCCTCCTGGGAGTTAATCTGACACCGGCCCAAAACGGCGCCCCCTATAGAGTTAAACTGGACCTGGCCTAGAGCAGCCCCTCCCCCCCCCCTCTCCTGGGGAGCTGATCTGGCTCCAGCCTGGTACAGGCCTCCCTGGAGAGTTAAACTGACCCTGGCACAAAACAGCCCCCCTCCCCTCCCCTCCTGGGGAGTTAATCTGGCACCAGCCCAGAACAGCCCCTCTGGAGAGTTAAACTGCACCTGTCCTAGAACAGCCCCCCTCTAGGGAGTTAATCTGGCACCGTCATGGAACAGTCCCCCTAGAGAGTTAAACTAGACAAGGCCTAGAACAGCCCCCTCCCCCTTCTGGGGAGTTAATCTGGCACCGACCCAAAACAGGCCCCCTGGAGCGTTTAACTAGACCTGGCCTAGAGCAGCCCCCCACCCCTTTCCTGGAGAGTTAAACTGGCCCTGGCACAAAACAGCCCCCCCCCCCCCTCTCCTGGGGAGTTAATCTGGCACCAGCCCAGAACAGCCCCTCTGGAGAGTTAAACTGAACCTGCCCCAGAACAGCCCCCCTCCAGGGAGTTAATCCGGTACCGTCATGGAACAGACCCCCCCCCACCCCTCCGGAAAGTTAAACTAGGCAAGGCCCAGAACAGCCCCCTCCCCCCCTGGGGAGTTAATCGTGCACTGACCCAAAACAGCCCCCCTAGAGAGTTAAACTGGACGTGACCTAGAACAGCCCCCCCCCCCTCTCTCTCTCTCTCTCTCTTGGGGAGTTAATCTGGCTCCAGCCTAGTACAGGCCCCCCTGGAGAGTTAAACTGGCCCTGACACAAAACAGCCCCCCCCCCCTCTCCTGGGGAGTTAATCTGGCACCAGCCCAGAACAGCCCCTCTGGAGAGTTAAACTGCACCTGTCCGAGATCAGCCCTCTCCAGGGGAGTTAATCTGGCACCGTCATGGAACAGCCCCCTGGAGAGTTAAACTAGACAAGTCCCAGAACAGCCCCGTCCCCCTCCTGGGAGTTAATCGGGCACTGGCCCAAAACCCTAGAGAGTTAAACTGGACCTGGCCTAGAGCATCCCCCTCCTCTCCTGGGGAGTTAATCTGGCTCCAGCCTGGTACAGGCCTCCCTGAAGAGTAAAATTGGCCCTGGCACAAAACAGCCTCCACCCCACCCCCCCCTCTCCTGGGGAGTTAATCTGGCACCAGCCCAGAACAGCCCCTCTGGAGATTTAAACTGCACCTGTTTTAGAACAGCCCCCCTCCAGGGGAGTTAATCTGGCACCGTCGTGGAACAGCCCCCTGGAGAGTTAAACTAGACAAGGCCCAGAACAGCCCCCCATCTTGCGGAGTTAATCTGGCACTGGACCAGAACAGCCCTACTGGAGCGTTAAACTGAACGTAATCTAGAACATCCCACTCCCATCCTGGAGAGTTTATTTGGCACCAGCCCAGAACAGCCTCCTGGAGAGTAAAACTGGACCTGGCCAAGAACAAACCTCCTCCTGGGGAGTTAATATTGCAACAGCGTAGAATAATCCCATGGAAAGTTATACTGGATCTTGCTCAGAACAGCCCCCCCCCCCCCCCTCCCTTGAAGAAATAATCTGGCACTGGCCCAAAACAGCACACCCCCCCCCCCGCCCCCAGAGAGTTAAACTGGACCTGCACCAAAACAGCCCCCTAGAGAGTTAAACTGGACCTGGCTAAAAATAGCCCCCCACCTGGGGGAGTTAATCTAGTAGTAGACCAGAACAGGCCCCTAGAGAGTTAATCTGGACCCGGCCCAGAACAGCCCCCCTCCTGGGCAGTGAGTCTGGTACTAGCCCAAAACAGCCCCCTAGAGAGTTAAACTGGACCTACCCCAAAACAGCCCCCCACCTGAGGAGTTAATCTGGCACCAGCCCAGAACAGCCCCCTGGAGAGTTAAACTGGACCTGCCCCAAAACAGCCCCCCACCTGGGGAGTTAATCTGGCACCAGCCCAGAACAGCCCTCTTGGAGTGTTAGCTTGACCCGGTGTAACACCCCAAAAGTACTCCCCGCCCAGAAGTACTCCTGGGAGTACTTCTGGGCCCGCGCGCCAGAATGACTCCCGGACTACTTCTGGGACAGTACCTCCCATTGGTCCCAGAAGTACTCCCCCCTATTGACAACTTTGCAAAACAATGTTGTTTTTTGTAACTATCTTATAACGATGATTCCTTTAGACAGGGAGTACTTTTGGTACCAGTCCCAAACTGACCCCCGCTCCCCCCCCCCCCCCCCCCCCCCTGCACCAGAATAACTCCCGGGAGTACGTCTGGGCCCAGCCCAAGTGAACTCCCGGAAGAAACTTTGGCGCGGCTCCGGATGTACTGCCCCTAAAGCTGATTCAGAGAATATTTCATTGTTGATTCAGACAGAATGTACATGTATGAATTTATGTCCATGTATGAGTTTCTTACCAGTAAGTAACAAACCTGAACACATTAATGAATGAGATATGCAAGGGGGGTACTTCTGTGACCGGCCCAGAAGTTCTCACCCTAAAGTTGGATCAGTCTATATGACAATGTTGATTTAGATACAATGTCCATGTGTGAGCTTATGACCAGTTAAAAAACAACCCTGAACACATTAATAAAGGAGATATGCAAGGGTGGTGGTGAGGGGGGTGGGGGGTGGAGGGTACTTCTGGGACCGGCCTAGAAGTACCCAGGTTTATTCAGATAAAATGTCCATGTATGAGTTTTTGGCCAGTAAATAACAACACTGAACACATCAATAAAGGAGATCTGCAAGGGGGTACTTCTGGGACCGGCCCAGATGTACTCTCCCTAAAGTAGATTCAGACTACACTTTCATATTGATTGAGATAGAATGTCAATGTGTGAGTTTATGACCAGTAAGTAACAACCCTGAACACATTAATAAAGGAGATATGCAAGGGAGGTACTTCTGGGACTGGCCCAGATGTACTCTCCCTAAAGTTAATTCAGACTGGTTTTCAATGTTGATTCAGATAGACTGTCCATGGGTGAGTTTATGACTTTTAAATAACAATCCTGAACACATTAATAAAGGAAATATGCAAGGGGGGTACTTCTGGGACCGGCCCAGAAGTACTCCCCCTAAAGTTGATTCAGACTGGTTTTCAATGTTGATTCAGATAGAATGTCCATGTGTGAGTTTATGACCAGTAAATAACAACCCTGAACACATTCATCAAGGAGATATGCAAGGGGGGTACTTCTGGGACCGGCCCAGAAGTACTCCCCCTAAAGTTGATTCAGCCTCGTTTTCAATGTTGATTCAGGTAGAATGTCCATGTGTGAGTTTATGATCATTAAATAACAACCCTGAACACATTGATAAAGGAGATATTCAAGGGTGGTACTTCTGGGACCGGCCCAGAAGTACTCCTCCTAAAGTTGATTCAGACTATATTTCAACGGTGATTCAGATAGAATGTGCATGTATGACTTTATGACTAATAAATAACAACCCTCAACACCTTAACGGAGATATGCCGGCGGGGTGGGGGTGGGGGTACTTCTAGGACCGGCCCAGAATGACTCCCGGGAGTACTTTATGAAAACAGAGGGTCCATTTTTTTACCCGACCCAAATGTACTCTCGGGAGTCATTCAGGCGCGGCCCCAGTAGTACCCCCCGGGAGTACTTCTGGACGTTGGGTTGTTACACCGTAAACCGCTGTTTTGTCGCACATCCGCCGTTTTGTCACACAGAGACAAAACGGTGGACCTTCAACCGCTGTTTTGTTGCTATCCCGCCGTTTAGTCGCATGTGTGACAAAACGGTAGGGTGCGATATAACATCGGTCTACAGGGGGTGTGGTTCTGGTCCAGGTCCAGTTTAACTTTCCGACTTTCCGGGGGGGGGGGGGGGGGGGGGGGGGG
>CM065717.1:61617633-61685133 GCA_033310375.1 Conus canariensis
CCCCCCCCCTGCACCAAAATAACTCCCGGGAGTACGTCTGGGCCAGCCAAGTGAACCCCCGGAAGAAACTTTGGCGCGGCTCCGGATGTACTGCCCTAAAGCTGATTCAGAGAATATTTCATTGTTGATTTCAGACAGAATGTACATGTTGAATTTATGTCCATGTATGAGTTTCTTACCAGTAAGAAAACAAACCTGAACACATTAATGAATGAGATATGCAAGGGGGGTACTTTGTGACCGGCCAGAAGTTTCACCCTAAAGTTGGATAAAGTCTATATGACAATGTTGATTTAGATACAATGTCCATGTGTGAGCTTATGACCAGTTAAAAAAAAACCCTGAACACATTATAAAGGAGTTATGAAAGGGTGGTGGTGAGGGGGGTGGGGGTGGAGGGTTCTTCTGGGACGGCCTAGAAGTACCCAGGTTTATTCAGATAAAATGTCCATGTATGAGTTTTTGGCCAGTAAAAAACAAAAATGAACACATCAATAAAGGAAAATCTGCAAGGGGGTTACTTCTGGGACCGGCCAGATGTACTCTCCCTAAAGTGTTTCAGACTACACTTTCATTTTTGATTGGTTAGAATGTCAATGTGTGAGTTTATGACCAGTAAGTAAACAACCCTTGACACATTAATAAGGAGATATGCAAGGGGGGTACTTCGGGGGACTGGCCCAGATGTACTCTCCCTAAATTTTAATTCAGACTGGTTTTCAATGTTGATTCAGATTGACTGTCCATGGGTGAGTTTAGGGACTTTTAAAACAATCCTGACACTTTAAATTTAAAGGAAATTGAAGGGGGGTACTTCTGGGACCGGCCCCAGAAGTACTCCCCTAAAAGTTGTTTTCAGACTGGTTTTCAATGTTGATTCAGATAGAATGTCCATGTGTGAGTTTATGACCAGTAAATAACAACCCTGAACACATTCATCAAGGAGTTTGCAAGGGGGGTACTTCTGGGACCGGCCCAGAAGTACTCCCCTAAAGTTGATTCAGCCTCGTTTTCAATGTTGATTCAGGTAGAATGTCCATGTGTGAGTTTAGGGATAAATTAAATAAAAACCCTGAACACAATTGATAAAGGAGATATTCAAGGGTGGTACTTCTGGGACCGGCCAGAAGTACTCCTCCTAAAGTTGATTCAGACTATATTTCAACGGTGATTCAGATAGAATGTGCATGTATGACTTTATGACTAATAAATAACAACCCTCAACACCTTAACGGAGATATGCCGGCGGGGTGGGGGGTGGGGGTACTTCTAGGACCGGCCCAGAATGACTCCGGGAGTACTTTATGAAAACAGAGGGTCCATTTTTTTACCCGACCCAAATGTACTCTCGGGAGTCATTCAGGCGCGGCCCCAGTAGTACCCCCGGGAGTACTTCTGGACGTTGGGTTGTTACACCGTAAACCGCTGTTTTGTCGCACATCCGCCGTTTTGTCACACAGAGACAAAACGGTGGACCTTCAACCGCTGTTTTGTTGCTATCCGCCGTTTAGTCGCATGTGTGACAAAACGGTAGGGTGCGATATAACATCGGTCTACAGGGGGTGTGGTTCTGGTCCAGGTCCAGTTTAACTTTCCGACTTTCCGGGGGGGGGGGGGGGGGGGGGGAGGCTATTGAGTGCCAGTGCCAGATTAGCTCCCCAGGAATGGGGCAGTTTCGGACCAGGTCCAGTTTAACTCTCCGTGGTGGGGGGGGGGGGGGGGGGGGGGGGGGCTGTTCAAGGCCAGTGCCAGATTAGCTCCCCAGGAAGGGGGCAGTTTCGAACCAGTTTAACTCTCTAGGGGGTGGGGGGTGGGAGAGGTTTGTTCTGGGCAGGTGCCACATAAGCTTTCGCTTGTTGTGCTCCATGTTCTGATGTTCGCTACAAAATGTTTCGGTTGAATAATGTTTGTTTAAAGCAAAGTCTCCCCATAAGGGGGGCTGTTCTTGGCTAGGTCCAATTTTACTCTCTTGGTGGGTTGTTCTGGGTCGGTGGCAGATTAACTCCCCGGTGGGTCTGCTTCGGGGCAGATCCAATTTAACTCTCTAGGAGTCTGTTGTGGGCCAGGTCTAGTTTAACTCTCAGGGGGGGGGGGGGGGGGGGGGTTGGCTGTTCTGGGCTAGTACTAGATTAATCCCAGGAAGGAGGCTGCTTTTGGCCAGGTCCAGTTTAACTCTCTAGGGGGCTGTTTTGGGGCAGGTCCAGTTAAACTCTCTAGGGGGGACTGTTCCGGGCCGGTGCTAGATTAACTCCCCAGGAGGAGGTGGGGGGGGGGGGGGGTGTTCTGGGCCAGGTCCAGTTTAACTCTTTATACAGGGGGCTGTTTTGGGCTAGTAACTCTCGGGGGGGTGGGGGGGGGGTCAGTTCTGGGCAGGTGCCGGATTAACTCCCCATATAAGCTTTCGCTTGTTGTGCTCCATGTTCTAATGTTCACTGCAAAATGTTTCTGGTTGAATAATGTTTGTTCAAAGCAAAGTCTCCCCACAAGGGGGGCTGTTCTGGGCCAGGTCCAGTTTAACTCTCCTGGTGGGTTGTTCTTGGCCGGTGCTAGATTAACTCTCCACCGGAGCGCTTATTGGCCATTTCTTCATTAACTGAGGCAGAGGGGAGGGATTGGGGGGGGGGGGACTATTCTTGGCCTGCGCCAGTCTAACTCCCAGGGGGTGGGGGTGGGGGTGGGGGCTTTCCAGGCCTGTCCTGGAATGACTCTCCACTTGCGCCAGTTTAACTCCCAGGGAGTCCTTTTGATGTCAAAAGTTTGGGCCAGAAGAACTCCCGGGAGTTAGTTTGGAACAGCACCAGTTTAACTCTCCAAGGGGTTGGGGGGCTGATTTGGCACTGCCCCATATGAACTCCCGGGAGTTAGTTTAGAGTCAAAATTTTTAGGTTCAAAACAATCCCGGGAGTTATTCTGAGACTAGTAGGGGTTCATTTTGGAACAGGCCTAATAAACAGAAAGAAGAGATGGGGGGCCGTTCTGATCCTGTTGGGGGGCTGCTTTGGTGCAGACCCAGATTAACTCCTGGGAGTTAATCTGAGACAGTGCCAGACTGACTCCCGGGAGTTAAACTGGGAGGGGGGCGGTTTCACCACGTTACGGGGGGGGGGGGGGGGGGGGGGGGGGGGGGGAAGGGGGGGAGGGGGGGGCTGTTTTGTGCCAGGGCCAGTTTAACTCTCCAGGAGGGGGAGGGGCTGTTCTGGCACAGTTTTGTTTAACTCTCCAGTGGGTGGCTGTTCCAGTCCGGCGCCAGATTAACTCCCAACATGTCTTAGGGGGCTATTCTGGGCCAGGTCCAGTTTAACTCCCCAAGGGAAGGGGCTGTTTTAGGCCAATGCCAAATTAACTCCCTGGGGGGGGGGGGGGGGGGGGGCTGTTCTAGTCCTGTTGGGGGGCTGATTTGGCGCAAACCCAGATTAACTCCCGGGAGTTACTCTGGGACAGTGCGAGACTGACTCCCGGGAGTTAAACTGGGAAGGGGGGCAGTTTACAACGTTACACCGTCCTCACGGCGCGCCCGGACGTCTACCAAGTCGAGCGGCGTTTCTTCTCCTCGTACTTCTGGAGCTTGCTCGTCGGGCCGAAAGTTCTCTCCAACCTTAACCCTCATTAAATCTGCGTCAACTGCTCCGACTGTTCTGCATTTTTTCCATGCAACTCGTGCGAGAGCGAACCGCACATGCCGCACATTTTTTTGCTCCCGTCTTGAACGTCTCAATGGTCTGCCAGTTTTGGCAAGGGCAGCGACCGACGCCTCCTGCTTCATCATTCATTATATTTTTATGGTCCCGGGTCCAGTGGAGACAGGCCAGCATCTCCCCCCAGCGTGCTCTGCGCCCTCTAACCTCGAGCGCCTGTTGATGAGGAGCGGCTGGTATCTGAACGTTTGCCAGGTAGGCCCCGGGTGAGTCTGCCGCTTTGGCATGGCACTGGCTTGGAGACTACCATGAAGAGCGACTCCAAGGGGAGTCACTGATGTGGAAGGGCAAATCCCCGGGTTTCACGTGTTGGGAGGACTGGTCGTGCTCTGACCATCAATTTTACGGTATGTTTGGTGTGAGTGCGAGCGAACAGGAGCCTGTCAAGCAAGGCGAGAATGGTTTTTGTGCTGAAGAATGTTGACGGTGACATTTTGGCTCCTAGCTCAGAATTCTCTATGGCTAGAGCGGCGGTGAGCAATGATGTGACTAGTTCTTGTGCAGTTTCTTATTTTCATTCGTCCACCCCCTCGTCCAGCTGGGTTCGAGTTTAACCCCTTTCTCTTCAAGAGGTCGGTACCATGATTCCGTTTCTCTTCCGCAAGTGACGAGAGGGTGTCGCAGTATCGTGACGCTTTGTTGAAGCTTCTCTCGATTCCCACTTTGCTCGTTCTGGCTATCCACAAGTCAGTGCAGTGTATCTAGAAACCATACCAACCTTTTGCATCTACAGGTTGAACACGGTCCTCCGGACATGCACTATTAATTTTGCCCTCACGCCTTTGTCTCCAGTTAAATTTCCGAGCCTCTTGTTTTCGAGACTCGTACGGAAATCTGGTTTATGGCAACACTATATTCCAATACCATTTCCATTTCTTATTCACTTGAAGGAATTGTGTAACACATGGAAGAAAGGGCCGACGAAGCTGTTCGGCGCTCAGGAATGAATCTTCCACCTCCAAAATCATTCGATGGCACCGCAGCAAATTGGTCTAGGTGGAAACAACAGTTTCTTCGCTACAGAACCGGCTCAGGTTTGACACACAAATCCAGAGATGAACAAGTCAAGTGTCTTTTTATACACAATGGGTGACATCGCCAACGATATCATGAAAACAATGAACACTGATGGAAACACTTTCGAGCTCGATGCACTTGTATCCAATTTAGATGGTTACTTCGGCGCTCGGAAAAATACGGTCGTCGCGAAGGCCAAATTTAATAAGCGAACACAGAAACCGAGAGAAGCAATTGAATCATTTATTCAAGATTTGTACAAACTCTCTGAAAAGTGTGAACATGGTTTGCTAAAAGAACAGCTGATCAGAGATAGAATTGTAGTTGGTGTATTTGATGATGCATTATGTAACGAAGTCCAAGCCAAAGCTGATTTAACACTTGATCTCACCGTACAAAGCAGCAGGCAGGGCAGGCCGAAAAACGAAAAGAAAGTCAACACTTCATTAGAGGAGATACTGCCATCAATATAATCAAACAACAGTCGAAGTCAAAAGACTCTTCTACATCAGGCAAAAAAATCGTGTTGCTACATTAGAAAGGAATTTCATCCACGAAATAAGTGTCCAGCTCCTTCAGCAACTTGTTTTTCATGTCACAAAAAGGGCACTGTAAAGCTGTACGTCGCAGCGCCAAACGTTACAATATCCACTCACACATAAAATAGTCCATGAACTGTCAGAATAAGATAACTACACTTCATTTGTAGAAAAAGAAGACTTTTTAGAACAAAGTTGCAAAGTGAGACGATTGCAGGCGGAAATCTAAACAAATCTTAAAGAAATGTCAGCGAACCGCCAAGAGAAACGCGGACAAACGAGTCACAAGACAAAACACGACGCGTCGTGTTTTGTCTTGTGACTTGTTTGTCCACGTTTCTCTTGGTGGTTCGCTAACATTTATTTAGGATTTTTTTTACGACATGTTTTTCATCTCCAGGACTGCTCGACAACATAAATTATGACAACTGACAAACCCAACATTTTCAAGTTGGACACAGGTGCATCTGTTTCAGTTGTGGTTGAAACATGGGCTGACTCTCATGAACTGACAAAGTCACACAAACGACTGAAAGGTCCAGGCAATACCAAACGTACAGTGTTAGGTACACTGCAAGCACAGTTAGGCTGCAAAGTCAGAGAAGTAAGTGCAATTCTCAACCTCCTGAAAGGCCAGATCATCTCCCTTCTCTGTCGGGCAGCCTATGTTAAACTGGGCCTAATCTCATGTGTTGACCAATTCAATCCAGGAATTCCAGACTTCAAGAGCGAATTTCCTGATTTTTTCCTAGAACGCCTGGGCAAACTGGACACAACATACACCATCACTCTGAAAGCTGATGCCAAACCAACGTGCATTCATGTTGACTGGAAAATGTCAAAAAGGAGATTGACCGCGTGCTGAAGGAAGGAGTCATCTCCCCTGTCACAGAGCCCACTAGCTGGTGTTCTGGAGTTGTCGTCCCCAAACAAAATAGATCCATTCGCCTTTATGTAGATCTGACACAACTGAACAAGTCAGTTCAACGCGAAGTCCACCGCATGGCCTCAGTAGACGAGAGCCTCGCAAAAAAAGTTTTCTCAAAACTGGATGCCCAGAGTGGATTTTGGCAAATACCTCTTGCCGATGAGACCACACACTACACTATGTACATCACTCCATTTGGACGATACTGTTTCAACAGACTCCCATTCGGCATTAGTTCCACCAGCGAAATCTTTCAACGAACGATTTCAACAATCCTGGGTGATATGGATGACGTCATTGCTCACATGGAAGATATCCTTGTTCATGCTAAGGATCAACCTTCTCATCTAGAACGTCTTCGAGAAGTCATGAAACAGCTACATGAGGCAGGCCTCACACACAGTGAGAAATGCGAATTAAAAAAACTCAGTATACTTCCTGGGCCACATCATAGACAGTTCTGGCATCCACCCATATCCTGCAAAACCGGACGCCATCAATAATAATTTTCCTTCACCAACCAGCGTTACAGAGCTTCAGCGTTTCCTGGGCATGTCGAACCAACTGGCCAAGTTTATGCCCCATCTTGCCAGCATCAGAAACCCCATACGATCTCTCTCTCTCTCTCTCTCTCTCTCTCTCTCTCTCTTACGCAAGAACACTGAATGGACAAAGGACAGCCAACAGGAAATGGCTTTCCAACAAGTGATAAACCTTCTTGTCTTACCGCTGTCCTGGCCCACTATAGCACAGAGAGAGAAATCTTCCTGGCCACTGACGCTTCCAACGCAGGTCTTGGCGCAGTTTTGCACTAACATAAGGTGACGAGACCCGATGTCCAGTGTGCTACATGTCGCGCTTTCTTTCTGATGCAGAACATAATTATGCTGTCATAGAAAAGGAAGCCATAGCAGTCACTTGGGCATGTGAGAGGCTAAGCAAAACCTCCTTGGACTAACCGTCACAGTTGAGACTGACTACAAGCCTCTAGCTCCTCTCTCGTCTACCACAGAAGTCGCCAAAATGCCTCAACGCATTCAACGTTTCCGACTTCGACTCATGCGACTTTCCCCACATATCGTGCATGGTGCAGGAAAAAATCGAAACTGCGCAGATGCTCTATCACGTGCACCTCACTCTCAGCCAGATAAGGCAGACATCAACCTTATCAATAACGCTGAACTACTGGCCAGACATCGACAGCCATCCTGCCTCAAAAAACAAGCTGCAAGAAATCAAAGAACTGCAAAAATCAGACCCTAAAACAACTCGAATCAGAGAATTCTGCGTCAATGGCATCTCCATAGTAGATGATCTGTTGCTCTTTGATGAGAGAATCGTCATCCCAAAAGAGATAAGTGAAATACTCAATCGCATTCATGAAGGGCACCTTGGAGTTGTGAAATGCCGAGCACTTGCTTCATTCTCAGTCTATCTGTGGCGTCATATTTTTACAGACATTGAAGACCTTGTTAAAAAATGACACATGTGCAAAGCATAGACCAACGCAAAAGGAATCCCATCTCCCCTTTTGATGTGAAACTTTTACCATTGTACCCTGACCTGCAGAAGCTGTTATCAGGGGAAATGTTTGGTGAAAATATTTTGAAGTCTTAAGATATACTCTCATATGATCGTCTGCGGTGTTGACTACAGTCTGTAGCGAAGAGCAGGACACCAAGAGAGCAGTATGTGCATGTATATACATATAATTGTGTGTGTGCGTGTGTGTGTGCGTGCGTGCGTGCGTGCGGGTGGGCGTGCGCGCGCGCGCGCGCGTGTGTGTGAAAGAGAGAGAGAGAGAGAGTTGGGGAGGGGAGAGAAGGGGAGAGGAGGGGGGACGGGGACATAAAGAAATATTGGATGAAAGACATGGCTGAAATATGAGTTTTTCAACTACATGAAAAAGGTAATGAAGTAAAATGTGCCCAGGAATACACGAAGACATAGATATAAACTGACGATCTACCTAAAACACGTAAACTGGCACTTCTGCTGCCCACCATCACGTGTTGTCATCCCGGTGGCAAAAGTGTCGAATGAGACCGGTCTTCCTCAGGTCTAGTCATCCTTGTCAGCCATTTTACATGAGGGGGTGTTGACGTAAAACCGGACACAAACCTGGTATAAACTAACCCCAGCAACGCCTTCGGACAAAATTATTCACAGCCTCTTCCACTAACACCCTTACCTGTCATCCCCAACTTCCACACACACGTGATGTATGCCTGGCATTGTAGGGGTCACTTTGACATGTGAAGTCACAGTGCCCACCGGCACGATAGAGGAGGCTGGTGGGGAGACGTGCGTGGTCAGTTCTGGCGACACCAGTCCTGTGCTGATGTGTGGAATGGACCTGGAAAAAATAGGGAGATTTTCTATAGGCATGACTGAAAGCCGCTTTTAGTTCAACACAACTGTAAGATCGTGGACCTAGTCTGGTCACGCCACCTCGACAACTCTTTCTTTGTTCTGGATCGCGTGCTCTTGTAGTTCGCCATCCAGTGTCACGGATTACGCGTAACTCGGTGACCCCAAGATCAAGAAGGAAAAAAGTTCGCTCAGTATATTCTAGAAATTGTGTGGATTCGTGCATAGGGAAGTACCATATAAAAACTCTAGCTGAATGGAAATATATTTATTTCTAATTGACAAACGCTTTTGTAATACAAATTAACTTAACGCTTCTGTAATACAAATTAACTTTTTGATGGTTGATCCAAACTTACACTTTGGATTTGTAAGTGCTTTGGATGTGAATAAGTACAATTTTGGACAAATCATTTCTGTAAATCGAGTACACAGCCTATTTAACTACATTTCCAAACTAAGTATTTCTGATGATCTATTTGGGTGGAGCAACAGCGAGCAGTATTTTGCACAATGATCATGGCATGGGAAGGTTCCTAGTGCCCCATTAACTGTCACGATATCCTCGCGACCAACTCTAGAGGGCATAGTAAGTGAAAGAATAAATCAGGGGCAAACAAAACAGGAAAATACTCTACAACTGAATTCTCGGCAGAAAAAGTTCTGGGGCCGACCTACCCGAGGACAATGACGCTAGTTGGTTTTCTGGCCAGCTTCCCTCAAGGTAAATACAGGTGTAGTGTGTTGTATTTCACGCAAATTTTGTGACGGATGTTTCTGTTTATGGTGTAGGTCTTTTGCAACGAAGTTATACATAAATAAATCTGCGGTAATAGTAAATGGACAGAATTCGTCTTGGTTTTCAACAGAGAGAGGATGTAGACAAGGTGATCCCATTTCCCCATAATTACAGTTTTATATTATCTGTGGAAATCTTGGCAATTATGACAAGAGAACATGAAAACGTTACAGGATTACGAGTTGATAATACTGAACTAAAGCTGTCACAGTTTGCAGATGATACACAGTTGTTAAACCAAGGAGACAGAACATCATTTGAGTATTCAATAAAGATATTAGACATATTTGGTAAAGTGTCTGGATTGTTTATGAACATTGCAAAAACAAAAGTAGTATAGCTAGGTAGTAAAAGCTTTTCCAAGGTCAAATGTATGCCCCATTTGAAAGTGGAATGGAATCCTAGACAGTTTAAGATACTTGTCATATAGCTCACTCCTGATCTTGAACTATGTGGAGAACTGAACTACAATGACAAACTTAGAGAAATGAAAGCACTTTTCAGCGTGTGGATAAAAAGAAACATAACACCTCTAAGTAGAGCAGCAGTATTTGAGTCGCTTTATGGATGACCTTCAGAAGAAATGTTTTAAATTTATTTGGAAGGATAAAAATGATAGAATATCAAGGAAAACCACTGTAAAAGGCATAAAAAATGGAAGACTAGAAATACCTTCGCCCAAGCACTTTGCAATGTCACTGAAGCTCACATGGAATAGGAAACTTATTCTCAGTACCCGTAAGTGGAAAGGTTTAATAGAAAAAAAATATGGTCGTGCCCTGCCTTTCAAACGTACAAACTGTAACGCTTTTTGGAATGATGTTTTTCAGGCATATAATCTCTTTGCACAGAAAGTAAAAATAAGTCATCCACCTTTCTGGCTGAAAACATTCTTACAATGAAAAAAAACTGAACTTGAGAATAAAACCGTTGCCTTCAAACACTTGGTTGAAAAAAGAGTACATCGTGTAGCAGACCTTGTTAATACAACTGGGGCATTCATCGCCTATGAAGAATTCATTGATAAATATGAAGTTAAAACCAATTTTATAGAGTTCCTCGGGTGTATACGTGCAATTAAGAAATATATCCAAAAACATACATTCATATAAGTAGCAACAAATCCAAAGATATGCCCAAGGCTCTAAACATGATCTTGGGGGTGGCGAAGGGAACAAGGACTTATTATGACACCCTAATTGCTGGTGATAGAAGTCCACAATGTTGTATAAAATGGAACTTTGAAACATTAGACGATTTGAATTGGATACATATTTTCTACCAAGCGCAGAAAATAAAGGACATCAAACTGAAATGGTTCAGCTCAGAATAATTCACAGGATGCTAGCAACAAATATCATCCTTGAAAAAATGCTTGCTGTGAACAGTAACAAATGCACTTTTTGCAAATCTGAAAGGGAAACAATTGAGCACTTGTTTTTTCGTGCGACATAACAACAGTGTTTTGGATCGACTTAACAAAACTTTTAAATGATAGATCTAGTTGCAAAGCGAGAGGACTGCAGGCGGAAATCTAAACAAATGCCTTCTTCCTTGCGCTGAACCCTGCGAAGTGATCTGAAGCGATCAAAGCTAAGTGAATTTTCATTGTTTTATTCGTTAATGTCTCACCTGATGAAGACCTAAGAGGTCGAAACGCGTTGTGTTTCGTCTTGTGACTCGTTTGTCCACGTTCTCTGGGCGGTTCGCTAACATTTATTTAAGATTTGTTTTAAATGATAATAATTGTAATAGCTCAGGTCATTTCACACTGTCTGGAAAACGTGTTTTATTTGGATTTGATTCAAATTTACGAACGGATGATGTAACTGACTACTTGATAGTGTGTGCCAAATGCTTTTTGTACAAGTGCAGAATTGAGTAGACTCATCCTTTATTTTCAGTCTTCAGAAAACATATGAAATGGCGGTTTAAAACAGATGAATATATTGCAAAAACAAACATGTAGTATGGAGATTTTGTGTTAAAATGGAGTTGTTATAGACAACTAACGTATTTTATCATACAGCTGATATGGAAACTGCTTCTGGCTTCATACGTACATGTGGTGTTATCATAAACTGCATCTATTAGAGATGACTGGCGAAGGAAAATAGGGAACAAACATTACACAGACATCTTCGTGCATCTACATGCGTGTATGCATGTAGTTATAGGCATATGTGTATTTTTCCTGTTTGTGGTTTTTCCCTTTCGATACCTTTTTTCTGTCTTATTCATTGAGATTATTTAGGTTGTTTATTTATTTATTTATTCACTCTCTGTTACTTGCATTTACCATTCTCTTCTTGTTTGTGTTTCTTCAGTTGTATTTATAGAACCTAAAGAAAATGTTCCTGCACGTATATCAGTAAAACGAACTGAATGGGGAAAGGATATGCTGTGAAACAAATATGAATGCTTTGTGTCAATATGCCAGGTGTGGCTGCCTATTTTCATTGTAATTAAGAAGAAGCCTAGCCAGCCTCACATTGACTGATACACGCACGCACACACATACACGCACACACACATGCACTCGCGTGCACGCATATGCTTACGCACTGGCGCGCGTGCGCACACACATGCGCGAGCGCGTGCACACACACACACACACACACACACACACACACACACACACACACACACACACACACAAACACACTCGCGCGCGCGCGCGCACTCATACACACACAGAGGAAAAGCCTAAATTAATTATATATCTCCGCTGATTGATCTGTGTAAGCGCACGATAACTGTTACAGTTATTTTTTGCTCTACTTTTCACAGTAGTTTAATATATTTATGTATCATCATTTTATGTATGCCATGCATGAATATGCCTATTATATATGAGTGAAAATCTCCGCGCACTGTCCTCTTTCTGCGCATATGTGAGCTGTTACTTGAATAAAATGTGTGGGGGAAAAGTTGTACATAAATAGAAACGATATCCCCCCTCCCTCCCTCCCCCCTCTCAGGGGGGAGGGGGGGGCGGTAGGGAGGGTGCGTAAGGTTTATACGTTATATATATATATATATATTATATATATATGTGTGTGTGTGTGTGTGTGTGTGTGTGTGTGTGTGCGCGCGCGCGTGCGTGCGTGCGTGTGTGTGTATGTGTGACACCTTTACCGGCTGGATGAATATCCTTGAGTAGGCCTGAGCGGGAAGGATGATAGTATGAGTAATATTAAATGTCAAGGCGTACAAGATGCAGCTTAGAATGTAGAATGGACGTCCTAGAGTAGCTTTAAATGTGGGAAAGATCATCCTAGTTGTAGTTTTGCACGTCGGAAATGGATCTAGCTGTAGCTTTGAATTTGGGAAAGGACGCCTTAAGTGTAAACTTAATTGTGGGAAAGGATGGCCTTGGTGAAGCTTTAAATGTGGGAAAGGACGATGTTAGATGTAGGTTTGAATATGGGAAAGGACGATGTTAGATGTAGGTATGAATATGGGAAAGGACTTCTCTTCTTCTTCTTCTGCGTACGCAGGCTGATGCTCCTGCGGACACTCCCTATATGGACAGGCAAGTATTAATCCCATCTACCTAACAAAGGGAGTGGAGTTTTGTGTGCATGACCATTTTTTATCCCGCCGTTAAGGCGGCCATACTCATCTTCAGGGAGGGAAAGGACGATCTTAGAGGTAACGATGTAGCTCTGAATGTGGTTAAGGACGATCTTAGATGCGCTTTGACTGTTGGAAAGGACGATCTTAGATGTAGCTATGAATGTGGTAAAGGACGATCTTAAATGTAGGTTTGAATAGGGAAAGGACGATCTTAGAGGTAGCTTTGAATGTGGGAAAGGACGATCTAAGGCGTATATTTGAACGCAAGAAAGGACGATATCAGATGTTGCTTTGAATGTGGCAAAGGACGATTTCAGACGTAGAGTTGAATGTGAGAAAGGACGATCTTAGAGGCAGCTTTGAATGTTGGAAAGGACGATTTCAGACGTAGAGCTGAATGTGAGAAAGGACGATCTTAGAGGTAGCTTTGAATGTTGGAAAGGACGATCTCAGACATAGATTTGAATGTGAGAAAGGATGTCCTAAGTATGAATTTGACTGAAATTTGAAACGACACCTATGTGTAGCTTTGAATGTGTTCAAAGAAGGCCAAGATGTAACATCAAATATTGAAAAGGACAACGTATATGTACTTTGATTATGTGGAAGGAGGTCGTAAGTGTTTGTTTGAATGTGGGAAGGACGACTTTAGATGTAGCATTGAACGTGAAAAATGACGATCTAGCTGTAGCTTTGAGTGAGGGAAAGGACGCCTATTTAGATGTAGCTCTAAACGTAGGAAAGGACAATATTTAATTGAATGTGGGAAATAACGACCTATCTTTGGCTTTGAATGTGGCTATGGACAGTCTAGCTGTAGCTTTGAATGTGGGAAAGGACGGTCTTTGTGTGGCTATAAATGTGAAAAAGAACAACCTTGGTGTGGCTGTAAATGTGGGAAAGAACGACTTTTGTGTGGCTGTAAATGTGGGAAAGAACGTTCTTGCTGTGGCTGTAAATGTGGGAAAGAACGTCCTTGGTGTGGCTGTAAATGTGGGAAAGAACGGCCATGGTGTGGCTGTAAATGTGGGAAGTGGGAAAGAACGGCCTTGGTGTGGCTGTAAATGTGGGAAAGAACGGCCATGGTGTGGCTGTGAATGTGGGAAAGAACGGCCTTGGTGTGGCTGTAAATGTGGGAAAGAACGGCCATGGTGTGGCTGTGAATGTGGGAAAGAACGGCCTTGGTGTGGCTGTAAATGTGGGAAAGAACGGCCATGGTGTGGCTGTGAATGTGGGAAGTGGGAAAGAACGGCCTTGGTGTGGCTGTGAATGTGGGAAAGAACGGCCTTGGTGTGGCTGTAAATGTGGGAAAGAACGTCCTCGGTGTGGCTGTAAATGTGGGAAAGGGGCACCTAAAAGCTGCTTTGAATGTAAAAAAAGGACGATCTGAGATGTAGCATTGAATGTGGGAAATGACAAGCTAACTGTGGCTTTGAATGGGAGTATGGACGGCCTGGATGTAGCTTTGGATGTAGCAAAGGATGATATTAAATGTAGCATTGAATGTGGGAAATGTCGGCCTGGATGTACTTTGGTTATAGTAAAGGATGATATAAAATGTAGCATTGAATGTCGGAATGTAGGCCTGGATGTAGCTTTGGATGTGGTAAAGGATGATATTACATGTAGCACTGAATGTAGAAAATGTCGACCTAGATGTCGCTTCGGATATGGAAAGAGACATCTGAGGAATAGCTTTGAACGTTGGAAAAGACAGCGTTGGTTTAATCTTAAATGTTGGAAATGACGTCTCAAATGTCAATTTGAACGCGTGAAATAATGTCTTATGTATAGTTTTGGCGTTGTATGTGGAAAGTACAGCCTAGATGTAGCTCTGAACGTAGGAAACTTCGCTCTCGGTGTAGCTTTGCATATAGGAAAGGACGAGTTTAGATATAGCTTTAAATGTTGGAGAGTACGAACCGAGGTCTAGCTTTAAATGTTGTAAGGGACAAGCCTACCTTTAGCTAAAATTAGAAAGAGAGAGAGAGTTAGTTACCGCCAAGAACATTGACAAACAAAGCACAGGACAAGACACAATGCATTTCGACCTCTTTGTGTCTTCTTCAGGCAAAAACAGGTAACATTTAACATTTAGGACAGTACGAACAAAGAATGAAGAGTCACTTATCTTTCCGCCAGACGGAAACGACAGAGGGGATTATGGGAGAGGAAATGAAGGGGGTGGGTGGGGGGAGGAGGGGAAGTGAAACGATGGGGTTTGTGGGTTGTGTAGCTGGTTTAGTGGAGTGGTATGATATATATGTATATAATAAAATAAATTAATAATACAATTAAAAAAATAGAAAGGACAGTAATGATAACAATGATAGTAGTAGTAATTATAATAAATAAATAGAAGAAAAAAAGGAATGAAATTAATTGAATGAATAAAATAAATAAATGATTTTGCTGGGTGGTGATGGAGGTGATAGTAGTTACGCGTGGGTAGTTGTATATGGGGTGTGGGTAATGTTAATAAGGGTGGGAAGGGGATGGAAATGATTAATGGGTGATAAGGTATCGTTGGGGGGGGGGGGGGGGGGGGGGAGGTTGGGGGGAAAAAGGACCAGCAAAATCATTTATTTATTTTATTCATTTAATTATTTTCATTCCTTTTTTTCATTTATTTATTTATTATAACGAGGGTTGACTGCCAGAACCCCGTATCTCTCTTCTATATATGTATATGAGATACTGGGTTCTGGCAGTGAACCCTCGAATTTTATTAATTACTTTCATTTTATTTCATTTCATTATATACATATATAACACCCCCCCCCCCCCCCCCCCACTGAGCACTATTATCAATCCGCCTTAACCACTACCGTCACCAATATATCATACCACTCCACTAAACCAGCTACACAACCCACAAACCCCACCTGTTTTTGCCTGAAGAAGACCCAAGAGGTCGAAATGCATTGTGTCTTGTTCTGTGCTTTGTTAGTCAATGTCCTTGGCGGTAACTAACCCCCTCTCTTTCTAAATTTTGCTTCATTTTCCGCCCTCAGTCATTCCATTTTGAAACTACCTTTAGCTGTAATTGTGGGAGTAGACGATTTATAGCATTGTGGGAGAGGACGAACTTAGGTGCTTTTTTTTTAACGAGGAGCCGGACGAATGTAGGTGTGGATTTGAATGTGGGAATGGGCGAATCTTGGTGTGGTTTTCAATATAAGAAAGGACCCGTGTGGGCTAACAACGTGAGACAGTATGAACATACAAGTGGCTCTGAGTATGGGAAAGGACGGATCTTGGTGAGGTGTGGTTTTGACTGTTGAAAAGGAGGAATCTTGGCATGCTTTAGAAATGTAGGAAAAGGCGAATATTTATGCGACTTAAAATCTAAAATCTACGAAGAATGGACCTAGAGGTGTCTTGAGATGTGGGGAAGGACGAATCTACTTAAGGTGGAATACGCGAATGGGCTTCGAAACGACTACGACTGTGAGGAAAGACAAACTTAGGAGTGAGTTAGAACGTCGGATAGGACGAGCGTACTTGGGGCTTAGAATGTGGGAAAGGATGGACAAAAGCGTTTTTGAACGAGGGAAAGGACAAACCTAAGGGTGGATCACAACATGCGAAAAAACAAACCTAAGCGTGGCTTTGACCGTGGAAAGGACAAAACATTGCACGGCTAAAAATTCTGGATTGGAGTAACTTATGCGTGCTATATGGGAAAAGACGAGTCTTGGCGTGGCTAAATATAGGAAAGGACTAATCTTGGTCAGGCTTTGAATGTAGGAAATGACAGCCACTAGTATGGGTTTGAATATGGGAAAGGATGAACCTTGGTGTGACGTAGAATTTAGTAAAGGCTGACTCTATGCGTTGCTTTGAATACGGGAAAGGTTGTATCCAGATGCGGCTCAGAATTTCAGAAGGAACGAAATTTGGCGTGGATTTATAACGTGGAAAAGGATAGACCTATATGTGTCTTAAAACTTTAGGAAGAAAAAACTAGATGTGGCCTAAAAATTAGAACAAAGACGAACCTATGTTCGACTTGGTAGGAAAGGTTAAACTTGAATGCGAGTTTGAAAATGGGAAAGGATGAGCCTAGGTGTGGCTTTTGAATGTGGGAAGAGATGAATCTATAGGTGGTTTTATATGTTGGAAAAGATGATGATGATGACGATAATGATGATAATGAATACTTATATAGCGCCTATTCTCGGCTAGAGACCAAGCTCTAAGCGCTTTACAATCAGCACTCATTTACACAACGGGCCGCCTACCTAGGTAGTGCCGACTGAAGAGCTGCCAGCTGGCGCTTCATTCAGTCGTTTCCCGTGTCATCCAGTCAATATCGTTCAATATCGTTCACTTCATTTTCCTTACTTCCTTCATTCTTTCCATTTCTCACGCAGGGTGCATGCTATGTGTAACGTGTCATCCATACCAACGGCCAAACTGGCCTACTCTTCCGAAAGTTGGTGATAGGATTTTACGTGTGTGCAAGATGTTGTGCGTGCGTTCACACACTGAACCTCGGTTTATAGTCTCATTCGAAGGACTGTATGGGAAATGGAGTCAGAACCAATGTTAACTCCGAGGGAAAAATCCCCCTGTACCGAAACACTCCGGCGGAGGTTCGAACCCGCAACCCCAGGATCACCAAGATTACGAGTCCGGCGCTCTACCAACTGAGCTATTCCGGCTCCCTAAAACACTAAAGATTACCACAGGGGTAGTTTTAAATGTGGGAAAAAAATTAGCAAAGGGTTGGCTTTGGATGTGAAATGAGATTAACCTATGGGTGGTTTTGAATGTGAAATAAGATTAACCTATGGGTGGTTTTGAATGTAGGGAAAGTTACGGTGGCTTTAAATGTGGGAAAAGATTAACTAAGGTTGACTCTGAATGTGGGACAAGATTTATCTAAGTTGGTTTGAATGTCAAGAAAGAACTCTGGATGGTTTTGAATGTGAAAAAAAGATGGGCCAATGTTGGCTTTGAATGTGGGAAAGGATAGATCAAGAGTGAATTTTAATGTGAAATTCTAATAAATGGCTTCAGAACAACACCACCGACGGTGCAATGAATGTGGGACGGACTCTCTAGTGAAGCACAGAGTTGCAAGTAAATAAGTGACATCTATGCAGCGATACTGATTGAATACGTGGAAAGAATATAACACACACGCGAACGCACACACACAAACACGCACACATGCATGCACGAACGCGCATGCGCGCACTCGCACACACACACACACACACACACACACACACACACACAACACACACACACACACACACACACACACACACACAAACACAGCAACAGTAAACAGGAGTTCAAGAAGGTTAATATATAAACGAACAGAAATGTTTTTTTAGATGTGTAGATGGTACACAGAAAGAAGCCCACAGCATCTCTCTCTCTCTTCTCTCTCTCTCTCTCTCTCTCTCTCTCTCTCTCTCCGTACCTCAACATCCCTTTGTCATTACCACGAAGACAGGCTGTGCCCGCTACAGGTCGTCTTTAATAAATATTCCCTAGCCACTGACTGTCCAGAGAGAAAAAAAGGCCACCAACCACCAGCGACAATGATGGGGATATCACAGACATGGTTCAGACCACAGTTGATCACCTGGCCGTTTCCCAGCGAAGGGACTACCACGTGGGGCTGTAAATATCACAACAATGATAAGATAAAACACTTTTTTGCAATGCAGCAACACACACGCACGCACACGCACACACACACACACACACACACACACACACACACACACACACACACGGGTTAATAGTATTTATTATCATCGCACAGCCAAACATATGGCCTTTTCTGGGCTGTCAATCTGGTATGGGAGAGAGTCACGTCCTGACGAAAGATCGCGTCAATTAAAAAACAGGTTACGCGTTGCAAGCGAAACAAACCCAAACACTAAAGGCCATTGTAGCTGAACTGTTGACCTTCTTAACGCGGATAAAACTAAGTCGTGCTGAGAGTTCCAACCATAGAAAATCCATGATGCAAACAGAATTCAACAAAAGTGCAATAGCATACAATACACACAGATAGGTAGACAGAAGAAGTTTTCAATTCAATTCATGTTGTTGATAGCCCAGCGGACCACGAAGGGCTGTATCAAGGCTGTCATCTTCTCCAAGTCAGGGGTGGGGGTGGGGTGGGGCTGGGGGAGTAAACAAAGGTCAATCTTCAACATGCCTAGTCATATTTAGTAACCACCCTTTTGAGGCTTGTACCGCAGTCAAGTTGTGATCGAAGTTTACAACGTTCGCTGAAAAACAAGCACAACGGTTTTTTTTTATTTTTTTAATTTTTTTTAACAAGCAATCAAAAGCAGCAAACCTTATTTCGCACCTGCAAAACTTATTTCGTTGATCCGTCGGAGTAGGTCCAAGCATTCATTGAGGTGGCCCAACGGCAATTGTTTTCTGTTTGAAGTTTGGTGTGCAATGTTTTCAATTTTCTGAATGGACCTATACTCTCTCTCTCTCTCTCTGTGTGTGTGTGTGTGTGTGTGTGTGTGTGTGTGTGTGTGTGTGTGTGTGTGTGTGTGTGTTGACTATGGCTTTGTGATTCCAATGTTTCTGAACACAACTTCACAAAAATTGGCTTGTCCCATTACTCTGAAGGTCTACTCTTAAGATTGACAACCAGTTATTTGTTGGAAAAGGTCTGCACGTCAAGTGCAGCGTGGGATCCTTTTCGCGGAAAAGTTTGCCGTCTAGAAATAATTAAAAACAAAACAAAACACTGTGGCTGACGACACTAGCGGGGCTGCCTGAAATCTTCACGATGGTGTCACAATGGTTAGTCCTCTCACGCAGGATGCTAGAGACTTCAGTTAGATGTGTAGTGCTTGCCTTTCGTCTAGAATTGTCGAGAATGTTGTTGAAAGAAAGGGAAATCTTGAGAAGAGACACACAATGACGTTCTATGTGTAATATGTGGGATATTCTTCCCAATGTAGACCTGTTCCGGGAGAAAAAAATGTTGGTGGAAGATAACGCTGGTCTTTGACGGCAGGTAGAGTTTCCTTTTTCACTGTTTACAAGTCAAACAAATCGAATCAAAATCGAATATTTCATTTGAACAATACGACAGGATCACGATCGAGATGATGGCCATCTGCATTTAGGAGCTCCATTTGTTTTCGGTATTTTCTGTCTCTGGGATGTTAAGCTGACTGATGGAGCAAAACTGATTTAGGCATATTCAATGGCGGCTCCTGTCCCATGAAAACGGCGGGGTCGCTCTCACTAAATGCGAGCTCTGTCACAGATGACCTCCTTTGCAGATTGCGAACATCGTCCATTCAACAGACAGGGGAGCAGATGACCTCAACAGAAAACGTTTTTTGTCTTTGACGAAATCTTATTGTAGACTCAGTCCAAAAGTTTCTAATGTCAATATATGTGCTTCATAATCGCTGCAAGATCAAGGGGAGAGCTGCAGCAGGTGGATTAATCAACTCCTGTAGTTATATGCTGATGTCGTATTCATGAGAGGTTATTACGCAGTGTCAAACTTTGGCTTATTAAGTCACTGATTACAGGTGAAAATACTGATTATAAGTGAAAATGCTCAGTTTGATGGATCGTTACGGATTAATGGGAGGCGATTCAGTTTCACTATTTGTCAAACACTTGATATATTCCGTCAAGCTGACAAATTATTGCCGAACTCGAGAGTAGACCGTTACGTTTTTGAGAAAGAGAGAGAGCGTCTGAAACTTTAGCATGAGGTTTGCACCTTTGGAGTGACTGTGTTTTTGTGAAAAAAGAAATCAGTTGTAATGCTGTTTAGGTGGTACGTTTTGTTCTTTAAAATGGAGTACTATGTTGGCACAAAAGTACCGCTTTATAGGTGATCAGGTCGAGGGATTCGTGGCTTCACTCTTTTACTCGCAGTACATGATTTAAAGTAAGTCACGGTGAGCAAATCATTACTTCTATACAACTCTTTAATGTTTAACAATTTCTATTTGAAGCTGACATTTCTGTTATCAACCCTTTTCCTGCACTCTGCGTGTAGACTGTACTCCATCTGTGGATCAGTGTAGCGCTATATGGATGTATACTAAACGTTTTAAACTCATACTGCACCGCGCTGAAGCGGCTTCTGCGCCTCCTGTGCCGATTTATAGTCATTTAATTTGCACCGTCCTTCTCTACTTTATTTGATGAATCTGGACTTATGGAACAAAACGTGGCTCCATAGATCAGCAACTAAGACTTGGGTGAACAGTTCTCTTGTCTCCGCGTTCTTCTTTTATGCATAGCCGGTTCTCCCCCCCCCCTCTCTCTCTCTCTCTCTCTCTCTCTCTCTCTGTTGCTGCGACTTGTTTTCAGTTTTTTTCACAACACCCTCCCCACCCCTCGTACGAAAATAAACGGTACCTTCAGAACGCATAATCAGCACAGTATTTTAGCCCCTTTTCGTCTGCTTGTAATCATTTTCTGTGATCAGTTTTTTTTTTTTTTTTTTTTTTTTTTGTCTGTCCTCAATAGCAGGCCTTTTAGGAAAACAAAACCGTGGTGCGATATTAAGAAAAGAAAAAAAAAAACATTTTCTTGTCCATTATGTCAACACACAGCGTGCAAATTCCGTTAGAAGCCAGGTCGCCGACGAATTGAGCTATCCGAAAACAGAGTTTTGAAAATCTTTGTTTTTTTATCAAGACATTTTGAAATATGGTCTGCTATAACAGAAAAACGGCTAATTTACGACGTTATTGATCCATTCTAGTTATTTAGTCTCCACTGACCAGAGATTAATCATTACTAATGCACTTTGATAGCCGGCCATTCTGATAATTATACACAAAATGTGGCTTGTTTCTCCGTCATTATAAAATGCAAGCATCTGATGAGCGCAGAGTGCATTCAGATCTCGATTTCATCCGTTGCTTCAGGCGAGACACTTGCGTCTTTACGCCAAACGTCGTTCCCATCGGTTCAGTAGTTTTGACGTCATCTTGCGCACCGGCTCCTAGAAGGCCCCTTTGATGCAGTCTGCACTACCCATCTGCAGCAACATTGAAAGGGTTTGTAACCCGCCGATTTGTAAGCAGCGCCGATTTGTAAGCGCTTACAAATCGGCGCACATTGCATGATTTGTAAAACCGCCGATTCGTAAGCAGCGCCGATTTGTAGAGCGCTTACAAATCGGCGGGTGCTTTACAAATCGGCGGGTTAAGCCCCCGCCGTTTTGTAAAGCGCTTTACAAATCGGGGGGCGCTTTATATCCTGCTTCTTTGGATTAAAACGATAAACTATTATTACGCTTTCAGTGATTATTCCCGCAATTTTGATGACTTTCTATTTTGCTCATCAAGACGGCGGACTGACACACGTCGTTTTGAGGAGCACTCTAACGAAGAGAAAAAGACAAGTCTGCTAACTTATTTTACTACCTCCCCCCCCCCCTCGCTCGCTCTCTCTCTGTCTCTCACTCTGTTGCTCTGTCCGTTTCTCTCTGTCTGCATGTCTGTCTGTCTGTCTATCTATCTATCTATCTACAGTCCTATACTGCATGCTGATTCTGTTCACTAAAACATCTGGTGTTGCGGAGATGATGTGAACACCAGGAGCATCTTCTTCAATAAGTTGTGTTTTAGCCCACTAATAGGGGTGTGCATTGTTGTTTGTTTGTTTGTTTGTTTTTACAAATAACATTTTCAGCATCCACGAATAATTTTCCTGCATTGTCTTTTTATTGATTGTGTCTGGCAATCATGTCTATTCTTTTAGTGAAATATTCTGGTGAAAGTATGAAAACTGCACACTAGTTTAACTTTTCCCTATTCTCTTGCACTATTCTCTTCATTGAATATAAGCTGAGTTACGATTTCGCTTTCATTTGAGTGTGGAAATTTGTGTTTATATTATCGACTGTAAAATGTGCTTAAAATTGCGTTTAAAAACAAACAATTCTAGTTCACTTTGACGTTCATGTAACATTTACAGAAATGAACAAATATGAATAAAAACATGTCAACAATGTCCTCTGCTTTCGACTTCGAAATTTGATTGTGTGAGCGAGTCAGGGCAAAAGAAATAGCCTGTTTACTCCCCCCCCCCCCCCCCCACCAACAAGTCATATGCACAGGCTTACATACACAAACTGATATACATACACATATACTCTCACACACACAATGAACATACACCGCATTTCAGTCCGCCGTTTTGATGAAATAGAAAGTCATCAAAATTGCAGGGATAATCACTGAAAGCATAATAATAGTTTATCGTTTTAATCCAAAGAAGCAGGATAAAAAGCACCCGCTGTTTTGTAAAGTGCTTTACAAAACGGCGGGGGCTAGAGAAAGTTAATATGTTTGTTCTTCCTCACCACATCTTATTTTGCACAAAAACCCCCCTTTTCACAAACAAATCTCGTCCATCTCATGCTACTTTTTGTCAAAATTAACACCTTTTTTACAATCAAGCTTAACATGCAAAAACCTCCAAAAATCGAAGTAATCGTTATTTTAAAAATGGGGGCTTACGTGCAAAACAAAAAATGGGTGATATAGAACAAAAGATATTAACTTTCTCTCTCCTCTTCTGATTAATCGTCTATCTCAAGCACCACCAACAAATCAGAACAAACAACCGGCCTTCCATCTTGGTTAGTTATTTTTACACACACTGAATTTATAGGCCCTTCAACTAATTCTTTAAATTGACTGTTTTCACCAAATGTATATGACTGATAATCGCAAAACCCCACCTTAGTTGATGGGAGTGCTCTTAGAACTGTAGATGGCTGGCCATTATACAAATTAGTGTTTGTTTTTAATTCACTTAAATGAACATACAACATTGGATTAATTAGAAAATCGGATGGTCTACTGCCTACATATTCATATAGACCGCTTTCTATATACGCGTGTGTATTAATACGATAGGCTTTACCACTATCATAAAAGCCTAAAATTCGAGCAAGGCCCTTGGGAAAAACGTACTCCCTTTTGTCTTTATGTTTTGGTAAAAATATAGTAATTATAAGACTTGCCTCATTAATTTCTAACCGTATGTCAAATTTGTTAAATGCTTCTTTTAAAGAACAAAAGCTGTAGTAACCATCAGGTATTTTTAAACGTTTTACGCGATTGCCCCCCTCATCATAAATATCTATCCAATTATTTTGGGTCTTTTCAGATATGTTAAACCACCTTATTTTAAACCTAAGTTCTCTAAGAGCAGCCCTACACTTCCCGCCTTTATTGTCAACTGAATACTTTAAGAACACGCGCTGGTTTTGCTTGGTTATATAAAGGAACATCCTTTTTAAATCCATTTTTAAAAAAGGATTTAAAAATGGAACCTTTTAAATATAATGAAAGTGCCACTTACGACGTAGGAGGGGTTTATGAGCCCAAATCTTTGGACTTTAGTAGCCTAACCACCGCAGTGGATGAATCTATGGCTTTCTAGTCAGACTTGTAAACCCACTAACTAGATATTTAAATCCTCCAATAAGGAGTGATAGAGTGCCATCAGCATGGTCAACTCATCCCATGGCCTTTTACCAGAATCAGTTAAATTTTGCAGTTTACTGCTCAACCACTGGCTGCGGTGTTTCATATACAAACCATTTAAACCACCCCAACCTCTTAGTAAGGTCAGTATATAACTTTCATGTTTATTATCAGTATAGGCGCATACTAACTGAACTACAAGTACGCCTCCCCAACGACAACGCGTTTAATCCATTTCTCAGCCCAATGGACAATAATGCATATGAAAGAATCTGCAACGAATTCACCATTAACCCTTCAAATAACTTTAGACAAAAGTTAGACCGCAATCACGGGTTGGGCACATTGTATTTGTGGGGTCAGCGTAGAGAATATAATTTTGACTACTGGCCCGGCCACACCACTTTTAAGCCAAACTCCCAAGTTAGATTGGGATCAATAGAACAAAAACACCCCAATGCTTGGGCAACATTTATCTTAGATGAAAGTAAAGGCCTAACAATGCCAGGAGTGCAAAGACTTAATGACTCCATACGCACGTACGTTTGGTGTCTATTAGGAGCGCAAGCACAGACCAAGTCTAGCATAGTGGATCAATCTACAGGCTTTGACGCCAGAAAACAATTTCTAGCCAATTTAGAAGATGCTATTAACTCTGCTGTTGATTTGCCTTCCAGCATACAAAGGTACCAAAACGTTCTTTCACATGCTAGGTCAAAGGTTGACTTTGTTGTGGGCCATGGATTATACATGCTGCCTTCTGACCTCAGACTGCAGATTGGCATGATACAGAATTATAATAATGAAATTCTCATAGCCGGAGACGACCAAAACTTAGGACACAATCAAGGCTTAAACACAAGGCCCGCGCCAGCCATTTAAAAAGAAAGTATCTAGCCCAGAACCTGCAGAAAGCGACCCACCGCCACCAGTTATAAGCAGCCCATAGCCAGAAAGCGACCCACCGCCACCAGTTATAAGCAGCCCAGAAAGCAGTCCGCCACCTGTTGATGTACCTCACCCCGGCAGACACACCAGCGAAAAGACAGCCCTTGTTGTGTTTTTAACTTTTACTGGATTAGCCATACTTTATTTACTAAAAATTAAACCAGCAGCCAGCACTCCTAACGTCCACAGATGGTCGGCCATATAACCAGCCACTTTGCCTATGGTAGACAAAACCCAACTAACAACACTGCCTATTATGCCAGGCAGAGCATCAAGCGCTTTGACAGCTAACTTCTTTAATAGGTTTGCTAGATGGCGCAGTTGTTTTCTAATCCAACTTTTACCGGGCTGAGGCGTTGGAGGCGCTACTGACCCTGTTGGCGCACCGCCAGTTAATGCATAAACCAGTGTAGAGATAGCAAACCCAATAGCCGTCAATATACTAACTATTGTAATTCCCTGCTCTCTGAACAGAATTCTTATTCTTTCTGCTAACGTAGTATTTTCATGAAGGAGTCTGTTTATAGTTTCTCTGATTCTGTTTGTTTGAGACGCTATTTTTTCTCTGTTAGTAGACAGCGCTTCTAACCTGGCCGCTCTTTCTAGCATTAAATCTTGTATTTTCTGCTGTATTCTAGCCTTTTCCTTTCGCCCTAAATTGTTATCATCTGCATCGGCCAGTTTATTTCTTTCTTCTTCTATCTCTCTATCTAGCTCACCAAGTTTTGCCAAATTGTTTGTTAGTTCACCCCTTATAGTCTTTAGAGCAGTATTAAGACCCATGATTTCACGCATAGGCAATGGAGAATCATCAATTGTTTTTAATTGTGTCTCCTCATTAAAACTCATCTCAATTTCTGCTATTAGTTCATCTGCTGTTCGATTTAATTCTTGAAGAGGTATGTTTTGCATTTCAGATCGTGTTGGCAGCCTTTGCCCAAAGTTCTGTAAAGCACTAACAGCCTCAGGCCTTAGATTGCCAATAAAGTTTAACTGCCTTTGGTCAGAAATAGGGAGCTCTCTAAGAATTGTGCTCCCGCTTAAAAACTGGGTTGGGTCTGGTTTTGTAGTAAGCCGTACAAGCTTTCCTTTACTAGTTCTTACAAACAAATGATTATTTTCATCTGTTAAAAAATTAGAAACATTAAGCGCTTCTGGCTGCTCTCGCCCTATACTGCCATATAACGATTCAATTCTATCTAACAATCGTATTTGGCTTAATCCTGCTCCTTGCCATGCTGCTGCTCCTTCAAGTTCTTCTTGCAATGAAGGACTCGGCTCTATTTCTTCATCTTCTTCTTCAATAGGATCAACCGCGTCAAAATCTTCATCAGCCATATTTATATATTTATTATTTTTTGTTTTATAAAAAATGAACCCATACGGCTGCGACCTTGATCCATTCAGAAAAGCGAAAGAGCCCCACGGCATAAAAGGCATAAGACAGACTGTGCGGGTTGTAAATAATCCATCAACAATTGAGCCTAATGAAATGTTAACAGTAAGATTTAGTGACCTCGGGCCTGACGATGTTATAATGCCAGGCACTGCCAGGCTGTCATTCAAAATAGATATTGAGTCGACGGATCCTAATGCTACTGTCGTTGCTAACCTGGGCAGGGCTATCATTAAAAATATGGTAATTAAACTGGAAGGTAGAGAAGTCTTCTCACTGAGTAGCGCAGACATTTTTAATCTCTATTCTGATCTGTGGCTGCCTAGAACAGAAAGAAAAGACAAAATCTTTCAGGGAATCCAGAGTCCAAACGGTCTTAAGCACAGGCTTAATGCTGCAGATGCAAAGGAAGACGAGGGAGACCGGGCAATAGCGCGAGCATTTAAAAACAGATTTTGCATTCCTCTAGATTTTGAACTGTTAAAAACCCATCAGCCATATTACCAAGGCGCTCTAAGAGACAAACTTACTTACGAACTGTCATTCAATGACAGCGGGTCTGTTATTCTATCAGATGACCCAACAGCTAGATACACTGTCAGCAACATCTCTCTTAATTTTGACGTTGTTACTAACCCCGAACTGGCTAGAACAATCTTAAACCAGTATAAAAGTAGGACGGTTGTTTACTTTGAAAGAGTTTTACACCACAGTCTAGCGATTAAAAACAAGCAAGACACTGTCTGTGAAATAGCTATAAGCAATTCTTTAAGGTCCCTAAAGGGGGTTCTCTTGCTATTTACTGAACCCTCAGCTCCTTTTCAGAGAGAATCTGAGGTGTTTTACAACCCAAAAATTGAGCAACTGTCTTGCACAGTAGATGGCAAGCCTTTTCAGTTGTATTCAGCTGGACTTTTACCCGACCAACACTTTGATGAAATAAGAAAACTGTTTGCTGGAGGCAGACAGACAAGCCCCACAGCCGATCATGTGTGTAAAAAACTTCACCTTCACGATGTAAGACTCGAAGATTATCTAACAGACAAATATGGACTATGGCTGGATTTTAGATCCACGTATGACAACAGACTGCACGGGAGTGGAAGAAGGGTAGGGTCAGATGGCATACTCATACAGATTAATAAGGAAGAGGAGGAGAATGGTCAGATACAAATGCACGTTTTTGTGGTTTATGACGCCCAGCTGAACATTGAAGAAAATAGACTGAAAGAAATAGCCTATTAAAACAGATGGATAGTTTGAACTTTTTGCCTAAAGACCCGCACTGTTCGCTTATTTGCGGGATTACTGGGTGTGGGAAAACTGTCTTCGTACTTGATTTGTTACAAACAGTCTACAGATTTCATTACGAGTACATTGTTATATTCTGCACAACCATTAAGCACAACAAGTCTTACAAAGAAAGGCAGTTTGTTTGGACAGACGAGAATATATTTTTAGTTGATCCTACTGACAAGCTAAGCGACTGTTTAGAACATTACTATAGGCTATTTGAGGGAACCGAAACGCTGTTTATTATTGATGACTGTTCAGCCGAACAAGACATTGTTAAAAAAAGAAGGGCTCTGTCTAAGCTAGCCTTTAGCGGAAGACACGCATTAGTTTCTGTTTGGCTCTTAACTCAAAAATACAATGCTGTCTTAAAAGACTTTAGATCGCAGTTAAAATCAGTCATCTTATTCTATACTAAGGACAGGGACAGTTTTGAAGAATGTTTAAGTGAAAACTATATAATCAGGGACAGGGATGAACTAAAAAAAATAAAAGAGCAGCTAGAAAAATCTAAGCACGCTAAACTATGCTTACGGACTGACCCACCAGTTCAATACGTTTGCTCATTATAGATTATTTACTATAGATTATTTATTACAGATTGCTCATTATAGATTGTTTATTAAAGATTGTTTATAACAATTTGTTTATAATAAATTGTTTATAATAAAAAGAATGTCTCGAGGACCTGAATCAAAAGCGGAGCTAGCTCCCAAATGCGTTGCAGTAGAGATAAAGTAGAAAGAAACTCGTGGAGAGCGTGGCAGCAGAGAGTCCTCAGAAGAGAAGCCCCCTTCAAGCAAGTGTTTCGGCCCTTATCTCCTGACACTCTAGGGGGGTTGGGCCACACCCGGTTCATGACTCCGGATGTCCCTCTGCTGCCCCTTTTTTTCCCATCTTGGGACGAGCCATGGCTGGGATTCGAACCCATGACCCTCTGGACATGCTCATTTTCCACTTAATGACTCGCGCTTTAACCACTGAGCCACAGGGACACCTGATATTTGTAGGGAAATTAAGCCTTATGAAGTTCACTTTTGTTCCTCCTTGACCAGATCCAGCTTGAACACCTCTCTGCCGCTTCTGCCATTGCTTTCAGGGCTCTGGTTTTTTCCTTCCCTGCAACTGAGAGCTGTTTCATGAGGCTGTATGCAGACGTTCCTACAAACCCCCTAGCTCCAATTTCTGCAGTGAGGACTTTGACCTGATAGCCTTCTCTCCTCAGGCTGTTTGCCAGATCAGCATACTTTTCAGTCTTGTAGATTTGAGCTGCCTCCATTCTGTTCTCATATGGCACCGTGAGCTCGATCATGATCAGCTGCTTGGTTGACTTAGAGTGGACTACTATGTCTGGTCTCATGCCACTCTTGCTGATGATCTCTGGGTGACTCTTCCATTCTGGGAGGTCTGCAGTGCACTCCCAGTCATCTGCCCCGTCCAGCAGACTCTGCCTGCATGTTTCGAGTGGCACTGTTGTTCTTGGCCATGATTTGCTGCCTCCTGCCGTGAAGAATGTTGCGGGTGCTTTTGGAGTCCTGATTTTCCCTTTTGTGGTGTTGGTACTAGCCCAGACTACTTGTACAATTTCTTTGAGCACTTGGTTGTGCCTCCATGTGTACCTTCCTTGAGCCAGGGCTACTTTACATGAGCTTAGGACATGCTCCACTGTTTGTTTTTCATGGCAGAGGGGGCATGCAGGATCGTCTGTTTTCCCCCACTTCACCAGGTTTGCATTTGAGGGCAGAAGGTCATATGCAGATCTGAGAATGAAGCTGATCCTGAGAGGGGCCATGTGCCAAATGTCATTCCAAGTGAGACTTCTTTGGAGTGCATTCTCCCACGTTGTCCATTGCCCTTGCTGGCTCTGCTGGACTGCTTTTTGGAGTCTTTTTTGGTCTTCTTCTTTTCTCATCTCCTGAATCATCATGTCTCTTTTGGCTTTTCCTTTGGCCTTTGACCACCATTCAGTTTTGGTCACCCCCAGTCCTTGTCTGTTGGTCTGTGTGTGTCCTGTTATTTCTCTGATCTTGAGACTTTCTTTTGCAGAATCCATCGCCTCTTGAACTTTCCATTTTCTGCCTGTCTTCAGCTGGGGCTTAATTGCTTCTACCACCTTGTCTCCTGAGTCCTCCAGCATGCTTTGAAGTCTGATCTTCCCTGCTTTGTATTCCTCCAGGATGGATTTCAGGGGTAGTTTCAGCTTTGCTTGGCGACAGTACAGCGCTATGTCAGTCAGACAGGGTGGGACACCAAGCCATTTCCTTGTGAACTTGTTGATTTTGGCTTCCATTGCCTCCACTATGCTGGTGCAGATGTCGTATATCATCAGAGGCCATAGCAGCTTTGGTATCAGCATGAACTGCAGACACCAGACCTTGTATTTGCCAGGGAGCCCACACTGGTCAATGGTCTCCAAGCCTTCCTCCGCCATCTGCTTGGTTTCTTTTGCTCTTTGTGTGTCTTTCAGCGTATCATCATACCATCTTCCAAGGCTCTTGACTGGTTCTTCTGTGACTGTTGGAATGGCCTGGTTGGCAACACTGAAGACCACAGATCCGGCCACTTTTCCTTTCCTCAGTGAGAGACTCCGTGATTTCTTTGGCTTGAACTTCATTCTGGATGAGGCAACTATGTCGTCCAGCCTCTCCAGCACATGACGTGTCTCGTCTTCTCTGGATGAAATCACTGTAGTGTCATCCATGAAGGCCTTGAGAGGAGGCATCTTGTATCCATCTCCAAGGTCTGTTTGTCTCGCGTTGTTTGTTGCTGCTTTCAAGATGAGTTCCATTGCCAGCACGAACAGTATTGGGGAAATTGCACAGCCCATTGCAATACCCACTTCCAAGTTGATCCAGTCTGTTGTGTACTCCTTGGTAGAGAACCGCATTGAGAAGCCATTGAAGTACTTCTTGAGCATGTCGCGGATGTTCTTTGGCACATGGTACATCTCAAGAGCCAACTGTATCATCTCATGGGGCACAGATCCATATGCGTTTGCCAGATCAAGCCACACTACGTCCAGGTCTCTCTTTTCTGTTTTTGCTTTTTGGATTGCGTCCCAGATCATTGTGGCGTGTTCTACACAGCCCGCCACGCCTGGGATGCCACCTTTCTGGACTGACACATCCAAGTACTTGTTTTCCATCAGGTACTTGGTCAGCCTTGCTGCCATGACAGAGAAGAAGATTTTCCCTTCGACGTTCAGTAGTGATATTGGCCTGAACTGGCTAATGTCACTTGAGTTTTGCTCTTTGGGGATGTACACACCATCTGCCGTCATCCACTGGCCGCTGATCTTCTGGTTTCTCCAAGCCGATCGCAGCAGCCTGTGGAGCCACTCCAGCACCTTGGGACATTTCTTGTAAAGCTGGTAAGGTATTCCGTTTGGCCCTGGTGATGATTTGGCTCTGGCTTTGTCGACCACCTTCTTGATTTCCGCCAACGTTGGAGGCTTGCCATTGAACTGTTCCTCAGGGTTGGTTGGCCACACCAGACCTTGAATGTCGAGTGGTGCTTTGCTCTGTGGGTCAGAGTATGTTTTCCTCAGATGCTGCTCAAGAACTCTTTTGTCCACACTTAGGGTCCCAGATTTTGGCTGCTCAAACAGTGTTCTGGCAAACTGGAAGGGGTCTCTGAAGAAGCGCTCTTGTGTCTTCTTCTTTTTGCTCTTCCTCTTCCTCGCAGATTCCGCTTTGCTGAGGGCACTGTGTTTTTCTTTCAGGTCTTTCCACAGTTTTTCCAAGCCTTGTTTTTCAGCTGGCAGTGCGGTCTTCATTTGCATCTTGAGGTTTTTCTTTTGGACCCTGATCTTGTCCATCTTTTCTTGGCGTCTGGATTTCTTTGGAGGTGTTTTCTCTTTGGGTAGTTTTGCTCCATAGGCGTCTCTACATGTGGCATACACAATGTCCCCATATGTGGCTAGTTTGTGTTCCAGGGTGCTTTTCCCTATCAGTGCATCGAGTCTTTGGACGATTTTTGCATCCAGTTTCTCCCAATCTTCAGTTTCGTTTGCTCGTGGCAGGTTGAGTTTCAGGCGCCTGGCATCGAGGGCCTGTGCAAATTCCTCATCCGAACCAACAGCGTGGATGTCCTTGGCACTGTGGTTTAAATCCTGGCCTTGGTCTTCCGACGTCTTATCTGCTGATGCAGTGCGCTGCTGCTCATTCAGATGAGTCTTCACACATCCCATCTTTGTTCTGTGGATCTTCATGCCACGGGTGGTAGCGAAACGCTTTTCACAGACACATGGATATTCCATTTGGTCCATGTTCATAGTCCGTTTGGGATTTGCAGTCATGATTGGTTGAGCACCGATGGATTCATCATTCTCTCCCCCTTTCGGTGAATCCTGGGAGCATCTTTTCCTTTTATTTTTAGTAGCCACATGTTTAAGGCAAAGTGGGGAGCCAGCCCACAAAGCCCTTGGTTCTGGTCTTTCCCAGTGTCCTCCGGTCTTTCCCGGACGTCCTCCGGCCTATTCCCGGAAGTCAATGGTTTACCCATGCATCAGTAGAAAGAAACTCGTGGAGAGCGTGGCAGCAGAGAGTCCTCAGAAGAGAAGCCCCCTTCAAGCAAGTGTTTCGGCCCTTATCTCCTGACACTCTAGGGGGGTTGGGCCACACCCGGTTCATGACTCCGGATGTCCCTCTGCTGCCCCTTTTTTTCCCATCTTGGGACGAGCCATGGCTGGGATTCGAACCCATGACCCTCTGGACATGCTCAGCAGATACAACTGACTTTGATCTGATAGGAGTGCCAGGAAATGTTTATGGATTTGAGTACACCGACGAGGGGGTTTACAAACGAATAGAAATTGAAGATAAAAAACGGCAGCAATATCCTACCCTGGAAGAGATAAGAAATCTAAGGGCAAACGATTTTGGCAAACACGAATACAAACTTCATAAACGAGAGAATGCTTGGGCGTTGCTTCCTGACATTAACTGGGATTTAAAGTTTGAACTACGAAGCCCCCATGTATACTTTGATAAGAAATACAATTTTAGAAAAGCTTTGAATGAAGGACGCCTTCTTGCTAGCCTAGTCCCAGGAACACAACAGAAAAAGCAGATTGAAATAACCAGGCAGGGCTCTGTATATATGCTGCGGAGAAAGAAGTCCTTAGCTGAAGTGGGGGGCGACACCGTCGGCTTAGAGTTTAACCCAAAACTAGAATCACTGCCTAGAAAAATGACGATGCTTTTTCGCTTATTTATTACTCCAAGGGAGTCTGATCCTAGTTTGCCAGAGCATACGTTAATCAGAGGTGTACAAATAAAGTCTGAAAACTTGGGCGGGCCTCTTAGGCTTGTTATTGCTATTACTAAAAACGGGGATGAAATAAACACTTCTGTATCATCTGACAAAGTCACTGTGATGGTTGACAAAGACAAACTAACAGTACTCGATTTTATTTTTATTAAATATGTTGATTTTATTGCGTTTTACTCTGTTGATGAAGTGCTGCCAGAAGGGTTAATAAGAAAATATGTACAAGATTAATCTTAATTAAAAAATTAATCTTAATTAAAAATGGATGATCAGGCTCAAAAGTTTAGGTTAGAGCAAATAACTGAACTTCAAGAAGAAATAGAAAGTGACTTGAATAAGTATAGGGTTACTAGAAAGAAATATGCTAAAGTTTTAAATACTCTTTCTTATATAATCACCGGCTCATCAGCTGTAGCGAGCGTAAGTGCTGGGTCCGGCGTTGCTCTTTTAGCTACTGGGACCGGAGCGCCAGCCTCTTTAGCATTAGGGAGCATTGGTTTGGGTTTAGGTGCTATGTCTATGATTGTGAGTGCTGTTTTAAAAAAATTAACGCCTAAACTACAAAAGCACACTGCCATTGTGGCCCTAGCATCAGCAAAACTTTGTTCATTAAGGCTGAGAATAAGCAAAGCATTGCAGGACGAAAACATTACAGCTGAAGAATTTGAGCATCTTATGGCTGATGGTGAGGATTACAGGCGACAAAAAACTGAACTTCAAAAGGAGTGGAGAAAGACTTTTACTTCGCAACAAGTAGACACTGAGACAATCAAACAGAACATTGAAAAGCAAGCAAACAATCAGTTAAACCCAAAATCAGACTAAAAAAATAAGATGTGAACTAAAAAAAAAAATAAAAAAAATAAATAAATCATAAATTTAACAAAAAATAAATACTATTTTTTTTTTTTAACTAATCGGCACCGTGTTTGGTGGGACAACTTGCAACTCTTCGCGAACAAACGATCTTTTAGGGGCAGGCTTTTTAGACGCAGAAGAAAGAGTCTCTCTTAAATAATACACGGGAGGGGCTGTTTTCATAATTCTTTCAACTTCATATACATCTACGCTCCATATGGGGTCTGTGGCTCTAATTCTAACATCGCCCTCTGCCTCTCCAGGCGCATACAAGTATCTTACTTTTAGTCCAAAAGGTAAGAGTTTTTGATTACCTTGAATGTCTTCAGTAATGCTAATTTTTTTTAATTTGATCGCGTTCACTGGCTTAAGACCCGTTGCTTTAAATTCTTCATTGTTCATGGCGCGTAAGACTGCTGGCAATCTCCTAACCCATTCTGTGTTGCGCGTCCTGTCCATAAGATCTCTATGATATTGATAGATAAACAGACGCTCAGCTAGATTCTTATTAAAGTTTTCTACTAGGGCCTGGGAGCGATGGTTGCCTGGGATCCCCCTCTTAACTGTAACCCGATGTCTTAAAAACAACTGGTTTACAGCTCCTTTAAACTCTTTCCCATCATCAACCTGGATCAACCTAGGATACTTTAATGGGCCTCGCATGTATATTTGTTGTAAAGCCACAGCCACAGCAGTTGAGCTTTTATCCGTTAAAGGCTCAGCATCTTTATACCTTGAAGCCATGTCAACAACAGTCAGGGCATACTTAAACTTTTTTCTTCTAACTTTGTCATGTGGAAGGTACAACAAGTCCATCTGGTGGGTGTCATTAGGAACTGAGTTAACAAATCGAGGCCTTATTATTCTTTTTGGGGCAGGCAGATATATTTGCCAGATCGCTTGTTTTGAAAGCCAGTCTTTCGCTTCTGATTCAGACACCCTAGCAGCTTTACTCAGTTTATCCATAGCGGCCTTTCCTTTCCAATACCCTCCAGGAGAATAATATATTTTGTACTTTGTATCGTCCATAAGAGACCGTTTTTATTACATTTTTAACTATGTTTTTAGATTGAATATGCAAGAAGAAAGATTGCTCCCATAGCACCTATAATAAAGCCTATTTCCACCATTTTCTGATCCTCAGATGGTTCATAAAAGTCAGACAGTTCTGGCGGTGACGATGTTAGAAACTTCTTTCCTGTCACTAAGTAATATTCATTCATTGCTTCATCAACGTCTGTAAATGTGTGCTCTGCATGCCCCTGTTCTCTTAACTTTTTATTAATAAAGTCTAAGTGAGAAATTCTCCTTTTCTCGTAAGCGTCTCTTGCCTTAGCTAAATCTTCCATTGCCTTGTTATGGCGTTCTCTCTCTTCATCAGACCGCAATTTACTAAACATATAATTGCTGCCAGAGAAAGCCAATGCATTAACAATAGCCCCGCCCACCATCAGAACTAATCCGGACATCTTTTTATAAATGAATGAATCTTTTTTTTTTATAAATCAATCTGCCTAAATGCATTAATCTTTCTATGCATTGATGTTTTCTAGGATAATCCCCTGTGCAACAAGAAAGTCTTTTGAGGCAATCCCCGCCGTTATTACAGCTATAACCTTAACAACATCCTCAATGTCTAACCTTCCTAGATCAGCTGGCCTCATTTTAAACATATTTTTTGCTAACATGCTATACCCTATACTAAGGCCGCCGATTACAGCAGAGTGGTAAATCGTATTGATGATCTTTGCAGTGCTCATATTTTTTATTAACTAAAAAAATAATTAAAATAATCATAATATGAAAGACTGTCTATGCGCTTTTTAATCAGATAATCTTTTGTTGCTAGAGCTAAAAATAAGGCTGTGACTAGTTTCGGCGAATCTTCTATCTTTCCTATGTTGGGCGGTTTTATTCTTAACAAACATTTTGCTAGGGTTGAGTAAACTATAACGCCAACAATAGGCACTGCATAATTAACCAGCGTTATACTCATGGTTTTATTTTTTTATTTGCTTTTAAAAAGGGCTTTAAAAATGGCGGCCAAACACAGCGAATTTGATCTAATGATTTTAGTAGAAAATTGTAATGAACTATTTGACAGAGCGGTGAAAGTGTTAGACACTTGGCTTGAGAATGATGTAAACATTTTAATCAAAAATCATAGTGAACTATCTAACGAAGCAATCAAAGAGTTAAGCATTGGCTGTAGTGATTCAAAAGCTAAAGCACTGGCAGTCGTTCGTGTAAAATTGGAGTGTCTTAAAGTATTGCAACGCTTGAGTAAAGAATAAAACGCGTTTACTTACTTTTACTTACTTTTATTTTTTTTAATTTACGTAAAATATTGTGAGTTAAAAAATGAACCCCGCAAGTGAGTCCGAGTTTGAAATACTACCTCCCAACAACGTACAGTTGGAAGGTAGTAACAAATCATTAAACAATAAGTTCATTGAATTAGACATGGACATCATTAACCCCACAAACGTTCAAAAAAGCGTAACACATGCTATTTCTAAAATCCCAGAGTCTCTTCAAATTAACCCGCCAGCAAAAATGTTGTTGGTCATTCTGATTAAATATATAACCCCTGATAATAGTAGTATGCAAGTCTGGGTTTCAACTAGACAGAAAGAAGTAATCAGCTATTACGACTTTAAACCTGGCTGGGCTGATTACATGCTCACACAGTTTAACCATGCAAGTGAAGAAGCGAAATTGCGCGGCTCCGGTTGGTCTGAAGGAACAGTCCTTGAAATCAGATTAAGACAAGCCAAATACTCCCCTATTGTCGGCAATTCTTACATCCCTCTCCCAAAAGAGTTAGTTCTTAAACGAGCAGTCTTAAACATACATAATTCTGACAACTTGTGTTTTATGTGGTGTGTTTTGGCGCATTTACACCCTGTTAAAAAGAATGCAGAGAGAGTTTCTAATTATGGGCAGTATATAAATGAGCTGAACTTAAATAACAAACTTTCCAGTGAGCGTAGAAAGTATATCTCAGTTTGAAGAGCAAAACAAACCAATAACCGTGAGCGTATACACATGGTCTGTAGTAGACAATCTGACCCCTCTGAGGATTTCTCCCAACGCCCCTACTTTAGGCGAATCACTTGAGAATCATGTAGACTTGATTCTGTTTGCAGACGGTTCCAAGAGCCATTATGTATTAATCAGATCAATTAGCAGACTTATGGCCTATACTACAAACAATACAGCTAAACAAGGGCTTTGTAGGAGGTGTTTGGTCAGAATCCCCACTGTAGAGGCGGCAGCCAGCCATAAGAAACATTGCAAAAGTTTTGTAGACTGTAAAATCGAACTTCTTACACCAAAACCAGGGTCTAAGGTTAGTTTTAAGAATGTACGAAAAATGCAGATGAGCCCATACGTAGTTTATGCTGACTTTGAATCAATCTTGCTACGGTACTATGGTCCACAACAAGAACAAAAAACAACCTTATTGTCTCGTCATCAGATCTGTTCTTATGCGTTCGTCGTTGTTAGGTCAGACGGTGGACACACAGAACCAGAGATTTACAGAGGTCCCGACGCAGCTGGCCGATTTTTGGAGCAGATGAAACACCTTCGCAATCAATTCTCCAATCAGCTGAACCTTTCAGACATTAAGATGACCCCCGAAGATGAAGAAAGTTATAAATCAGCTACCCACTGCTGGATATGCAAATGCAAGTTATTAGGTGACACTGTAAGAGACCACGATCACATTACTGGCAAATTTAGAGGGGCGGCACACAACGGCTGCAATCTTCAACTTAAGGTTGATCCCAAGACATGGAAACTGCCAATCTTCTTTCATAACTTACGAGGCTACGATTCTCACTTTATCATGCAAGCAGTAACTTCTGAATGTAAGAGGGTTAGCTGTATTGCACAGTCATCAGAAAAGTACATGACCTTTACTATTGACTGTTTATCCTTTTATGACTCTGCCCAACATCTGATGGGGAGTTTAGATAAATTGGCGGGATCTCTACAAGACTATCCAATCACTAAAAAATATTTCGACCCATCTTTAGTCCGTAAAGGCGTCTATCCTTATGAATACATGGACTCGTGGGAGAGGTTTGATGAGCCGGCGCTGCCAGCAAAGGAAGACTTTTACAGCTGTCTTAGAGGTGGAGGCATATCTGACGCCGACTATGAATACGCACAGAAAGCCTGGACAGAATTACACTGCAAAACGATGGGTGATTATCACGATCAATATTTATTGGCCGACGTGTGTTTATTGGCAGACGTCTTTCAGAATTACAGATCCACTTGCATGAAACATTACGGCCTGGATTCGTCACAGTACATCTCTTCCCCGGGGCTGTCTTGGGACGCATTCTTGAAGTCTACAAACATTCAGATTGACTTAATATCGGATCTAGATACACTCCAGATGATTGAGGATGGGCTGAGGGGAGGCATTAGCATGGCCTGTCATCCTTACCGCAGAGCCAATAACAAGTATCTAGACGATTATGATCCAACTAAACCATCCAACTATCTGATGTACTTAGACGCCAACAATCTGTATGGGTGGGCTATGAGCCAGGCACTGCCATTAAGAAACTTTAAAATGATAAATGGGCCTCATGATGTTGATCGGGTGGTAGGACTATTGTCACAGCTTACGCCCGATAATCCAATAGGATTAATCTTAGAGGTGGACTTAGACTATCCCGCAGAGTTGCACGACCTCCACAATGATTTCCCCCTAGCCGCAGAAAAATTAAAGATGAGTCCCACCGAACCGCCCAAGCTCGTGCCTAACCTCTTTAACAAAACTAAATTTGTCTGTCATTATCGGCTGTTACAGTTTTACTTAAGGCACGGGTTGAAACTTACCGCCGTTCACAGAATAATTACTTTCGATCAAGTGCCTTTCATGAAGCCATACATCATGAAGAACACTGATCTTAGGACTGCGGCCACTGACGCTTCAGAAAAAGACTTTTTTAAGTTGATGAACAACAGTTGTTTTGGCAAGACGATGGAGAACGTACGCAATCGTAAAGACGTAAGATTAGTTACAAACGAAAAACAAGCAATTAAGCTGACCTCTAAACCTAACTACCAAGACTTTAGAATATTTAGCGACAGCCTGGTTGGCATTATGATGAAGAAACAGAATGTGAAGTTAGACAGGCCGGTGTTTATCGGCTTTGCCGTGCTAGAGCTGTCAAAGTTATTAATGCTTGAATTTCTATACGACTACTTTAAACCGCTGTACCCAGAATCAAATGTCCTTTACACAGACACTGATAGTTTTATTCTGGACATCCCAACTGAAGACTTCTACAAAGACATGGAAATAGAAGTGGCCAAAGGAGCTGATGGGTGGTATGACACATGCGACTATCCTAAAGATTCGCCTTTACATTCAACCGTGAACAAGAAAGTGATTGGAAAGATGAAGGACGAATTTAATGGGACGGTTATACAAGAATATGTTGGTTTGCGGTCGAAGATGTATAGCGTTGCTACCCAGACTTCTGTAACAAAGAAAGCTAAGGGCATAGATAAAGAAGTTGTAAAAAAAGAAATAAGTCACAACAACTACAAGCAGGCTCTCTTTGAAAACAAAGTATTTCATCACACAAATGTTAATCTGCGCTCTACTCTTCATCAAGTAAACACAACTGCTGTTAATAAGAAGTCACTAGACTCTAACAATAGCAAGCGAACTTCCATTAGCCCCGAGTTTTCATACGCTATAGGCCCCCGGAGGACTGACTTGTCCGACTTAACTTAAGATCTTAACTAGTACTTAACTTAAGATCTTAACTAGTACTTAAGATCTTAACTAGTACTTAACTTAAGATCTTAACTAGTACTTAACATGACTCGCACTTAACTTGCACTTAACTTGCACTTAACTTGTTATAACTGACTTAACCAGTACTTAGCTTGTACTTAGCCAGTACTTAACAACACATTTAAAAAACTAATTTATTAAAAATGGGTCTACAGCAGGAGGTTGTACTTTTTTTGCAGAAGCTGGTTCTTTTACTGTTTTTGTGGGGGTTTGTGACTTTGTTGCTAGGTACGGCTTTAGGCGCTTGTATGCTAAAAGCCCTCCACCAACAACAATACTCCCCAGTACATAATAATACATCTTATAGTTTGATTGTGTTGTTGTTGGCGGCGGCGGCGGTGCTGGTGCTGTTGTTGTATTACTATCTAATAATTTTTGTTTTGCTGCTTGGTTTGCTTTTTGCAGTCTGTTGTATTCAGCTAGTTTACGACCGGCCTCAACACGTCCAGGATTTTTAGACTTAGTAACACTACTCACCTGTGGGACACTCACTTGCGGGACACTCAGTTGCGGATTCACTTGTGGGGCACTCGCCTGTAAATTCACTTGTGGAGAATTCACTTGTGGGGCATTCTGCTCCTGTGGGACATTCTTCTCCTGCTCGCTCATTTTTTTTAGTCTGATTAAAATTAATATGATTAAAATTAATATGATTAAAAGTAATTAATCCCATGATGAACGGGCATAACAACGTCCCAAATCTATAATACATGTCACATGCAAGAGATTCTAAGGACTTGGTTAAAACCGGATCTTGTGTTAAGTCATATTTTAAATCTTCTTCTGAATCAATCGGCGCTATCTTGCCTACTAACTTAGCATATAAACTAATCATTGTCTGCCCCATCGATCTAACCATTTTTGATCCTAGCTGTGCTTCGTACCTGGCGTAATACTTCTCAACGTCTGATGTCGACAATTGTTGAATCTGTTCGATACTTAGTTCAGTGCCTAGATACTGCCTGGTTTTCCCACACGCAGCCAGCGAGTATAATCTTTCTTTATGACAGAGGTCTGCTGCCTCCTCACACTTTAATAGCTCGTCGCAATCCATTTTTAAAAGCAATAAAACATAATAAGAAAAAATAATAATAATAATGAAAGTGATTTGTCTCCCTTTAATCATGCATAAAAGTAATTGTCTCCCCTGAATTAATTATCTATTTATAGATCAATGAGAGAGATTTGGTTATTAAAAGTTGTGTTTTTGTGTTTAATTTGCTAAAGCTTTTAATATGAATATTGTACAAAGTAGTAACTAAAAAGTACTTTAACGTACAGTTGTTAACCTTTAAAAAATATTCTGCTTGAATAAAAAATAATTTTAACAACAGTCACACTTATGCATAAACACCATAAAACTATGGAGCTTTCAGTGTGTACAGTATATATATTAATCCTAAAAGTGTAAAGTTGAGAATATGCCTGCGGTGGTTTAGTACTTGTTTGTCATGGCATTTTGAAAGTCCAAATTTGGCCCTATTCTCTGCCCTCTAGTGACTCTTCCAATTTTCGTTTGTGTTTGTCTGTCTGGGTCACTGGCGCGGCTATAAACGCCCGTAAACCCAAATGTGGTCCCTGGCGCGGCTATAAACGCCCGTAAACCACAATGTGTATCCTAGGAAGAGTCACTACAAAGGGGGTGAGAGAATTGCCCCAAATTAGGCAAATTGAAAGTAGACAACCAAGTATAAGAAAATACCACTATTAGAGGCATATTCTCAAAACTCTTCACATCTTGGCCACATTATGCGTGACCCTCCGGGTCTGGCTTGGGGCCCTAGGGCGCCATAGGGTCTCAAGTTAGACCCAGAGGTGATCGGTAATGTGGCCAGATGCGAAGAGTTTTGCACTTTTTAATAATGATATGGAGAGAGAAAGTTAATATCTTTTGTTCTATATCACCCATTTAAGCCCCCATTTTTAAAATAACGATTACTTCGATTTTTGGAGGTTTTTGCATGTTAAGCTTGATTGTAAAAAAGGTGTTAATTTTGACAAAAAGTTTGATATTGTTTGTGAAAAGGGGGGTTTTCGTGCAAAATAAGATGTGGTGAGGAAGAATCGGCGCGGCGCTGCTTACAAATCGGCGGTTTTACAAGTCATGCAATGTGTGCCGATTTATAAGCGCTTATAAATAAATCGGCGCTGCTTACAAATCGGCGGGTTAATTGGCGCTGCTTACAAATCGGCGGTTTTACAAGTCATGCAATGTGTGCCGATTTATAAGCGCTTATAAATCGGCGCTGCTTACAAATCGGCGGGTTAATCGGCGGTTTTACAAGTCATGCAATGTGTGCCGATTTATAAGCGCTTATAAATCGGCGCTGCTTACAAATCGGCGGGTTACAGGGATCTTCGTTCCGTCCACAAAGTTTCCTGTAAATCGCTTCCGTAGGTTCTGCATAATCTTGCTGACAGGCAAATATACAACGAAGAGCACTGAAGATCGTCGAATTGTCGACGTTTCTGGTCATGGACGCGCACATGTGTGTGTGTGTGTGTGTGTGTGTGGTTAACAATGTCACTGAGATGGATTTATCTATTATTCATAATGCATAGCAACTTTAGCAGGCCATTCATATGCTATGATATTAATGCACGCGCTTGTACGCGTTTGATAGTTCGTTTGTTGAATATAACATCTCTGCACTAAAAGTAATTAGACTGAAGATAAAAAAAGGGGAGAACTGCTCTCTCTCTCTCTCTCTCTCTCTCTCTCTCTCTCTCTCTCTCTCTCTCTTGTGTGTGTGTGTGTGTGTGTGTGTGTGTGTGTGTGTGTGTGTGAATATATTTTCTGTCCTCGACATGTGATCTTAAAACAAGAAATTAAATTGAAAATGAACAAGTAAACAGAATTCAAATCAACATGGAAACAGCAATTGTTAAAATCAAAATAACAATGAACGTTGATAACTTGATAAATCTTCTGCACCTTATAGCAGATAAACAAAATTTGGCGTCAATGTAAAGATACTCTAATATCACATATCAGTGGTGTATTACATACAAACTCGTGTGTAAGAAAGTTTCAAAAACAGAAGGGAATAGATTTTTAAATGCGAACATTGAAAAAGTATTCTCTCTCTCTCTCTCTTATATCTATATCTATATATATATGTATGTATATATATATATATCACACAAATGCAATTTTATGTCTTATATAAATTTCGTTGTGAAAACATTAAGTTTAAATCTATATTTCAGAGAAGTCATTGACCGTATTATGAACCGTGACGAATATTCCAGTCACATGAAGACAGCAGTGCCTATCACTCTTTACAAAACCGTTCGCTCTGTCTGCGTTGAGTCTCTCTTCTCTCTCTCTCTCTCTCTCTCTCTCTCTCTCTCTCTCTTCACCACCACCCCCTCATTCTCCTGCCATGCTCCATCTCTCTCTGTCCCTCTCTCCCCCCTCCCCGTCTCTCTCGCTCTGTCTAACCCACCTCTCTCTCTCTCTCTCTCTCTATATATATATATATATATAAATATATATATATATATATTTAGAGAGAGAGAGAGAGAGAGAGAGTACTTTGGTATCATTATTCATTACTGTTTTGTGATTTGTATCCACAACAGGGAACAGACATAACCCATACAAAATGCAAATGTGTCCATAAAAATCGCGATTGGAACATACGCAAAAAGTTATAGTGGTCACGTATTCATAAAGAACATTTGTTTTCAAATTCCAACCGGGCTATCATACCGCATCAACTTTCTTTGAAGTTCTAATATGGACATCCTCTATTCTGCGCCTCCATTGACATCTGTGAATGTTGGCGTTGGGCTCATGATTAATTAAGGACAGTTTCATTGATTGCAGTGGCTATGTGCATTCTGGTGTCCTTAAAGTGCATATCTGCGCAGCAGTGTTATCATTGATGTTGTTGTTGCTGCTGCTGTTGTTGTAGTAATCTACGTCTTCAACTGCAAAACGATAAACCAAAACGGTAGATTGTCAGCTGAAAACTTATTTCACGTAATACTTTTTTGTGCATAAAGATTTCCGTTCTGCTTATTTTGTATTTTATTTTATGACACTACTACGTTTATAGTGGTTGTTGTCTATCATGTTTGGATGTACAGAATGCTAAAAACCACCTCTCTCTCTCTCTCTCTCTCTCTCTCTCTCTCTCTCTCTCTCTTATTGATGTATAACGTATCAGATCATGTCATATCCGCTTAAGATAGCATTTTGTCTTATGTTCATGTACAATAACAACTGTTTACATGCTTATTTCTCAAGCTTTTCGGGGGAGTTCCGTCAGGATTTCGGATAGTTTGAGACAGTTTCCGAAAAAACAGGATCCTTCCTTTTGATCATCTCTGGACAGTTTTCCTATCCTGGAAGGTCTGCTGTGCACTCCCAGTCATCCACTCTATCCAGTTCACCCCGCTTCCATGCTGCTGATGTCACAGCTGTTCTAAGCCATAATTTGTCGTCTCCTGCCGCGTAGAACATCGTTGCTGCACGTTAGAGAAGAGATTGGGGAAAGAGAAGAGGTAAGGAAACGGGGCAGTGAGTAGGTGGGTGAAGAGGATGGAGTGAGAAAGAAAAGTAGAGCTGAACAGATTAAAAGAAATTACATTTCTGGTCTTTCTAGGCAAGTCGCTGTGAGCAAATCACCGAACATTGCGTTACATTAGTGTTCGTTATAATGACCTCTGCCAACGGAGAAGATGCATCTGTTCATTTGTTCATTCGTGCATCTTTCTGTCAACAAAATTACGCTAAAACTAATGGATGGTTTTGAACAAGACTCGATAAAAGATGGAACCGGGTTAAGACTTATCCCACTTAATGTTGGTTTGGACCCCTTGAACAGATCTTGATCAGCTGGATCAAGGATCCGTTCGACCACGGAAGAGGTGTGCGCTCTCCCGCAGACCTTTTTCTTCGGTTTTGTTTCAAATGACCTTTCCACTCTCCATCACAGAATGGCTTAAATTACCACACAGTGCAAGCATTGCACTACTTACCAACGGAATTCGATTACATAGGATCGTCAGATTACATTGTATCCACAACAAACAAAATAGGTATGAAGCGAACTTTACAACAAATAAAAGAAACCTACAGTTCACATGTTACCTTACCCTTGTGTGATCAGTATTTGGATTGGCCGGAAGGTCCGTGTTATCTAGAAGGGAAACAAGACACACAATTAGAGAAGTAAATACTAGTAGTTTCATCATCACTAGCAAGAACTACAAATAATGTAAGTTTACAGCAGTAGTGCTGACATTACTTATTCTTCATCAGCCTGGTAAGCTATATAATTATATAATGCTTGCACACACACACACACACACACACACACACACACACACACACATATCATATATGCATACACACCAGAGTAAAGTCCACAATAAACAGGTGAAATAGACGGTTCTGTTAAGACAGGGTTCAACTGATTCCCATGTGGTGTTAATCAAGGATTCAATATTCACACTTCAACTTATTAACCGTCACACATTACAACTAGATTAAATTAAGAAAAACAAGGATAAGCTGTGACACACAAATCCACACGAATATACCAGCATCCAGATGAAAATCACACACACACACACACACACACACACACACACACACACACACACACACACACATACACACACACACGCTCACACACACACACACACAAATGAATAATTACTCAATTAATTCTCGCTCCTCTCTCTCTCTCTCACATACACACACACGCACGCACGCATGCACGCACGCACGCACACACACACACACACACACACACACACACACACACACACACACACACACACACCTGTACACAGGTTCGTAGATGCGCATATAACATTGCACGTATCTTTTCCACCTCTCTTTCATACCGCACCCCATGTACACAGACATACCACTGCTACAGGTGTCTCCCTCAGTGCCCAGAGGACATCGACAGACACTGTGACCTCCTGCCGCTACGCATAGTGCTCCATTTTCACACTGAACTCCAGAACACACCGCAGGCACTGAAAAAAAAAAGTTTGCTGGATGCTGCTCCCGTCGTTTTGTAAACACCTTTCCTGGTGTGTGTGTGTGTGTGTGTGTGTGTGTGTGTGTGTGTGTGTGTGTGTGTGTGTGTGTGTGTGAGAGAGAGAGAGAGAGAGAGAGAGACAGAAGACAACACACACACACACACACACACACACACATATCCACCACCACCGAATTTACTAAGATTTTCCCTTTTCCCTCGCCCCCCCTCTCCATCTTCACCTTGCCCCCCCCCCCCCCCCCCCCCGCCCCTTGTCGGCCTGTTCCTTCAATCACTCCTCCCCTAAATCCCTTATGGAGAATGTAGAAGGGAAAAGTACCGTGGCGGCAATCGTCTCCATCATAGCCAGGCTGACAGGAACAGCTGAAGCCGCCGGATGGCTTGTCTGTACACACCGCCTGGTTCAGGCAGCGCCTTGACACACACGTGTCCTCTGAAATCACGCAGCGTCAACAACTGAGTGGCTAGAAAGGCACCTTAAAATCTACATCCACAGTTAATCTGCCTTTGTCTCCTTTGGGGCCAAGGAGGAAGCGAAACACAATGGCCATCATCTTGGCTTGTTTACCATGCTGGTTAGCACGGTAAACAAGCCAAGTAAAAACACAAGCCAAGTAAAAACAAACTCCACAATATTTCATACGATCAGTCAAAACTGCAGGTGTTCACGAAGGCCCGCTGAAAAGAGAGATGACAAACAATGGAAGAATGTCACTAGGTAAGTACTTTAAATGTCAGGAAAATTAACTGACTGATATTACTTTTAAAGTTAGAAAAATATGCTGATCAGTGAATGACAGAAACACCGGAAAGAAAGAAATAAAGAGTTGTAGGTGGGAGAATCTGTCCATGACTTCTTTGACGACATTGCGGTGCTCCAGACTGGCAATGGGCAGAACAACTCAGATTATTTCTTTAGAAGTGAAATATAGCTGTATTTTAAAAGTGGAGGCTATTTGAATTCAATCACCCTTCAAAGACGGTTCTGTTTTTTTTTCTCCTGAAATTTCACAACATATATATATATATATATATATATATATATATATATATATATTATATATATATATATATCATAGCGCCACACACGTAGAATTGGTAACATAATAAAACATCAACAGATCAAGTGTAATAATAACAAAGGAATAACTTTTCACGGCTTTCACATAACATTAAGATATTACGTGAAAGCCGTGAAAAGTTATTCCTTTTCTTACTTTCTTAATAGTCTCTGGCCAACTCCCTGTCATTCTTGTCAGGTTAAAAAAATAATTCAAGGAAGACAAAGCGTTAGTAATAGCAGACGAGCGTACTGAGAAAACGGTTAAGTAAAGATCGTGGTGTAGGACTAGTCCGTTTTATTTCATAGGGTGATGCGAGGTCACGTTTCCGTATATGGCAAAATTAGGGAAGGGGGAATAGCAGGGTAGGGTGTTTGACCACCCCTCCCCTATTTTCATCTTGAATGTGTTTGGAGCACAGCCAGGCTGACTGTCTATAGTAGCAGTCATGCGCACTTTGTGCGCGTGTTAGTCGATGTTTTCTCCCTGGTGAGTCGTGTAAAGCGTCAGACGTTGTCGTCGTCAGGTGTTTGTATGACCACTTCGGTCCCAGCTATTGGAAGAGATGTAAATCTTCAGCTGCTTTTACAAACGAGTGCTTCGTCTTGTTGGTCGAACTCGTTCGGCAGAACAGGTAACGTCGCACTCACGAGCTTTATGTTCTTAGTGAGGTGACCAGTATTTTTCCGTGTGCTGTCGTCCTTGCGGCCCAGGTTCTGGTTGGATTATGAGTGACAGCGTGTCTAGCGCCCATTTTTGTCGTCTTTAACCACTTTTGACGTACCTCACGAATTTTGTCGTACTTCACGAGTTTTGTTCCCAATTTGGTAACCATTTTTGTCGCCCTTAACTGCTTTTGTCGTCCATGGGTCCAGGCAAGGTCACGAGATTTGTCGTCTCCATTAACCACTTTTGTCGCCAGGGGCGAGGTCACAAGTTTTGTTCCCACCCATCAACCACTTTTGTCGCCATCAATTATGACCTATTTACAGATGAGAAGTTGATAGTACATGGTAATCCTTCATGAATGAAGAAGATATGAGGAGTTCATAATAGATGGCCATCCTTCATGAACACTGCAGGAGATCTTCAAAAATACTACACTTGCTGTGTGGCAACATTTTCCAGTGGTGCATTTGAATCATTCAGTCATTGCCCTTTAAAAGAAGCACCAGAAACTATGAAAATCTCTGAACCATTAGATATTGGCCACTGTTGAATTTATGAATACAACAATTGCTGAGCGACAAGTTTGTCACACCATGCACATTTATTATAGCTCTTGCGCTATTGCCCTTTTCAGGGACTATCAGATATCATGTAAATCTGTACAGAATCTGGTGTTAGGGGTGCTGGTATTGGGGTACTCAACATCAAGGGCACCAGGGTGTAAGCTAGTTTATATCTTTTTCTGAAAACACCACAGCCATACCATGTGGGTATTAGGTAGGCTAAATGACAGGTGATGAAAAATAACCACCTGATGATCTTAGGGTCAAGTACATCTGTACATCCGGTACCAGGTGCTACAAGATTATCAGTTTGTGCGTTTTTTAACTCTCTCTGTAGCTCTGTCCACAGGGGGTATGTTGTTCCACACAAGGGGAATGCATCTTAAATCAGCGAAAGCTGGAGGGATGTTAAACTAAATGAACAAACAAACTGCTCAGTTTTTGCCAGAACCTTTTAGATGTTTTATCTATTCTCTCTCTCTCTCTCTCTCTCTCTCTCTCTACATATATATATATATATACAATAAACTAATAAATTCCAAGGATAAGTACCGAGCACCATTCCAGCAACTTACAGAGCAGCTTGGTATTGCAAAGACTGCAAGAAATATTCAATTATAAACAAAGCTTGCTCTTATGTCTTAGATTGAAGAAATAGGGGGAAGATAAGCATTCATATCTGCAGTGGTAGATAATTCTGCCTAACTAACAGTATGTGCTTGAGTGGGTGAATGGGGAAAAATAAAATAAATGCTTCTCAAAATGAGCCTTCAGCAAGCTTATAGTCTCCAAGGGGGAGACAATCTCCAATGGGGAGGAAACTCACCAACATGTGACTCCTGGTCAGATACTAATATTTCGAAACCTGATTGTTTCTCCTCAGTGACCGCGGAAAGTGGTAAATTGACTCCTCTGCCTTTTTCGGTTTTAAGAAGAATGCTATCCCAGAAAAAGGCTGGTGTGCAGTACCGTAGTATGTTTGTTGAGTTTTCAAAAAACCAACCAAAGGTGCCACCTAAGAAGCAAAAGAAAATCATGAAAGAGCAAAAACAAGCTACGTTTTCTTGTGGAAAGTAGAAAATATAAAAAGATAACCTCTTAAGACACACGTGCTGAGGGCCAGTTCTTGGAATGAATCCGCAAGGGACTAAATTACAATAAGCTAATAAATTCCAAGGATAAGTACCGAGCACCATTCCAGCAACTTACAGAGCAGCTTGGTGTTGCAATGACTGCAAGAAATATTCAATTATAAACAAAGCTTGCTCTTATGTCTTAGATTGAAGAAATAGGGGGAGATAAGCATTCATATCTGCAGTGGTAGATAATTCTGCCTAACTAACAGTATGTGCTTGAGTGGGTGAATGGGGAAAAATAAAATAAATGCTTCTCAAAATGAGCCTTCAGCAAGCTTATAGTCTCCAAGGGGGAGACAATCTCCAATGGGGAGGAAACTCACCAACATGACATCACTGCAGATATGAATGCTTATCTCCCCCTATTTCTTCAATCTAAGACATAAGAGCAAGCTTTGTTTATAATTGAATATTTCTTGCAGTCATTGCAACACCATGCTGCTCTGTAAGTTGCTGGAATGGTGCTCGGTACCTATCCTTGGAATTTATTAGTTTATTGTAATTTAGTCCCTTGCAGATTCATTCCAAGAACTGGCCCTCAATGCTTGTGTCTGAAGAGGTTATCTTTTTATATTTTCTACTTTCCACAAGAAAATGTAGCTTGTTTTTGCTCTTTCATGATTTTCTTTTGCTTCTTAGGTGGCACCTTTGGTTGGTTTTTTGAAAACTCAACAAACATACTACGGTACTGCACACCAGCATTTTCTGGGATAGCATTCTTCTTAAAACCGAAAAAGGCAGAGGAGTCAATTTACCACTTTCTGCGGTCACTGAGGAGAAACAATCAGGTTTCGAAATATCGGTATCTGACCAGGAGTTACATGTTGGTGAGTTTCCTCCCCATTGGAGATTGTCTCCCCCTTGGAGACTATAAGCTTGCTGAAGGCTCATTTTGAGAAGCATTTATTTTATTTTTCCCCATTCACCCACTCAAGCACATACTGTTAGTTAGGCAGAATTATCTACCACTGCAGATATGAATGCTTATCTCCCCCTATTTCTTCAATCTAAGACATAAGAGCAAGCTTTGCTTATAATTGAATATTTCTTGCAGTCATTGCAACACCAAGCTGCTCTGTAAGTTGCTGGAATGGTGCTCGGTACTTATCCTTGGAATTTATTAGTTTATTGTAATTTAGTCCCTTGCGGATTCATTCCAAGAACTGGCCCTCAGCACTTGTGTCTTAAGAGGTTATCTTTTTATATTTTCTACTTTCCACAAGAAAATGTAGCTTGGTTTTGCTCTTTCATGATTTTCTTTTGCTTCTTAGGTGGCACCTTTGGTTGGTTTTTTGAAAACTCAACAAACATACTACGGTACTGCACACCAGCCTTTTTCTGGGATAGCATTCTTCTTAAAACCGAAAAAGGCAGAGGAGTCAATTTACCACTTTCCGCGGTCACTAAGGAGAAACAATCAGGTTTCGAAATATCGGTATCTGACCAGGAGTTACATGTTGGTGAGTTTCCTCCCCATTGGAGATTGTCTCCCCCTTGGAGACTACAAGCTTGCTGAAGGCTCATTTTGAGAAGCATTTATTTTATTTTTCCCCATTCACCCACTCAAGCACATACTGTTAGTTAGGCAGAATTATCTACCACTGCAGATATGAATGCTTATCTCCCCCTATTTCTTCAATCTAAGACATGAGCAAGCTTTGTTTATAATTGTATATATATATATATATATATGTGTGTGTGTGTGTGTGTGTGTGTGTGTTCAATTCAATTGATATTGTTTATAGCCTAGTTGACCTGATTGTGTCATCTCAAGACTGTATCCCGTTGACTATGTACAGTCATGTTAGGATGACCTACACTGCCCCCCCCTCCCCCCCCCCCCCCACACACACACACAAAAAAACGTCAATGGACATGTCTCACCAGCCCTAACGATGGGCTATGCTCGCAGGATCATAAAACTGGGAGGTGCTAGGAACGTTCAACATTCCCTGAATTTTTTAATCTAGGTTAAAAAAAAGTCTATAACGATTCATTAAAAAATTCACTGATAAAGAAAAATACATAAAAAGGTGGCAAAAATAGCCTAATACTAACAATCTATCACAAACATTTCTATGATACTGTTACCTAAACTTTGCATCCCACTTTTCCTACCTATCTTATACTAATACAAAATGGATGTACATGGCCCAAGCAGAGAAAGATGACAGACATCCAATGGAAGGAACACGGGACAGTGCAAGTCAAGAGCATGGTAATGATTTCTTGAAAAAAGGAAGGTGAATAATCTAAGGGGAGGCAGAATGTTAAGAAGGAGTAGCAGACGACAGCAAAGCAAGAAGGGAAAAAGGCAGAGTCACAGAGAGCAATAGAAAAAGAGGAAATTACTAGCACAGAATTTCTAGAAGGTGGGAATACGATTTATTCAGAAGAACCGGCAGCATCCCAATGCAGGGATGTGTGTGTGTGTGTGTGTGTGTGTGTGTGTGTGTGTGTGTGTGTGTGTGTGTGTTTAGTGTATGTATGAGTGTCCATCCGTGTTATGTTGAGTATGCATGATTTTTTCTAATGTTGACAAATGCTTATGATGTGCTTTATATCATTTTGACACATTTGTTTTTATCACTTTGGAGTTTTTTCTTATTCTTTTCTAGGTTATTAACTATGCCTATGGTGGTGATGAATATAATATTCAATCAACGCTCTATAACTCAAAAACAAGGCTAGCTACAGCAACCCCCCTCCCCCCCTCTCTTTTTCTTCCCGACGCCGTTCGATGTCCGTTCGGCGATCTTTGACATACAAGTTGGAGTACTTAGAATAGAGCTAGAACCTTCCAATATGGCTCATTAGAGGCAGCAATCAATGGACGTTTATCACAGTAAATATCTTATATATCAGTAAATTAGTTTGGGAGCTAGAAGGAGAAGATCGGCAGTACCCAGAAAACCGGGAAAAAACGTTTGATGTCTGCTTGACGATTTTTGATATTCAATGTTGGGTACTTGGCATAGTGCTAGAACCTTGAAGTATAGCTCATTAGAAGCAGAAATGAATGGCATTTCACCACCTGAAATTTCATATATATTGATAAATTAGTTTGGGAGCTACAGGGAGAAGATCGGCAGTACCCGAATTTACCGAATTTTCCCCGGCACTGAAGGGGTTAAGAGAAAATTGTTACATGAGAGCTTGTTTTCCACTTACTGATTCCTACATTGCACTCTGAGAGCGTAGTCAGCTTTATTCCTATATATTTGGGTTGTAGAAATTTTGGAATAAAGAAACAGAGGAGAGCATTACTGAAGATAGTCAGCCTTGAGATGGCCCAATCAGGTCGACTAGGCTATAAACAATATGAATTGACTGAAGACAAAATCATGTAACTATTTGAGCATGTGAGCAAAGAGGAATTTTTAGTCAATTTTAAGATACAAAGTTAAAACAACAACAACAACAACAACATTTTTTCGATCAAATTTTGGAAATAACCCCCAAAAAGTCACCATAATTGATTTTTAGATGGATAAAAACCTCCGTTTTTTGTTTAGAACAGATATTTCGAGATATTTCTGTAAAAACAAAATACCATATCTCAATTGTTCAGAGAGTAGTAGTCTTGAAAAAAGGTGGTTATTTTGCAGTCAATTTGGGCTGTTGCCATGGCAACCAGGTGACAAAAGGAATGCTATTGGCATTTTCATAATCCACAAACGTCATCCTTTCATTATAACACATCATTCTTTTCCTTATTTAAACTTTAATTTGTCCTCTTCTAAAGACCCATGTTTCACCTTGAAGTCACCTTATATCAAGTTTGGCTATTTTCTTTAGATTAGATAGTGAATAACTTTGTTTAGGCTAGTAAAAAATCAAGTTGCACAAGACCGGTGGACAAAATTTTAATTTTTAGAGGTACCCTGGACAACATTTTAAAAGAGTGACACTTTTTTTTACCTCTCTCTTTCTAAATAAAAGGGGCGACAAAAATGGTTAATGTTGGATGACAAAACTCGTGAGGTTGCCCTGGGTGACAAAAGTGGTTGATGTAGACGACAAAACTCGTGAGGTTGCCCCGGAAAAATGGACGACATAAGTGGTTGTGGCGACATAAATGGTTGTTAAGTGACGACAAAAATCGTAAGGTGCGACATAAATGGTTGAAATGGACGACAAAACTCGTGAGGTGATACAAGTGGTTCAGGACGACAAAAAAACGGCGCAACAAGCGTGTCTGCTCCAAACGTGATGAAGGCTTTGGAGGACAGCCACCTGTGGGAAGGGAAGTGAGGGCAGACATCCCTCTTTGCTCGTCGGCAGCTGTTCCTGCTCTTCTTTGCCCAAGTGTAGCAAAAGAGGTGGGAGAAGAGACAAGCAGGTAGGAATATAAACAAAAGCTGAAAGACTATCCCAGAAATGTTTCAGGATTTGCATTTGAAATTGCCACAGTGTCAGAAAAAGGATCTCAACGATTGAAAAACTAGCAAATGACTTTGCTGTTCCGTGTCTACAGGAAACTGGAAGTACCACTCACAGTTCATTACAAGTGATGATTTCACAATCTTTCAAAAACATGATAGACGAGGACTAGCTATGATAATAAGAAACAACCTATAAAGCAAATGGTCCTCTTCAGACTTGAAAAAAAAATGTGTAGCAGCACACCTGAACTAATTGATATGAGACTGGAAAGACCAACTGGTAATCAAAAAGCCCTGTACTCGTCAATGCATACATACATCCAGGATCATACACGTCAAAAACCGCTTGGTCTTTTTGGAGGAAACAGAAGATGAATTTAGAGACTCTATAATAATATGTGGAGATCTTAATTCGTATTCAAAATTTTGGGATCAGCAGGGTCAAGAAATTGAGCTGGAAAAAAAAGTGGTATGAAGTAGTGTTCAGCGCACTGACAATATCATCTTCAACACATAGAGGGAGGCAAGGCGAAACTGACAGTATCATTGATTTTGCACTCATTGGATCAAAATTCACAGCAGGCATGAGTGCAGAAGCACGTGTACATCATCGAAGTGACATTTCGCTGTCTTACGCAGTTTACCAAAACCATCAAAAGTAAAACAAACAAAACAAAAGGACCCTACTTAATATCACAACAATGAAGGAAGTATCACAGGAAGGTTAGGGAGTAGCAGATGCGAAAGAAACATTAAAAGATAATGTGCGATGCAGATCGTTTTTATTCTTGTGATATTTTCATCCTCATTGTCATCTTTTCCATAATGCAGAAACTTAATAACAATTGAAACAGAAAAACAAGAACAAAATTAGCCGTTCACCGACAGAATACCAAAAAGTTGACACATAGTCTTATTTTTTACTTCAACCTCTTTTGTGGAACAGAGACACAGAAACAGCCTGGAAAGAGAAAGGCATGACTTTGAGAGTTTGGCAAAGAGAAGGAAGAAAACTTTCCCCAAATCCAGATATTGAAACAGACATGAAGCAAAAGACTGAACACTTTAAGAGAGCAGCTGAAGAAGCAAAGGAAACTAAATCGCAACAATTTTGTGAGTCGCATCAATTATTACACAATAATCACTCAGTTCTGGCAATTTTACCGTCGCGTGGAAAGAAAACAGTACAAATGCCACCCAGATATCCCAGACGCTGATGGAACCACAAAGCTCATGACAAATGAGGGGAAAGGGCCGGCTCTACTAAAAACATTCATAGAACATAGTGATCCAAGAAATTTGGAGGAAAAGAAGAAATGTTTGACCAAGTTAAAGCAACATCTAGCTGAAACTGGCATTGATGATGAAATTGCAGCACCTGAACTGGATGAAACAATAGCTAAATGCTCTAAAGGTAGTCCTCCAGATCCAGACCAAATACGTTATCCAGATACTGAACAGATTTAAGAAAAAAAACAACAAAAAAAACAGAACCCATATATTCAGTCGCTACCAGGACAGTTTCGATAAAGGTTACGTCCCAGCGGACTGGACACACAGTTGCCTGGAAGCTTTACCAAAACCAGGAAAAGATCATAATTAGCGAAGTTGGAAAGCTCATGGAACGAATCATAACAAGAAAACTTGCAAGAGACCTTTAAAGTAGACAATTCCTCCCTCCCGATCAAGGAGGCTACAGAACAGGTAAAAGTACACGGGAAATGGGGCCGCGTGTGCCTATGAAGAATATGAAGGATTCCAAAGAAGGGAACAAACACTGGCAGTTGCAATAAACCTGGAAGCTGCATAAAACAAAGTCCAGTTATTGCTTCTGATGGAGCTACTCCTTGAGTATGGAGTCAGTAAAAGCCTTGCAAACCTCAATAGAAACGGAATGGCTCGAGTGTTGACACTAGCAGATGATGGTCTGATCTACAAAACACCACAGAATGGTCTAGAAAGAACAAAAGGAGTTCAGCGGCAGTTGAACAACGTTGCTCAGTGGTGTCAAGAAACTGGATCGTCCATCGACCCTACAAAAGCCCAGACATTGGTCTGTACTCTCAACAACAAGGCATCAGGACAATTACCTTCAACAGTCTCCTTCAATGGAATACCAATTGAATCCACTGATAATCTACGCTATTAGGGTATAGGCTTGGATAAAATGCTGACCTTTAGAAAACATGTTGAGAATATTGTCCTTAAATGTAAAAAGGACGATCACGAAAGCAATGGCAACTAAAGGCACTGAACAGCGTTATCTCTGTCAACTGTACCACGCAGTGGTTCTCAGTGTGATTGATTATGAATTAGCGCTTACAACACTGTCCAAGAGCAACCTTCTTACATTTGAAAGAATTCAAAATACAGCAGTGAAACTCAGCTTGGGAACTACACAGCAATTGAAATTATTCAATACCTGCTTGACCGTCCTTCTATGCGGGTCAGACACAAGCTAGAAAAGGTGAAGGCTAATTCTAGAGCACAAGAAAATCCCCCAAACCCACTACATGCAGCAGTCAAGGAAACAAAATGCACTGGTCTAGGACGTGGAAAATAATGAATGGGACTGGCTGAAGACAATACGCAGCTAGTGTGCCAGACCTAAAGGAAGAGCAAGAAGCATCACCAACCAAACAAACACTGGAATAATATCAAAACTAAGACCTCATCACCATCACTCCTCCCTATCAACCCCTAACCGCGCCTCCTTCACATCCACTCTTCCCTGGCATCTCAAAACACACACATATTCACACGTACACGCGCGCTAGTTCCATTTAAAAATTGCAATCATTATGCACCTAGTATACGGCATGTAAAAAAAAATGTTGAAAGAGTCAAATGAAGCAAAATATGAGTCAAGCTGCTTATTATGTTACATATGTACACTGCAGTTAGCTTGTTGTCTGAAGGGTAAACACATAAATATGTTTCCGTAAGTTACTTTAAAACAAAATTGTTTTACGTCGTTACAATATTAAAGGACAGTAAAAGACGATATAGAATCAAAATCCGATTTGTCTACAAAGTCGCTAACGTCTACCGAAAACATACGCAATCAACATAAAAGTCGAAAACAGCTAACATGATGTGTTAGTGCGGGCTGTTGGACCGATTGAAAAGGTGAGAACGTTTACTGTCTCAAACGTATAACTTGTGTTCTCGTTTGACCATGATTAAAAATGTTTGCATGTCCGCTGTTGCTGCAAGGTTTTCGGGCCTTTAATAATTGAACCCTGTGTGTGTGTGTGTGTGTGTGTGTGTGTGTGTGTGTGTGTGTGTGTGTCAAGGTTCACAGGTCCGTTATTTCTAAACGTAGCAATTTAGAAAATTGGTATTTCCCTTTAAGAATATGAGACAGCGTCCGACATACTTGCGATAAAGTGTGTACTTCTTGAGTCATACGAATTTGTAAAAGATCGGTTGTGACACGGTTTCGATCGTACTTTTATTAAAAGGGTGTCCCTTTTTGGAGTAGGATAGTCTCAGAACGGCTTTTGAAAGGTTTAAGTGTCAGTTGAGTTTGGAGTAGATTTATTTTCCAAAAACGTGTCATAATTCTCTGCCAAAAAAGTACTGCTTTTAGCTAAACATGACATTGAAATTTGTGGGTTCTCGATAATGTCCGTGCACTGCAGTATCAAATATATTTTCTTTTAACTAAGTTTGTCATTTCTGGACCGCATGGGCCTTTCGAGTATTACTAGTAGTCTCCTAAACTCCTAAACCAGAAACTAATCACACACACAGAGAGAGAGAGAGAGAGAGAGAGAGAGAGAGAGAGAGAGAGAGAGACAGACAGACAGACAGACAGAGAGAGAGAGAGAGAGAGAGAGAGAGAGATTGAGAGAGAGAGAGAGAGAATCGGGGTTGGCTTTAAAGGGCTACTAAAACCGAGTTATTAACGCGGTCGAATTCAGGTGCTCACTCTCTTGGCACATTTCGTGTGATTTTCCAAGCAAGTATGCATGTGAATATGAATGATTATTAAAGCAAGGACATGTTGGAAGAGTAGATTCTGCCAAAACTGGAATAAAACGTTATGTTTTTCTCAAAGACACCTTTTTCTCTCCTTCTCTCTGCCCGTCACTGTTTCTTGCACTTTGTTGATTTGTGTCTGTCAGTTTATTTAAGTGTGTGAGTCAGAAGTGTGTGTGTGTGTGTGTGTGTGTGTTGTGTGTGGTGTGTGAGAGAGAGAGAGAGTGTGTGTGTGTGTGTGTGTGTGTGTGCGCGCGCGCGCGCGCTGCGTATGTGAGTGTGCGTGCGTGCGTGTCCGCGCGCGCCTGCGTGCATGTTTCTGTCTCTTACTCTATTCCCCAAAACACCTTTATTTGTATCAGTTCGAGATCCTCTCTCTCTCTCTCTCTCTCTCTCTGTTCTCTGAAGTTTCATGAATTTGATGATGTTTATTCTCAGTTTAAGCACTCGCTGACGATACGTTAAACCATGCCTCATCAAAAACATGCAGTGCAGAATAGCTCCTGCCAAGTTAAGGATTAGAATCTTCGTTGTACTCTCATTAGCTACAATGTGAAGCAATTGATGATCGGAGTCAGGTAAGCCATCTGCACGAACACTACTAAAGCAGAGTCTCTTTTCTGTTGGTATGTCTTAAATACACTGAAATTAGAAGAGAAGATCTTAAAGCAAAGTACTGTCAAAATCCACCAATGTTCAAATTATAGTTGTTTACGTCAAACACAAATGATTCTTTTAAAATTTCATTACCTATGTCTTCAAAGCATCAAGCGTTCGGATGCATTTATATCTTTGCAAATATTCCTACCGTGAACACAGTGTCGTGGGCCAGACGCCTGAAATTAATATATATTTTCTTTTGCTTTGACATTTACTTTGACTCTCTCTCTCTTTCTCTCTCACTGAGTGTGAGCCAGTGTTTCTGCATTTGAAGTCGCATTTCCCCTTCTCTGTGATTTACCAGTGTATTCTGTTGGATCAGGAACGACTTAAGCCACCAGATCTGTCAAGCGATACTATAAAGGACAATACCTTCAGGTGCCACCGACTTCAGGCCGACATGTGGTTGTTTTCTGCCTGTATTTCAATGCTTTATGGCAGAACGAGCAAGGCGGAAACTTGAACTGCGGGTCGCCATGCACAGAAGTGCGGAGCAGACGGTGTAGTGTTAGACTCGCTCCTCTCCTATTTGTTCTGGGGGAGCTTACTTCTCCAGTGCAGTGATGTTGCGAGCAACCCGGGGCCCAACCCATCCCAGACGAGGCAGACCCGACTGACCAACGGGGGATCAGCCTAGCTTGGAGAAACCTGGCCATCCACACGACGGAGCATCCAACCAACCAGGGAAAGATCTGTCTCTTCACGACGTCACGAGCAAGCTGAACGTGAAGCTTGACGAAGTGAAGCAGGACACGCACGCCCTACGGGAGGAGTATGCTGCCATGTAGGGGGACGTGATGGGCTTACGGGAGGAAGTTAGCAATCTGCGGAAGTAAAACCAGGACCTGACAAGGAAGATGGAGGATATAGAAAAGAAGACTAACAACCTCGAGGGGAGATCCAAGAGAAACAAACTTATCTTCTATGGATTGCATCGGACAGAAAATGAGATCTTGCCGGTCTGTGAAAATGTGCTTAGAGACTTAATAAACATATTAGTTAAAATTGTCTGAAGAGGTTGAGTCTGATAGGGTTAATAGACCGAGCAAAAAGCCGGATTCTCCCATGATTGCGCGATGCGTATTCTACAAACAAAAAAAGACACGTTTTTAAAGCGAAGTGGAAACTAAACTGGAGTAACATTTTCATTGGCAAGGACTTCTCCACCAGAATGCATGACTTTAGGCAGAAGTTAACTTCGTACTTTTAAAAAAGCAATAAGTGACGGTAAACGTGCCACTTTAATCTTCAATTACCTCCTCATCGACGGCAAGCGGTACATTTTGGGAGCGGAAGGCAGACTTGTGGAACCAAGATTGGGACTTGGCGGTCCACAAACGTGCGCAGTAATGTCTCCATGTTAGTAAAGGGAACAAACAGCAAGCCAACACTGGTTGAGTCCGCTATAAGTCTTAAGCACGTGAAATGACCGTCAGGTTGTGCATTTTGAGGACTCAGAAATACCAGTGTTGGTTGAATGTGCACATAACACAGATGTTGATGTCTCTTCCACATGTACGTTTTATGACCATGTCCACTGAAAATGAAAAATTGTATAATTCTGATGCTTATAAAAGAGTGAGAAAATGTCTTTTTTCAATGGGAACATGATTGGATTATTTACAAAATGTGTAGTGATGATTTTATTTCTTGTGTTTCTGGTTTTGAGTTTGTACGCTTTGTCCAAACATTTGTTGAAGTCTTTCAATCGCCTATGTTCTCTGGCAACACAGTCTATTGTAAGCCAGCATTTAAGTTCACTGCATGTGGCGGGCGTTCAGGTGAACTGGCATGTCTTGTGAAAAATGAGCTCTGTCCTTACTTGAAAGTAGTGGATCTGGTATCGGATTTATTCTTTGCTTTTGTTATTGATAAGTCCTTGTGTGACGGACGTGCTTGTGTCCTCACTGCTGCTTTAAGTATGATTGTTGTGTGTGTGTTGTGCTATTTGGGTAAGTTCGGGTGTTGATTCTGGGTTGTAAGATGGTTAGTCATTGGCTGAATGAATCCTTTTTATTCATTGGCTGTTAAGTTTTCTTGCTGCGGAATTTAAATCTACTCAGGTCAGTCTTACAACAGCCAGCCTTGAAATCTACATCTCACGAAGTCCAGGTTGAAGAAGACTCTCGAGTCTTAATAAGCTGCTTATAGCAGGTTGGTATTCTGTTATGTAGTCGAGGAATACTAACTAATGTTATGAACATTATTCCCCTTGTGCGGGTTTTTATAGCAGGTGACCAAGTGTTTGTATGACTGACTGACTGCAGGCTAAGCTTTGTTGAGGAATGACAGTTTGAGTAGTTAGCCGAGGACTTGGAAAAAAATGCTGTCTCATTGAGGGTGAGACTAGTGGTTAGGCTAAATTGTTTTAAGATTTGACAAGCCTAGAACTTAATTTAAACTTTACCTAAACCTGATTTGGTTAACCTAAAGCTTAGACGATAATTCAAAGAAATTAGGAATATTTTGTTCAAATTTGCTCGTACATATTTTCTGGTTGATAAGCAGATGGTTGGAGTTTCTATTGCGAGTATTTTCCCTTTTGAATAACTACTTTGGAACATGAAAGTGGAAAGAGGGAGTTGAATTCCTATAACAAGTGAAACTCTTTGGAGTAATGATTTCTGATCAGAAAACATATTCATTGTACTTTTATTTTTGATGAATTTGTGAGTCCGGAAACTTGTTAATATTTATAAGAGAATTGATGTCATTATGTAGTCCAGTTGAGAATTTGCTTCTGAGGATGTGCTCAGGAGGGAAATAGTGTTATCAGTTGGGTTAATAATTTTTGCTATATGTGAGTCTGGAATGAGGCATGTCTGCCGCAGACTTTGAAGAGTGGTGCGGACGTTAAATGATTCCTAAAATATAGCGGACTGGGACTTGTCTTACCTCTTAGTGTTTGGAGAACACAGTATTAGGAGGTTAATCTTACGTCTATAGCCCCGAGCTGGAGGAGGGTCCTAGTTGCAGACTGGAGGTCTGGCTGAAAGGACGACATAGGCAGCTGTACGTCTTTCGGCTGGCGGGGTACAGCCGAAGAGCAGAGAGAGGAGTTGCTGCTGTGGGAGTGGACGCGGAGGTCCGCCCCAGTTTTGGTGTCTCGCCCAGGGGTGGCTGGAGTCGAAGCCAAAGAAAATCCGTTTGTGCTGAGTGTGTGAAGCCTTGAACTGTGAAACCCAGAAACTGTGGGGTTTGTACTGGGTCCGTGTAAAATTAGGAGTATGTAGCTTGGTAGTGAGCTTTCTTGTTGGGAGGAAATAGCAAGATAATATTGATTAAATAAATGTCCTTTCTGGGGTGCCCACTAAAAACTATATGTTTGCAGAATGCGAGTGTGGTGAGGAAGAAGGTGAATGAGACGGGGAAAAATAGAACACGTACAACGCTGTCAATATCTCTTCTTTATTCTTCCTATCACGCTCTCTGTAACATCCACGCTGTTGGTTCGGATGAGGAATTTGCACAGGCCCTCGATGCCAGGCGCCTGAAACTCAACCTGCCACGAGCAAACGAAACTGAAGATTGGGAGAAACTGGATGCAAAAATCGTCCAAAGACTCGATGCACTGATAGGGAAAAGCACCCTGGAACACAAACTAGCCACATATGGGGACATTGTGTATGCCACATGTAGAGACGCCTATGGAGTAAAACTACCCAAAGAGAAAACACCTCCAAAGAAATCCAGACGCCAAGAAAAGATGGACAAGATCAGGGTCCAAAAGAAAAACCTCAAGATGCAAATGAAGACCGCACTGCCAGCTGAAAAACAAGGCTTGGAAAAACTCTGGAAAGACCTGAAAGAAAAACACAGCGCCCTCAGCAAAGCGGAATCTGCGAGGAAGAGGAAGAGCAAAAAGAAGAAGACACAAGAGCACTTCTTCAGAGACCCCTTCCAGTTTGCCAGAACACTGTTTGAGCAGCCAAAATCTGGGACCCTAAGTGTGGACAAAGGAGTTCTTGAGCAGGGTCTGAGGAAAACATACTCTGACCCACAGAGCAAAGCACCACTCGACATTCAAGGTCTGGTGTGGCCAACCAACCCTGAGGAACAGTTCAATGGCAAGCCTCCAACGTTGGCGGAAATCAAGAAGGTGGTCGACAAAGCCAGAGCCAAATCATCACCAGGGCCAAACGGAATACCTTACCAGCTTTACAAGAAATGTCCCAAGGTGCTGGAGTGGCTCCACAGGCTGCTGCGATCGGCTTGGAGAAACCAGAAGATCAGCGGCCAGTGGATGACGGCAGATGGTGTGTACATCCCCAAAGAGCAAAACTCAAGTGACATCAGCCAGTTCAGGCCAATATCACTACTGAACGTAATGATCTGGGACGCAATCCAAAAAGCAAAAACAGAAAAGAGAGACCTGGATGTAGTGTGGCTTGATCTGGCAAACGCATATGGATCTGTGCCCCATGAGATGATACAGTTGGCTCCTGAGATGTACCATGTGCCAAAGAACATCCGCGAAATGCTCAAGAAGTACTTCAATGGCTTCTCAATGCGGTTCTCTACCAAAGAGTACACAACAGACTGGATCAACTTGGAAGTGGGTATTGCAATGGGCTGTGCAATTTCCCCAATACTGTTCGTGCTGGCAATGGAACTCACCTTGAAAGCAGCAACAAACAACGCGAGACAAACAGACCTTGGCGATGGATACAAGATGCCTCCTCTCAAGGCCTTCATGGATGACACTACAGTGATTTCATCCAGAGAAGACGAGACACGTCATGTGCTGGAGAGGCTGGACGACATAGTAGCCTCATCCAGAATGAAGTTCAAGCCAAAGAAATCACGGAGTCTCTCACTGAGGAAAGGAAAAGTGGCCGGATCTGTGGTCTTCAGTGTTGCCAACCAGGCCATTCCAACAGTCACAGAAGAACCAGTCAAGAGCCTTGGAAGATGGTATGATGATACGCTGAAAGACACACAAAGAGCAAAAGAAACCAAGCAGATGGCGGAGGAAGGCTTGGAGACCATTGACCAGTGTGGGCTCCCTGGCAAATACAAGGTCTGGTGTCTGCAGTTCATGCTGATACCAAAGCTCCTATGGCCTCTGATGATATACGACATCTGCACCAGCACAGTGGAGGCAATGGAAGCCAAAATCAACAAGTTCACAAGGAAATGGTTTTGGTGTCCCACCCTGTCTGACTGACATAGCGCTGTACTGTCGCCAAGCAAAGCTGAAACTACCACTGAAATCCATCCTGGAGGAATACAAAGCAGGGAAGATCAGACTTCAAAGCATGCTGGAGGACTCAGGAGACAAGGTGGTAGAAGCAATCAAGCCCCAGCTGAAGACAGGCAGAAAATGGAAAGTTCAAGAGCCGATGGATTCTGCAAAAGAAAGTCTCAAGATCAGAGAAATAACAGGACACACACAGACCAACAGACAAGGACTGGGGGTGACCAAAACTGAATGGTGGTCAAAGGCCAAAGGAAAAGCCAAAAGAGACATGATGATTCAGGAGATGAGAAATGAAGAAGACCAAAAAAGACTCCAAAAAGCAGTCCAGCAGAGCCAGCAAGGGCAATGGACAACGTGGGAGAATGCACTCCAAAGAAGTCTCACTTGGAATGACATTTGGCACATGGCCCCTCTCAGGATCAGCTTCATTCTCAGATCTGCATATGACCTTCTGCCCTCAAATGCAAACCTGGTGAAGTGGGGGAAAACAGACGATCCTACATGCCCCCTCTGCCGTGAAAAACAAACAGTGGAGCATGTCCTAAGCTCATGTAAAGTAGCCCTGGCTCAAGGAAGGTACACATGGAGGCACAACCAAGTGCTCAAAGAGATTGTACAAGCAGTCTGGGCTAGTACCAACACCACAAAAGGGAAAATCAGGACTCCAAAAGCACCTGCAACATTTTCACGGCAGGAGGCAGCAAATCATGGCCAAGAACAACAGTGCCACTCGAAACATGCAGGCAGAGTCTGCTGGACGGGGCAGATGACTGGGAGTGCACTGCAGACCTCCCAGAATGGAAGAGTCACCCAGAGATCATCAGCAAGAGTGGCATGAGACCAGACATAGTAGTCCACTCTAAGTCAACCAAGCAGCTGATCATGATCGAGCTCACGGTGCCATATGAGAACAGAATGGAGGCAGCTCAAATCTACAAGACTGAAAAGTATGCTGATCTGGCAAACAGCCTGAGGAGAGAAGGCTATCAGGTCAAAGTCCTCACTGCAGAAATTGGAGCTAGGGGGTTTGTAGGAACGTCTGCATACAGCCTCATGAAACAGCTCTCAGTTGCAGGAAGGAAAAAACCAGAGCCCTGAAAGCAATGGCAGAAGCGGCAGAGAGGTGTTCAAGCTGGATCTGGTCAAGGAGGAACAAAAGTGAACTTCATAAGGCTTAATTTCCCTACAAATATCAGGTGTCCCTGTGGCTCAGTGGTTAGAGTGCGAGTCATTAAGTGGAAAATGAGCATGTCCAGAGGGTCATGGGTTCGAATCCCAGCCATGGCTCGTCCCAAGATGGGAAAAAAAAAGGGGCAGCAGAGGGACATCCGGAGTCATGAACCGGGTGTGGCCCAACCCCCCTAGAGTGTCAGGAGATAAGGGCCGAAACACTTGCTTGAAGGGGGCTTCTCTTCTGAGGACTCTCTGCTGCCACGCTCTCCACGAGTTTCTTTCTACACCTTGGTACAATGAAACATGTTATGTATGAGTGTGCATATATACATCCGGAAGGCTCGTCGTCGTATGATTCTCTTTTTGATAGGGAAAATGGATGGAGCTTCTTTGCAAGAAGAATTTTTGTGTTTTGTTGTTGTTGTTCTTGTTTTTATATCAAAGATGACGTTTTAATGATAGTGGGTGGTGACTTGAATAGCAAAGAGTCGAATTTTTCTTGTGATTTTGAGGAAAATGCATCTGGAAATGATCATAATTATCAAAGTGGACCACTACATGTTCGAAGTTCTGAGGATTTTATATCAAAGATGACGTTTTAATGATAGTGGGTGGTGACTTGAATAGCAAAGAGTCGAATTTTTCTTGTGATTTTGAGGAAAATGCATCTGGAAATGATAATAATTATAAAAGTGGACCACTACATGTTCGAAGTTCTGAGGATTTTGTTTTGAATTATGGAAAATTACTGCTCAATATGTATACTGCTTTAAAGCTGTGTATTTCAAACAATATCAATAGCCTGTGTCATAACTACTACTCTTCTAAAATAAACTACAAGCGCTTCACAGTTGAAACATTTGTATGGCATGAAGGTCATACTGATTTGTTTTAACAATTTATTTTTTTCAAACGAAATGCACTTGTGTATGCATGAAGCTATAAGCTGGTTGATAATGACATCGATGAAGCATTAAACGTTTACAATTGTTGTATAAAAGAGGCTGCAGAATGTATGAAGAACGAGATTAGCATTGGAAAATACCGGAAAGACGAAGACTGGTATGATACAGAATGAGAGCTAACAAAAGAAATGTTCGTAATTAAATGAAGACATATCAACGTTCTTTATCCAAGCCGTCTCGTGAGTCTTAATGTAAAGCAAGGCGAGAATATAAACATCTGTTAAAGAGAAAGGAGAAACACTATAATGATGCTTTGTTGACAGAACTACTACAGTCTCTAAACAGTCAGAAGGATTTAGGGATTGTGTTCACAAAATTTCAGGAAAAGAAGACGACCTTAAATTATATTGTTATCATTATATAGCGCCTATTTTCGGCTAGAGACTAAGCTCTAAGCACTTCACACTCGTTTACACAACGGGCTGCCTACCTGGGTAGTGCCAACTGAAGAGCTGCCAGATGGCGCTTCATTCAGTCGTTTCCCGTGACATCTAGTCAATATTGTTCACTCAGTTCCCTTACTTCCTTCGTTCTTTCAATTTCTCAGGCAGGGTGCATGCTGTGTGTAACGTGTCATCCATACGAACAACCAAACAGGCCTTCTCTTCCAAAAGTTGGTGATGGGATTTTACTTGTGTGCAAGATGTTATGCGTGCGTTCACACACAGAACCTCGGTTTATAGTCTCATTCGAAGGACTATATAAGTCTTGAGACATGGTTTCGTCATTTAAGGGATCTGCTCGAAGAAAGCGCTGATTCTAATGATGGTCTAGTAAACGAAAATTGCATAAATGCCTCTGAATATGGTGATGACAATCTAAGTCATACCATTTTTAAAGAAGAACTTTTAGCAGGTCTCAGAAAGTTAAAACATCGTAAAGCTGCTGGCCCAGATAGAATTATAGGTGAAATCATTAAAAACTGCTTGCCAGTCAAACTTATTTCTGGATTTTTTTTTTGTAAATTCTTTCTTTAGTCAAGGGATATATCCCAGATGTTGGTCAGAATCCATTGTTATGCTGTTGTGCAAAAAAGGAGATCAAGTAAACCCTAATAACTATAGAGGTATTCCTTTGTGTAATGTCTGCAGTAAATTATTTAGTGCTTTTATTAACAGGATATTGCGGGAGTGAGTTGTAGAAAACATCAAGGAGAATACCAAGTTGGGTTTAAGAAACACTACTCTACTGTTGATCGTATGTTTATATTACTGGCATTTATACAAAGCAGCGTTGTTTAAATCGTAAATGACATTGTTACACTGCTAAAATGCGCTGACTTCCTCAGTACAAGGTAAGTGCAGTACTCTAGCTTGTAGGAGTTCGTTGTAGATCCTGTGGTAGGTGTTCAGCTCGCAGACGACAAAATACACCAGGCGGTATTGAAACGAAGAGGATCCTTTTATTTACAAACGTTGAAGAATATAGGAACAAAAACAAACAACTAACCTTCAGGTTCAATAAGCTGTACAGGAACTCAATCGTACATGCAGCATTAACTATTCTACTACTAATGGCAGCTTCTCGTCGACCAGACTCAAACTCATGAAGACTCGAACACTTCTAGACTAGAACTCCTCAACAAATCTCTCTCTCTCTCTCTCTCTTTTCTCTCTCTCTCTTGTCTGTGTGTCTCTCATTCTTTTATATGATGTGTAAAGAATACACTTGAATATATTCG